>LDUD01000119.1:252093-291260 GCA_012184295.1 Dactylella cylindrospora
TGCCTGTTCTTGATCCCTGAGAGTCGTTGCTTATTTTCACGATAAACACTGCAAGGTTGAGGGCGGCCAGGCCGATATAGTTACGCATATAGTTTATGTATATATAAAGGGAAATAATTTCCTCTTTGGACAAATGACATTTGAGCGGCCCGAATTTTGGGTATCATCAGCTCCCCTTGGATATCGAGAGTTATCATAAACGGGGTTTCATTCGAGTATCCGGAGTCGTCTGATAGAGCAGTGCTTTACGAAAGCTCCAGAAGAAATTAGTATATAAAGGGTTCGAAATTTGGCAACACCAAAAGGAGGGGTCATTAAACTGTAACATCGGTATCGACCAAGATATAATTCACCGTATACTACAATCCATTTATCGATTAGGATATCATCACCTCATCGAGGTTTTAGTATACATCTTTAGAGTATGGCACGAAGCACCAACCCCCTCTGACAAGACTGAGTTTCCTGCACGATGATCTAACGAGTCACGAACCACGAAAAAGTTAGCCTCGAAAACAAAGAAAAACAGGACAAACCCGGTCTGAGGCTGGGAAGACGGAAAGGAATAATTCCCAATTTCGGGGACCGGAACGAAAAAGGACCTCCTTTTGTTACTTTTGATCGAAAGGCTACAGTGTCGCCATCATCGTTCTGGGCAGCTGGTAATTGTCGGCACCTGTCACGGGTAACAAAAGCAAATACTCGCAAGTCGCAGGAATAAACAATTAACAAGCTAATAGGAGCTTTTATTTTTTTTTTTTCTTCTACTTGGGGGGGTTAGTATCCTTTTTCCCTGACTTACATTTTGATCGTACCACTTCTCTCCCTCAAGCCTCTTTACGTACCTCCCACTTGATTAGAACCCGCAGGCTCCACGAGATTGGTGGAGGAGGAGGAGGAACTGGTGGTGGTGAAAGGAAATTATAATCTGGGGTTGCAAAGGATCGATCTACCGCCATTTCTCCCAATATTAGACGTCACGTCCCCCCATACGAAAAACAGAATTTTCTAAGAAAATCGGGAGGCGTGCAGGTTTTCTATGAGGACAGGAGCTAAAAGAGCTGAGCGAAGGGCAAACATTGCATAAAACCGCCAACCTTTGAAATTCTAGTTGCAGCTGTCCCGCAGCATCGTGACCGGAACAGCAGGTGCACATTCGGTCTGCAAGGCCCAGATCAGCAGCGATCTGGTTACCTCTTACAAAGACGGCGTATCAGAAAAGAGAAAGAAGGAAGGGTGAATGCGTTTCAAGCGAGAGGGTAATATAAGAATCGATACCCGGAGCATTATTTTATTGATTATTTTATTCCGTTTTTTATTTTATTTTTTTTGTTTTCTTCTTTCTTACTCTCTTCAATTTCGCCTCGACCTTCTGGGTTCTTTCCCCCCATAATCTCGTTGCGATAATTATCGAACCGAGATTTCGTGATAGAAAGCAGAACTTTCTGCTTTTTGATAGAGGGCACTCTTCTTTTGTTTAGTAGTGCTTATCCGTATTTTCTGGTGAGGAAGAGAGAAAGCTAAAGAGAGAGAGAGAGAAAGAAAAGACCCCCACTTTCACTAGCATACCATCTATTCATTTTCATTCGCAATCCCTTCTTATTTTTTTTACTCCCTCCTCTCTTTATTTTCTCGCTCCTTGTCTGCTCTCAGCTAGCTGCCCTGCCAGACCGGGCTAACATATTGCCAGGGACCTGCTTAACATCTGCTGGGATACTACTGCACGATCGACGCAACGCAGCGCACACGAGACCGGGACCGGTTGAGAAATTGGACCAGCCCCCAAAAGCTAGCGGCTAACGTAGCATATCCGTGATAATAAGATTCGTCAACTAATAGCATAGCTCTTCTGCTTCTGCTGTCCCTCTCTCGCCCTTTTCTTTTTCGCTCCGCTCCCACCATACCGAACAATAGGCGGACAAACAGAGCATCGGCATTGCAGTTAGGCTGGAACAAACTGTCTCACAACTTTGTCATTATCTGGGGCTCCTCCTGAGGTTGGGACTCCTGTCTGATAAAACACCGGGCCGAACCTTGAGGGGACAGAGACGAACCGTTTATATTGTGGTTCAGCTTTCAGCTCGAATATTTGGGGATTCTCAATATCCACATTCCTTTTTCTAAAACGTCAAAAACCGGAAATTGGGACGAGAGCCGAAAAAAAAGTGATATCCTCTCTCGCCGGTGCACAAGATTCTTCGCGTATCCATATCATCTTGCGCAACATTCGCGAAATACCTGTGAGTGTCACCCAGGGAAAGCCTTGCTGTGCCAGAGATCTTGGCGGGTGCATTAGCTTCCTTCTCCTCTTGTCGGACGACAGCAAGCCACTAGAAGCTTGGGGGGAAGAAAGAAGAAAAAAAGGTGCAAAAGGAGTCCACACACAGACAGTGGGAACGGAAAGAGGGGACAGGGAATGCTAAAGGTGGTAGCAGCAAGAGGTGGAAGAGATACCCCGCCCCTACCAGTTACCGTTCATTCACCGGTCTGCTTCTAAAAATTCGTCCCTCCCTCCTACTCGCGTTTTCCCTCACCCTCCCACGAAAGCCGTGGACAAAAGGCTATCTGCAAGATATAGGCAGGAGCGGAAGCTATAATCCTGCCCTTTTTTTTCTTTTATTATTATTAAACAAACAGAAAACCAAAAAGATACAGCTGTAGCCTTCTTTTTCGTTTCCCGCTCCCGTTCGACCAACCAGACTTTAATATTTTTTTCTGGTTTCTACGGTTTATATTCCGCAACTTTGGACGGGCACAGGCGGTTGTACAGCCCGGCAAGCATCCTCCACCCAAGCCGCTCGTTATATATACAATCCAGAACCCGGAAATTGTGACCAAGCATACCTGATATGAAAGTACACTCAAAGTATCGTCTTTTTTGAACCCAGCACCGTGAAACCATTCAATACCGATTACACAAAGAGGGAATCGAGTCGATCGCTATTAGATATATCGGTCTACGGTCTTTCAAATTGGTTCAGCATATTTTAAATTTTTTTTTCGGGAATAAGGAGTTCTCTCTCCCTCTCGGGCGCGCCTTTCTCTCTATCAGTCTGCCAAAAAGCTTTGGCCTTTTTCTTTTTCTTTTTCTTTTTTCTTTTCTTTTAGTTTTCTTTGCTTGTCTTTTCTGCCTGCCAAAGAAGCGAGCGGAGGGAGAGGTTACTTAACTTTCACAGTACAATTGAAGAGAGCCGATTTTAATCCAATCAGAAATAAATCTTCCGAATGGCTCACCTCCAACACCACCACCTCATTCACCACCATTCCTCCCACGAGCTCATTCATTCTCCTCCTTCTTCGGTCTCCTCGTCAGCCATGGCGTCGACGACGACTCTCCCGCAGCAGCAGCAGCCTCATGCACATCAATTGCATCAGCAATCTTCGAATCCGCTCCTTCAACGCCAGGAGTCGGTATCTTCGCTTCACCAGCAACAATTATCCATGCCAATCGGTTCCCCTCCCGATCACCTGCAATATTCCGCTCAACAAAACGGTCGCCCGGCGAATCACAGACGTCTCTCAAGCGGACAACAGCACACATTAAGTGGGCTTTCAATCTTACAGAATGGGGAAACGAACGGAAATGGACCGCTGCAGATAAATGGGTCGAGTGCGCAAAATCAACAGGCGCTGGGATCGGTGCAACTCTATGATGCTGGGAGAAGTCCACCGAATAAGAGTATGGGAAATACCTCTCCATCCCTCATGCCTCTTTTCGCTTTCCTTTTTTTCCCCCGCTCTTTTTCTCTTACGTTTTTTTTGTGCTCATACCCCATCCCGTTGGAGCGATTTTCGTGACTTTTACGAGCATCGTCGTCGGGACCATGCACGAACAATGGTTATATTGACAGAAGCGTTTGATTCGTAGATCTCGCCCACGTTCCTTGCAAGTTCTTTCGGCAAAATCAATGTCAAGCCGGCAGATCTTGTCCATTCTCCCATTCCATGGATCCGACGACAGAATCTGCTCCTTGCAAGTACTTCCAAAAGGTAAAGTACATCCGAAAACTCTCCTGCATCGTGAATTTCCCAGATGTGTTGTCGGGGCTTAGTCGAGGCTAATATAATATACTTTTTATAGGGTAACTGCAAGTTTGGAGCGAAATGTGCGAATGCCCATATTTTACCAGATGGCCGACGGATAAACCGGCCGAGTTTTAACAACGGTCCGCTGCAACTTGGTGGGAGGATCGTGCCGGAGTATAATCATAGGGCATCAGCTTTGGCCAACTCGTTGCAAGGAAACATGCTTCCCCAGCATCATTTCGCTGAGCCCCCAGGTTTCGGGCCGTTTGGCAGTTCTGTGGAACAAACCAATGGCTACGACATTGGGTACGGCCCTCCTGGTGTAACGTACGATACGGCTTTTGGTTCGCCGCGCGAAGATAATGGATTACCTCTATCTCCCATGGGTACTTCGCATCGAACGCTGGGACCCTTGGATGCTGGACTCCCAGCTTCATTAGACAGTAACGGTATCTCGTATTTTGCAAAGTATGGGCCGATCGCGGCCTCCGTCCCCTCAAAGTTTGGTATGGAATCACCGCCTGCCTCCCTACCGCAAAACTCCGCCCTCCAGTCATTACGCCGATCGGCTTTCGCGGATGAAGTGGATAGCACGGAATCATCACGTTCAAGACGTTCCCCACCTTTACAACCCGATGAGACCTCCTTTGGCCAGAGGCTCTTGCAAAATCGACTAGGGCGAGGAAAATATCAAATTTCGTCCAGTTTACCTCGTCCGATGGGACTCATGGTACCAGATGACAGCCCATTCGACAACTCGGAGGGCGAGGATCTAGTTCCTACGGCCTTGCTCCAGGATGTTTACGGTGGAGATCGTGGCAAAGAGATTAAAAACCGTAGGATGTCTAGAGATCCAGAAGAACCTATCGTCGGATCATGGCAGAGACGAAACACAAACACGGTACCTAACACACCTGGTGAGCCTACAAGCACAGTTGGCTCTCCAGGATCCTTCAGATTCGGATCCCTGTTCTCACGGTCGCACAAGAAGGAGGAGGAATCGCCGATATCTGCCATTGGACACGTTGGCTCTCCCCTCCGTAATCCGTATCCCAAACATAGCCCACCCTTCGGTGCTATTGGCCCTGCTGATAGCGGGCCATTCTCCTCGCCAACGCGCCCCGGTTCGAACTTGAATCAGGGTCAGCGGGCTGGCCCAAGGACAGGAACTGTGGTACCGAATCGTATCACTCCTGAAAGAGGTCCATCGCAAACTTCTCTACCCAAACAATTCAATACTGAGGAAGATTTGTTCCCAATTGATGATGTCACTGGCAGGGTCAGCGGCTTGGGCCTCGACATGCAGCCTCACAATGAAGGCATGCTAATTAAGGATATGTCCAATCTTTACCTTTCTCGTTAAGTGATATCTTGGCCGCTCCTCTGAACTAGACGGCTGCTAGGAACAGCACAGCTACCGTTCCAGTTCAAAACTAAAAAGGAATGGATTTTGAAGACTTAAATATGGTTGGATACCCTTCATACACCATAGGCTTTTTACACCCACGAAGTCTGCGAAGACTAAAACTACTTATTTACACGACTTTCCTTGGTTCTTCGATCTCTTCTTTATAATACCAATATCTTCCCGTTGGTTTTTGATGAGTCCCTAGTTTTATGTCCTTTTGCAAAAAATACATTCAACCAGCAACCAAACACGTTTTTGCGACTTAACGATATTTCATGAACAAGGAAAGACAAAAGTTTTGGCTTCTCTTCTTCACGGCTTTTCACGTTTTATTTCCTTCGTTCGGAACACTTACCAAAAAATCCAAAAAATTTATCATTCATCAATTTGTGCTTCATTTGCTATGTCATATCTTTTATTGAGGAGGCTTTCGGTATATCCACGCTTCACTTTTTTTTTTATTCGCAAAAACAAAAACATACCCCCCACAAAAGAACCCTTTCTTTCATTTTTTTGAATCCCAAAAATTGCACATCACGGAGCGAATGTCTTGTTGAATCTTCCCTTTTCGATACGTTGGGTTTCTATTCTTGTTTTCGTTCTTGTTTCTCTAGTTCCCTTTTTAATCGCATGTTGGCGAGATATAGAATGCGTGTGTGTATGATTGATAAGTAGTCCGAAAGGTGTACAATGCCATCTTAGAAGCTATTTCCTTCTTTCCGTCCTTTCCTTCATCTTATACGAAGCTACTCCGCTTACTTATTTCTTGAATCTTCTTTTTAATCTTTTACGTATTCTTGTTCGCTTTTTGCGTCTTAACGGCCGAACAGTTTTTTTTTCTGATACTTTTTCTGCCTTCCTGCTCGCGATATTGACAATGGTAATCTGATAATGTTTTCCTTTTATGTCTTTTTCATCTCGTATATGTACCTCCCACCCTCTGCCCCTTGGATTTTTTTTTTTTACTTGAAATATATTCATGTACATTCTCGAACAAACTCTCATTTCCCTCCTCGAGTTTTTCCTAATATTTTGTTTTTGGAAAGCACAAAGATACCATGTATGTAGAGACACACAGAAACACGCATCCAGCTGCTACTACGGCTGAAATACAAACAAGCACCAAAAAAAAACAGAGGGAACGAATACTTGGTTAGCAAGTCCTTGGTACCACCTTAAAGTACCTATTGGATGAAAAAACTTGATCTGTGCTGAATCTCCGGTGTAGATGTAGCTTGTGATGTTTTGATATGCATACGGGGGCTTGATATGGTGTGTATCTGTTCGCTTGGCTGGAGGAACGCCTCGATTGCAGCTCAACAGCGGGAGAAAAAGTCTCCCATGACCGTTTAGCCATGGGTTATCACGCTGGAGCTGAGGATTGAGGCTTTCGGGCCAATATTGTTTAGAATCGGATTCGAATCCTCTTGTTGACAAATTCTGAACCGGCGGGGGCAACTTCAGGCACAGTTGAAAACAAAAGAAAAAGATTTGAGGCATGATATTATCTTGAGATTCACGATTGCTAGGTTCTAGAGTTATTGTGGCTTATCGATATCAAAAATGCAGTGGCGAGCTATCCAAAACCTCAATATTGCAATAGGTTTCTCATCGCCAAGATGGCACCAACTATGGAGGATTGTGGTATTTTATGGGAGACAACACAGATTCATCCAGCTATGAAGATGAAGGATTATACGTTGCCTTCAAATCCTACCACAACCTCCAACTCGGAAGCCCCCCTGTGTCTTCGCCATATATATACTTCTAGCCTCCAAAGAAAATGAAGAAGAAGCAAGGTACCCCCGCCAAACTTTCCTAAATCATTTCAAAAAAGCCCCGTTCCCCACAAAATATTTTTGTAGGGGCTAAAAGATGAGTCAGGCTGGCACGAGCGGGGGGTCGCGGACCTTTTTTTTCTAACAGCAAAAAGTAGCTGAATGTGGGGGTAGATATGGATAAAATTTTGGTCAAGGTCTGGTTCGAACAGACCCCTAAAGAGGGTTGAACCTTAGCCGCATCTGAACGATATGGAATAAAGTCACCCGAGAGGTGTTCCCTACTGAACTACAGGACCGTTGGAAGTATTCTTGCGGAGGTTTAAGGCCCGGGGTACCCTAATCTATGTATGTATAGGATTTGGGAGCCACGAGCTTACCTTGACGGGATGCTACTGGCCTAGAAAGTTGGTACAAAAAAAAAGAAAAGAAAAAAGGAAAACTAAGGAAAGTATTTTGGTCAAGGTCTGAATCGAACAGACACCCAAAGAGGATTCGCATTTCCGGCCGCATCTAATTGAGGTGGAACGGAATGGCCTTTTGGCAGTTCTCCGATGAACTACAGGACCTTTCAAAATAGTCTTCCCTGGGAAGTTGGGAGAGATGGGGGTGTTCAGAATATATAAACGGGTAAAAAGTTAACGGATCAATTAGCTATTAGCCCGCATTCAGTCTTGATGCCACCTCGTATTCAATATTATAAAGAATGATAAAATAAAGGAAGGAACGAAGAGGGAAAAAAGAGGTAAACAGTGTAGATATATAGCTGGAGTCTGATTTGAACAGACTCCCATTGTAGAGAATTTCTCCTATACATCGACGATCATCTTTGGCGCGAAACCCGGGTGTTCCATCACAAAGCGTGACTGGCCGCAATCCGTGTGTTGAACCACACGGCCGGTCTAAATTATGTTTAGTACCATTTTGAAAACAGCTGACCATTATATAGGGAAACCCATTAACAGACTAAGGCGGCAAGCTTGTGCTGTTACTGGTAAATATTCGGAATGTTGTAACGAGGGTGGAAAGGAACCGTATCTTCTACCACATATATCTGTACGGTCCAGTTAAGTTTCAGGTGCCTGAAATTCTATACGCCTGAATTGCCTGTACTTCAACACAAATATATATATATCATGACCTCACGTCGTTCTTCCACTTCGTTAGCTTCTACGTTCTTGAGAAAGAGGACTAAAAAAAAAGGGGACTAGGGTAAGTCTATCCAAATGGCCAGGGTCTGATTCGAACAGACATCGTTGTGACCTCTTGCGTGACCCACGAATCGAAATCACCTTCGACCAAGCTGAATTTTCAACAGGGTCGGGTTAAACAACGATTCGCTGACTATATTGATAATATAGGGGAGCGCGCGGATGATCAGCGTGTTTTACCCATTAAACTACGAGGCCGATTTTGTTCTTGGAGCTATGGGAAGCGGTAGTCCACTGATATAGATACTTAAGTGCGTGTGATTTTTAGGGCTCGGATATTTTGTACTACCTTAACGATGCCTGAACTTTAATGTAGCAATCCAGCAGCGAACCAGCGCTCTAGCTCTCACAATGCAGGCACCCACTATTTTCTGTGGACAAAGATTTTCTGAGATTAGAAGTATCTTATTCAAAAACAGATATTTTAACTTAACAAAATTAAATAAACTGATGGCCAGGGTCTGATTCGAACAGACATAACATATCCCCCCTTTCCCCCTGAGGGAAAGATGCCGAAAGACGACCGATAATCCGTTCATCCAACGACCACAGGTCTGTCTAGGGAAGGGAAGATAATGTTTGTTTTACCTATTAAACTACGAGGCCTGATTTTGCAAGCAATGATTTTACAATAAAGGATGTGGTATTTAATAAGGATTTAATGTTTTACAGGCAAACTTGAGCCTCCTGCATGAAAATGCCTGAACTTTCCATCGCGCGCTACGCCGTCTTTGGTCACCGCTCGTTAACGTTAGCTTTCTCCCCTGACAAAGATCGCGAACTTCAGGAAACATAAAGATATCGGATTGCTAAAAGGATCACACAATAAAAAGAACGGTATTGCCGAAAAAGAGAAAAATTTAGTTTCAAAAAAGAAGAATACGAAATGGCCAGTGTCTGATTCGAACAGACTTTCAAGCGCCCTCTCCTCATAGCAGTCTAACGGAAAGGCGTCGGAATTGGGTTTCCGTCACCCAGCAGAAAGACCCCATAAAGAGAGATTGGAGCTTGATAGTTCTTACCTTTTGAACTACAAGGCCTTTTTTAAGTGTGCCACGAGGCGGTTCTTGGAGAAGGTGGGAGTGGTATATAAACGGATAATCGGTATAAACTAGGATGATTGAACATTAATGCCTGAAAATGTAAAAAAGAGCCATGATCGAGATAGCTTATGCATACACACCATCTTCCCGGGTTCCGCGAGTAATATCTCCCCTCCTAATAAGAGAAATACCAAAAAAGATAGAAAGAAAAAAGATGGTTTAAACGGCCACGGTCCGACTCGAACAGACTCCCCATCGCCGTCTTACAGACGTTGTTTTTATCCATCGTCTGTAAGACGGCAAGGTATTCTACCAGTTAAACTACATGGCCAAAAGTCAGTGTCGTGGATGTATAATAGTAAAGGAACGGATAGGGTATATATATGCAATATGACGTTAAGCTTTGTTAGCTGCGGCCCGAATATATCTGCACAGCTGCATGACTAACTGTTAAGCTAATGAAGTTTTGTAAGCATGATTACCTGCTTAAGTGGTGGAACTTGTTCCTACAACGGTGATTGCTTGTATAATTCTCTATAATATCTTAGCCTTCCCACTGTCTCTGGGGTTTGGAGAGGGATTTGATTGGGAACTGAAAATGAAAACCTAAAAGTCGGTGCAAAATGGCAATTAAGCCCAACCCAGGCGGACGTTTAGCCCGATCTGATCCACTTTAGAGTGAGCTGTTCGCGTTTGAGAGTACTTTAAGGTAGAAAGGTGTTAGATCTAGCCATACCTATTGAACTCCAAGGCCTGAATTTCAAAGCTGATCCGGTGGTCGTTGTTGCTTGGGACAAGTAGTGGACATTGAATTCCCAAACCGCAGCTATAAATTACTACCGACGTTTCTATAAACCATATGATGCTCTAGCAACCTCACAATATGTAAAACCCACCACAGCACTAATGAAAGCAAAAGAACAAAAAATAAATAAATAAAAAAAAATAAAAATAAAGACGACGGGTGACCTTGGCCCGATTCAAACGGACAACGGTTCCCTCGCCGCTCCTCAGTAGCCTCTTACGGTTACTGTACGCGAGCGATTCGACTTGTTTTGCCAATTAAACTACAAGGCCTATCTTTGATGAGAGTTATTCTGTCATCAGGACTACTTAGATCGAAACATGGCATTTTGGATTACAAGATGTATAGTACTATTAGTAACGTGGGTAGAGGTTTGGTGCCTATGGCCCTTTCCGTCAAGTTGATCTAACTGCCAACATGTGAGGCCGTCTGAACGCGCGGCCGACGGTGGTTATTACAGGGTCTCAAGGGCTCTATGGCTTTATACATCAAGAATCATTAGATGGCCACAGCGAGTTTTTGTTTTTGCCCTCCGAGGAGGGAGAAAGGGGGTTGAGTTCTCAAATTGCAACGGTAAAGTACTATCGACTCTCCGTAAACCATATGATCGTATACAATGCCCTGGCAACCACGCGGGCCCACTGTACATAAAAAAAAAATTATTATAGCCATGATTATAAAGAAGCTGGAGCTAAAAAAAAAAAAAAAGCAAATGAAGGAATGAAATGGCCAAGGTCCGACTCGAACGGACTTCAATCTACGCCGCGCACTCTTCCAGCTATACAGTATTCTGGTGTGAATACTGCACTGACGATTTACTGACCGTTTTACCTGTTAAACTACAAGGCCTAGATTTGATGAAATTTATATTGCGACTAGGGCTATTTAGCTGAAAAGTTATATTTTCTGACTTAATTGCCAAATTACTATCAGCATTTTACATAAGCTCTTAGTGATGTCCCGATTAAACTGATATAGAATCTTGACACTTAAAGGCGTCTGTAAGGCTAAAGGCAGTTGCAATCTTTCAAAGCATCTATGATTCCAGGGAAAGATGGGCTTTAAATCAATTCTAAATAAAGTATCTACAATACATTTGCATGCTCACGCTATGCTTAATCTTATGCTTCCTTACCTGGATGTTCTCCTCGCTTATAACATTCATTCTCTGAAACGCTAACCCTACAATTCATCCTTAACATGCCCAGTCTCTTCCCCCTTCTCCCCTTCAACATTCTCTGTCTTTTCATCCTTCACCGTATTCTTCTCTTCCTCTCCCAACGCCTCCTTTTGCACCAACGCCTCTCTCATATTCTCAACTCCCTTCGCCTTGACCCTCTTTGCCAATGCTGCAATCTCATCATCATATTCTGTCCATTCCGGAACCTGTCTTCTAGCTCTATCTAACTTTGGTTCTTTTGTCATTGGGTTGTTGCACAAGTCGATTGTCTTGGCAGTTGCCAAGCTCTCGTCTGAGCACCAGGTCTCGCACCACAGCCAATCCTGGGGCAGAGAGAAGATGGGCAGGAATCGCTGCATATTGTTAGGCAAGTCTTGGTCGAGGTTGGAGAGAGAGTTGGGGTCAGCGGAGAGTTGATGGTATTGTTGACGGAGACGATCGCCACCGGCGAGCTGGCGGAGGACTTTGAGATCGACGACGAAAAGGGCACTTTGCCTTTGTTAGTACGTTATACATAAGGGGGACGTTCAACGAGACATACCTGATATGATACTTCAAATCTCCAAGGAAAGTCTTCCAGTAACCCTGTTTCCAGAACCTGAATCCCTCAATCTCCGTTCGCGAATCACACATGGGTGCAAAGCCGTATGGAGCACCGTTCAAGTCGAGGTCAACCAATTCCTTCATGTCAGTTCGGACAATCTGATCTGCATCAACGAATATGATCTTGTCGAGGTCTAGAGGGAACAAGACATCCAGGAAAAGAATCTTGTATCCCCAGATTTCTCTTTGCTTCTCCTTTTGTTGACGAAGCCAATGTGGCCACTTGTAGGTTACAAGCTCGTACTCAAAGCCATACTCCTTGGCCATTGTTGGGATGAAGTCCTAGTGGGATATTAATAAACTAAATCAGATCACAGACGGGTGATTGAGATGTCCTACCTTGAAGGCCGGCGATAAAAAGTTCTCTATAAACCAGAACTTGACAGTATGCTTTGTATGCCTCATCACGCTGACCATCATGATATTCAAGAAACGCTCATATAAATGGCCGCTCGCGACGGAGAAGATGTTGATTTCAGCAGGCTTCTTCGCGACTTCGGGTTCGGCTTCTTTGTCTTTGCCCTTCATGATCCCCAATCGTGCAAGGAGACCATCAGCCTGTTTGACAACCTTCTGAACGGTACTCTCTGTTTCTTCAGGTGGCGCAAACACATCGGCCTTCATGTAACCCCTATTACGTTTTAATCGGGGGAATAAGGTTACACCCCGGAAGCTCATGAGAGTGACTTCTTTGAAATCATCTTCAGCGGCATCTGATAAGCTCCATCCATCAACTCCCAAACTCTGGATAGTAAAGATATCACTTGACCGTCCAGGTTTGAGTCGAATCTGCCAGTGCCCAGGATTAGACTTGAATTGGAAATAGCCGAGATTCTGCATAATAAGGGTGTCGTCAATGACTGGATGCTTCGAGGATCCAAGTTCGAGTTGAGCACCTGCGGATGGTTCATTGAGAGACGTATCTCTCGAATGGCCTTCAATAAGGATATTTCGCAAAGCGTAAGTGGCATTGAGATTAGCAGTGCCGAACCTCTCTCTGAAAGTTTGGATTTTGATGTTGTCAAGATCATGGATGGTATCGGATGGAGTGACTAGCCATGACGGTGGGACGTCCATGCTCAAAGAATAGAGTGGCTTGTCAGGGAGATCGATAAACTGCGCCTTGGGATCAAGGATGTCTCCATTTTCATCAAACTTCGGCGCAGCATAGAGGACATGGCGATAGAACCTCTTGATTGGAACCTCGGTAAGGTCTTCTTTGGGGTTCAAGAAAGTATAGATACCAACGCCATCCATCGACATCAGGACCCTAAGGATTGGTGCCCACTTCTGAGCGGTTTCACTGAGCGGATCAAGCGAGACCATAATACGGAAAGTTGCCCACCAAGGGTCTCCGGACCTGAGTGCTGTCTTCTTCTTCATCCAGACCTCATACTTATTGGTTCTGACGTTCGTTGACCTATCGATTAGGCCGACTTGCTCAGGTTTTAGGAGAAGAGCCATCGCGGAAGTGAGTTTGCCTTTATAGTTGGCTGCCCTTAATCTATCGAGGAGCCCCATCGATTTTACTGCAGTCAGGACGGGCTGAATACGTGTGGTAAGTTCGGACTGGAAGAGAGTTTCAAAGTCATCTTTAGTGAAATGCGTTCCCTCTTCGATCGGCCCAAGTAGCCTGCCATTAATCATCACAGCACGCTGGCCAGGCTTAATTTTGAGCTTTCGCTCGATAACAGAGGCAGTCTCCCTCCAAAACTTCTCGGCAAGGATTTTGTCAGGGATGCCCCAGGTATCGGCTTTTGCGTCACTACCCAAAACCTGTTGGCTTTCCCCCTCAATCTTTGGGTCAACAAAGTCCTTTTTGGGTTTGACTTCCTCCAAGATTTGTTGCAAGATTCCGGGTTTTCTCAAGATATCTTTGCCCTGGAGATGGTGCAGTAAGGCGGATAATGTCTGTGTTTGCGTCTTATAGGCAGGGCTGGAAATAGCAGTTATCGAGATTCCTGACGTGGTATCCTGGAACTTAGCAGCTTCAGCTAAGAGATTGTAGCCTGTTTGAGTATCAAAATCTCCGATCACCCAAATATCTGCAGCAGAGGTCTCCGTCTCTTCGATTTCTTTACCTGGCAAATAGGGCAGGTTATTGAAAGTGTCTGGGTGAGCCTTGTACAAATCAAAGAGATTGACAAGTTTGACGTCCTTCTCATCATCTGGGAAGATGAATGGGTTTCGTCGCTTGATGGGCTTTTTGCCGAGCAAGAATTTAGTAA
Organism: Dactylella cylindrospora; assembly: GCA_012184295.1. Taxonomy (NCBI): domain Eukaryota; kingdom Fungi; phylum Ascomycota; class Orbiliomycetes; order Orbiliales; family Orbiliaceae; genus Dactylella; species Dactylella cylindrospora. Next base: position 266,376 of record LDUD01000119.1, read on the forward strand.
TATCATCTTTGTCGTTGAGTTCATCAGCCCTGATAGCCATCTGCATTCGCTGCACATCTACTGGCAGAGCGTTAGTTAACACATTCAACCAATTATCGCCGAATGGTTGGCCAACGCCATTGATGAAGTAAGGATAGGGCTTGTGGACAACTCCTAATCTTTCACCCCAAATTCCTGCTGCTCTAGTCTTTTCGTGCATCTGCTCCGACTGCATAACACCAGCTAGCGTGACTTCGTCCTTTCCCTCAACACGAGTACGACCTCTGATAACCTGTTGAATATATTCTGGGGACGGGTATCTGATTCCGGCAGGCGATGCCTCGAGAGCCTCGTTTATGTAATTACGAGCAGTGATCAGATCGAAAGACTCTAGCAGTCCGGTAAAGACTTTAGACGTAGCGGAGCCGAGATCGTTTCGCACAACGGGAACTACACCAATTCGTAGCGCGAGTCCTCTTTTAACGAACATGAACAATCTCTGGCTGAGCAGGGTCATATCATCTCGGTTTGAAAAATCCAATGGAAGGATTAACGTGTGAATATTCTTCCTGATAGGTGCCAGTTGTCCGCCGTATCCTTGGTAGAGTAATTCGTAAATGGAGTCAGACCAGTCCTTGTAACTCTCCTCTTTCTCGAAATCATTCAGCCAAATAATGGCCCCCTCTTCATCCTTTTGCTCACGCCAATCGAACCGTGGGCTATCATCTTTTAGCTTCGCATCTGTAATATTTGGGTGAGTGATGAGATCTAAGGTTTCCTTTGGATTAAAACCGAGGGATCGTATCTGCTGAACATATTTTCGTTCCCGTCTCATGAATTCGAGAAGAGTGGTAGCGGTGACTTCAGAGGGGTCCAACATGTGACCATTGATCCACATAGCGTTTACGCCGGACGGAAGCCAGTTCTCTCTATTCTTCTTATGCTCGTCCCAGAATTCCGGCAGAACGCCTCCCATTGTTCCAATAGTATGGGCGTACTTGGGAAAGTCAGAGGCGATCTTCAACAACATATCAGGGGGATAGATCCCGCTCTTTGCGATAAAATTTGCAGTTTTGAAACCAAGATCGGCCAAATTCTTCTGCGAAAGCGGCAAGATATCTCTCAAATCTTTGACTGGATCGTCAATATCATCCAGATCCCACAATGGAAACCTCTTCTCTTTGCCCTTCATTATTTTGGGGGTTTTGGAGGCGCTTTGGGAAGCTTCCGAGGAGGTTGATGTCGAGGTAGATGAGGACGACGAGGACGACGAGGATGAAGCGGCGGCAGAGTCGTCTTTAGCATCTCTGTCGTCAATCACCATGTAGTCTGTCTTTTTCAAAACGAGACTAACACCATAACCGCTTAAAGCAACAGGCTTGGCATTTGTATGAGAAGGAGAAGGCTTGTATCGCAGCTTATAAGCGATACCTGCTTTTTCAGCGGCTGCTATCATCTCGGTGAAGGATTTTGCAAATTCTTCATGGAGAATGTCTGCGTATAGAATAACGGTACCCTTGTTCAGGTCATCCGTAGATAACCTGTCAAATGCTAGCTGCCTTGTCCGTACAGCAGAACTAGATTGGGGTTTAACTTTGGCAATATCTGCAGCATTGCAACTTTGTTTCTCTCCATCATCGAACCATACTGCGCAGTTATACCCTTTAGAAAAGTCAACATTGTTAAGGTAGTACTGGTACTGAGCTTCAATCCTTGGTGACGACTCGCGGATTGACATGCAAAACTTGAATGTCGGGAGAGTATTGTTGTCGTTCAATAGATCCCCATCTTCAGCATATTTAACAAAGGTGTTGTACATTTCCTTGTCAGGTTGGACGATCTTAAGCTCTCCGGCAGCTATCGCCTTGAGGAGCTTGTAGTAAAGATCTTCATCTTCAAAGGCAGCGCATTCTCTTTACAGATTGAATCAATTGATCAGTATATGCTTTAGAAAAGGCTTGAGATGGGTTCTTACAGCATTTCTAGAATATACGGGGCTGATTTCCATGATGTTTTCAACGTCAAGTTGATTCCATCCCATCTATTCACCGATCCATCCTCAATGATATCTTGCGGTTGACTGCGAGCATATGCATGTTGAAAGGCAGATAATGCGAGAACACTTGCTAGGAGTGTCCTCCGAGTGGAACATTGGGTCCAGAGTGTGGAGAACCACATTCTGGCCGGGTGGTGTTTTAAACTCTATAAAGATACGCGATATGATGTCAGGTGAAGGTGGTTATCGATAGTTTTACAATTTGGTGGGATGTCGCGCCGGCTTCAATACTTTAGAGATGTCAGCAAAAACAAATCAAACAAAGGCCTAATGGAGAAAAAAAAATTCGGGAATGGGACAAGAATTGGACGGACCAATGAGCCTACTTATCAATCAAGGGATCCTGCACCTTGATATCTAATTTTCTGCATGCTACAGCATGTATAAAATACTGAGCTATCGTCTGGAAACTCGTGTTTCGACAATCTGGCATCTTTTGCTGGAGACGGGTGCACGGTTGGCGGTCGTAGTGGCTATTGGGTTTTACCCCAGATGCATGCCAATTCTATAGCTATACCGCTTTTATGGGTCACGAGCGAGGAGCACCAACTAATTTTCCGCCCGGAAGCAATGCTAAAGCTGGGTTAACAGGCCTACTCGCCCCACGCTTCAGGGTCTAGGGCCCGTTTGGACCGCTTGGTAGACCAGAGTAACCAGCGTTTTCAGGGCATTTAATGCATGGCGGATACAATTTCGCCGTGCAGAAGCCAGAGAATCACCCCACCAGTCGGGTGCCAACCGGATATTAATTTGGGCTGGCAATCATAGTGCTGAAATATGCGTAGTGCTAGCTCAAGATGCGCAACTTTGATCACGGATTGTCTTGATAATCTTATCTCTCGGCAAGATCTCCACGTGATCCAACGCATCAACACATTTCTGCTTCGAATTGGAGCTCCACGTCAAATGTCAAAAACGGGGGAGACGAGCTGCCCAAATTTGGCTGGCATTTTTTGTGTGGGAAAGCTGCAAAGTGTCCTGTCCTGTGTGCCCTCCCTGACCGCTCCAAACTGTAACCCCGAAGTACCCCCAAGCACGTCTCGAAACAGAAAAAAAAAGAGACAGTTCTCCAAGGCGAAAGTCCAAACCTAAAAGCGATTACGACAAGGTACAGCTGGCCACAACTGTATCTCGGAGTCCTCTACACCATCCTACCATTCAATCCTGCATTGCTTCTCGACACCGTCCACCACCTTGTGTTCGAATTGGGCTGCTTATTCGCTGTTTTTCGTTGGGATAGTGGAGGAGGATTGCGAGACCTGAAGCTGTCAATTCATCCCAAAGCCTCCCAAGGGAGGGAGCTACCCGATATCATCCTATCCGACCATTAGCAGCTTCCCTTAGCTGCCCAACTCTTCTTCGCCATGCAGAGATTAACCAAGGTCAGTCGAATGATCAATTGGTAGCAGTTAATTTAGCTATAGCTGTAGGAGGGTCTGACAACTATTTCTCGCGTTATACAGTTCGAGTCGAAATCCTCGCGAGCAAAGGGCATCGCCTTTCATCCCAAGCGGTTAGTTTTAGCCTCCTCCAAGATTCTCCTAGCTTAACATAAGATGCTAACAGCGAGTTTTATTCACAGGCCATGGATCCTCGTCTCCCTTCACTCATCCACCATCCAGCTCTGGGATTACCGAATGGGAACCCTGATTGAACGTTTCGAGGAGCATGATGGCCCTGTCCGAGGCATCGATTTTCACAAAACCCAACCCTTATTCGTTTCTGGAGGTGACGACTACAAGATCAAAGTATGGAGCTACCAGACCAGAAGATGCCTCTTTACCCTGAATGGACATCTCGATTACGTTCGCACAGTCTTTTTCCATCACGAATTGCCTTGGATTGTCAGCAGCAGTGACGACCAAACTATCAGAATATGGAACTGGCAAAATCGAAGCTTAAGTATGTTGGTTTTTGGTCTCTATGCATTACGTATTTCGGCTTCGTGCTAATATATGGCAGTCTGCACTATGACCGGCCATAACCATTACACCATGTGTGCTCAGTTCCACCCAAAGGAGGACCTTATCGTTTCTGCTTCTCTGGATCAGTCTGTAAGAGTTTGGGATATCTCTGGCCTACGCAAGAAACACTCCGCCCCAACTTCCATGACATTCGAGGACCAGATGTCTCGTAACCAGCAACAGCAAGCCGACATGTTTGGCAATACTGATGCCGTTGTTAAATTCGTATTGGAGGGACATGACCGTGGCGTTAATTGGGTCGCTTTCCATCCTACCTTACCACTGATTGTCAGTGCTGGAGACGACAGACTCGTCAAGCTGTGGAGAATGAGTGGTACGCAACTGGTAGAGTTCTTACATTGATAATTCTTCGGCTAATATTTTGCAGATACCAAGGCGTGGGAGGTCGATACCTGCAGAGGCCATTTCCAGAACGCTTCCGCTTGCTTGTTTCATCCTCACCAGGACCTTATCCTCTCTGTCGGTGAAGACAAAACTATCCGTGTTTGGGACCTCAACAAGAGATCGCTAGTGCAGACCTTCAAACGGGAGAACGACAGATATTGGGTTATCGCCGCTCATCCTGAAATAAATTTGTTCGCTGCTGGCCATGATAATGGCGTTATGGTTTTCAAGCTGGAACGTGAACGCCCAGCATACTCGCTTCACCAGAGTAACTTATTTTTCATTAATAAGGAAAAGCATGTTCGAAGCTTCGATTTTACAAAGAACACCGAAAGCTTATCAATGGTCAGCCTGAAGAAACTGGGAAGCCCATGGATCCCGCCTAGGACGTTAAGCTACAACCCCGCGGAAAGGGCGGTTTTAGTGACTTCAGCAGCTGATGGCGGCACTTACGAACTTATCCCATTACCAAAAGACGCTACCGGTGCTGTTGAACCAACTGACTCGAAGCGTGGAACTGGAAATAGCGCCGTGTTTGTGGCTAGGAACAGGTTTGCAGTTTTTACTAGTCAAAACCAGCAAATTGATATCAAGGACCTGTCAAATAGCACGACAAAGACTATCAAGCCACCGGTTCCGATCAACGACATCTATTTTGGTGGAACTGGTTGCCTGTTACTCTGCGCTCCCCAAGCGGTCATCCTGTACGACATCCAACAAAAGAAGACATTGGCGGAACTCGCTGTTAGCGGAGTTAAATATGTCGTCTGGAGCAACGACGGCTTACAGGCTGCTCTGTTAAGCAAGCACAATATCGTCATTGTCACAAAGAATCTCGAGCAAGTTAGCTCCTTGCATGAGACCATTAGAATCAAGAGCGCTGCTTGGGATGACTCCGGTGTTCTTCTTTACTCTACCTTGAATCACATTAAATACACCCTCCCCAACGGGTAAGCTGCAAATGAAACTCCCTAGGAAGTCCGAGTGATACTAACGGGCGCATAGCGACAATGGAATTATCAAGACCCTCGATCAAACTGTCTACCTCGTCAAAGTCAAAGGCAAATCAATCTACTGCCTCGATAGGAACGCGAAGCCACGACAAATTGCCATCGATCCTACAGAATACCGGTTCAAACTCGCGCTGGTAAAACGGAATTACGAAGAAATGCTCCATATTATCCGAAATTCCAACCTTGTCGGCCAATCTATTATCTCCTACCTCCAGAAGAAAGGGTATCCCGAAATTGCCCTACAATTCGTCCAGGACCCTGCCACCAAATTCGAACTAGCTCTTGAATGTGGAAATTTGGATGTTGCCGTTGAAATGTGCAGGGAGTTAGATCGACCAAAGCTATGGCAGAGATTAGGTGCTGAGGCTCTGAACCAAGGAAACCACCAAGTTGTCGAAATGACCTACCAGAAACTAAGAAATTTCGACAAACTCAGTTTCCTATATCTGATCACTGGCGACAACGAGAAGCTGAAGCGTATGGGCAAGATTGCAGCTCACCGAGGTGACTACATGTCGCGATTCCAGAACTCGATATACCTCGGTGATGTTCAAGAGAGAATAGAGTTGTTCAAGGAAATTGATATGTACCCTCTGGCATACGTCGCAGCAAAGGCTGCAGGGCTTACCGATGAAGCTCAGGAGATCCTCGATGCCACGGGTGTGACTGAGGACCAGCTCACCTTGCCAGAAGGCGGCGGTGCTTTGGCCCCTCTTCGCGCTGTTAGTGAAACATTCAAAGCTAATTGGCCGCTCAAAGCTACATCACTTTCATTCTTTGAAAAGGCTCTCCTAGGGCAGTTCGAGGACCTGAAGATCGAAGACGAGCCGGCTCCGGCTACCAATGGCTTCGGTTTTGAAGAGGACGGGGAGGCAGACACTAGGAAGGCTAATGGCAATCTCATGGACGTTGATGAAGAAGAAGTTGATGCTGCCGGCTGGGATATGGGCGATGATATCAATATCGAGGAAGCCTCAGAAACATTTGTCGACGTTCAAACAGGAGACTCGAACGCGGCTGGTTCATCGGAAGCTGATATTTGGGCGAGGAACAGCGGTATCGCGGCTGATCACGTTGCTGCTGGATACTTTGATACCGCAATGCAACTTCTCAATCGCCAAGTTGGTGCGGTCAACTTTGCTCCTCTCAAGCCGAGGTTCATGGAAATCTATCAAGCCAGCAAAACATATCTACCCGCAACTGAGGGCCTCGAGCCTCTGGTCAATTATATTAGAAGAAACCCCGATGTAACGGATACCAGGAAAGTGTTACCGTTCATTCCAAAGGATATCGAGGCTATTCGAACTGGCGATCTTCAAAAGGGTTACTCGGCTATGAAGACCAACACCCTGGCGGATGGTGTTGTTGCCTTCAGGAACGTGTTGCACTCGATACTAGTTACTGCAGTCAGCACGAAGGATGAAGTTGAAGAGGTAAGCTCACTAGTATTGTACCGGCACCTCATACAGAATACAAGTGCTGACATATAGAACAGGCCAAACAGATGATCCAGTCTGCTACCGAATACATCGTCGCGATGACGATTGAATTGGAGAGAAGAGACCTGTCGGATGACGCCGAAAACGCCAAGAGGAACCTAGAACTAGCCGCTTACTTCACAAAGCCACAATTGGAAGGGCCGCATAGAACTATTGCCCTACTAGCGGGTATGAAGACCGCGTACACGAAGAAGAACTTCCTCCTCGCTGGACACTTTGCCTCAAGAATCCTGGAGGGTGGAAGCGGTGGCAAGATGGCTGAGCAGGTTTGTTATCTCCCGCTGTTCACATTTTTACGGTTGCGCTTTCTAACCTTATATTCTATTTCAATAGGCAAGAAAGATCAAGACGGCCTGCGAACGAAACCCCAACGACGCTATCGAGATTGAATACGACCAGTACGCCGATTTTGACATTTGCGCCGGCAGTCATACACCAATTTACTCTGGCTCTCCACTAGAACAGTGCCCCTTCGACGGTAGCAAATATCACAACGATTGGAAGGGCAAGGTGTGCAAGGTGTGCTTGGTTTGCCAGATTGGGGCACCAGCTAGTGGGCTGAGATTGTTGGCCGCGTAGTTGAAGAGGTTTGGGGTGTTTAAGGGGGGAGATGGGGACGGTGTGGAAGTGTGAACATCTTTAGCATGTAGGAAACGTGTAATTTTTTCCCCCTTTACTTACTTCTCTTCTTGTCCCTTCTTCTTTCTCTTTTGTTTAATTCTTAGTCCTGTAGTCAGTAGTTACCCTGTTGAAAACAAAAAGAATAAGAATTTATTTTTATTGGGGCGGTAGGTAATCGCATTACAGGCTAAGTCTAGTCTCGTTACGTTTCTTTTTCTGTTTTAGGTGTGAAATTGTGGACAGTAAAGGAAGAATATCAACTTGGTTTGATACAGACACTTATCTACAAACTGCCAAAATATATAAGACGCTAAACTAGTAAGCTAAATTCGGGTGCTGCATAACGGATTAGGTCATGCGGGATCTAAGGACTTTTAGTATAGAAAACCAGCGAACATGGGATGTATAGGCTGGGAGACAGTTTAACGAGCAGGTAATATGTTAGCAAATGCATGATCTCCTCCTAATGGATCTTCCACGTAAAGCCATTGAACATGCTGGCCGCGCGTATGGTTATACGGTAGCATGAAGGTTGGTAAAAGGAATGAGCTCATAGTTCGGTACGGTCTCGGCTTACTTTTGGTTTATGAGTATAGCAGCATGTTCCAATTAGGATATTGCTTTCCATGGGCAGTCAAGCAGGTCGAAACTCGGATCTGAGAATTCATATATTGGCATGCTGTATGCATTGAAGCTCAAACATATCATTGCATCTGCCGCAGCGAAGTAACCCACATGCTGAGCGACACTTAGGGTTGGCTAAGTAGTTCTTATCTTCGATAGGACTAGAATGTGGTGGATTTCAATTATCGTATACATCGCTGATGCTTTTAGTCGTGCCGAAGTAGATTTACTGAGTCTGATGGGTGGTACTAAATCATAGCAAGAAGTTGAGTCTATGAGCACTAGAGTAAACTGAGACATGCCGCGGACAGATCGTCTCGTTGGAATTGATGTATCGATGTATCCGATGTTGTTTATCATCTCACAAGAACTGAGATGGGTTGTATTGCATGGCTGCCATCAGATGGCTTTGTTGCGATTGAAGTCATGTTGGATCTGATTCTTGCTTGATGCTATAGATGAGACGGTGCACGGTGCTGGTAGCTGTAGTTAGATCCACATCATGGGTAGGCTACGTCTGGTAATCATAGAAAAGGGGGCTGGGATAGAATAGTTCCATGGAGGTGATGTGCATCTGTCGAACTTGTAGACGATAGAGGTAGCATGGGTGGTCGTGGTAGGGCTGGTTTAGACATGGTTACAGTGGTGATGATGGTGATGATGATGATGATGATGATGATGATGACTTTGCGAATGGGTTCAAGTTCATCGAGTGGAGCTATAAAAAAAAGTTGGTCGAAAATATAAATAAGTAGTTCCATTGGTTATACCATACAGCCCATTTGTTGCTCGTCGAGTAGGAATGATAGATATACCAAGATTTGTGGATCGAATATTTGACAATTGCAGGTGGGAGGAGAATTCGAGTCATGTGTGCTCGACGCCGCTGGGTGGGGTTTCTGTTTTCATATTAGAGGGCCAACAATGCAGTGTTCCGACTATCATCAAGCTGTAGAGAAACCAGAGTGTTCAGATTAGGTTAATATCCATGGGTAGAAGGCGAAATGGGTACTTGATAGACGTTGCAGGACGGATCATAAAGAGTGGAGGATAGTTGACGTAAGTGAAAGAAGCGAAACTTGTTCTCGGAGATGAATTCTAAGTGAGAGCTTTATGTACAAAATCTAGGACACACAACGGTGCACTATCAAAACTATATTTACAACTCTTGAAGCTTCCATGCCTGTTGCCCCAACCTCTCTGCGATGCGCGTAACTAGAGAACATATCTAGATACTATAGTACTGCCTAGCAAATTCCCGAACAACAAGCCTCAATCGCACCTCCCATCCGGCCACCCATCCCTCCACCTCTCCTTCCAAAAGTTACAATCAAACTCCGGCTTCCCCAGCTTCTTGTTTACTGCATTATGAGCTTTACACATCCACCTCCCAAAATCCTCCTGGTTGTTTAACGCCGGTTCGTTCTCTCTCTTGCTCATCCACGCCGAAAAGTCTTCCGCACATACCCAGCAAGGATAAACACGCGATAATATGCTTAGAAAGGTCTTCATATCTGACTTTTCATCCGGTGTTGGAGTCTCAGGATAGGTTGCTGTCAAGGAGTGGAGAAGGGTCCAAGTCGAGCGACCGAGCTGTTCGACATCAGGAGGACAGTCCTTTCTACTCTTTACAGGAGTTTTGAATTTGCCGCCCGCAGCTCCGGTCAGCATGCGAGACATGGCGGACATGTCTTTATACGAATTGCAAGATCGGCATCTTTAGTCCAGTTAGTACGTTATCTGTATCCAAATGGTGGTTTTGAGTGTGTTGTGAGATGACTTACGGCTTCCCGTCCGGTCCAAGGATTATGCCGTCCTTCGATATTGTCCCTTTATGAGCGGGCGGCTTTGGCAGTGCCTGCACCGATGCTTTGTCGTGATCATCGGCTTCTGATGCAGTCATCGCGAGGGCCTTTCAAGTACGGCCTAAGATGCTTAAATTCCCACAGGCGAGTACAAGGCTTTTCCAGCTGTAGAGATATTGATTCCTTGAGCTATGCTTGTCAAAGAACAGAAACACGAAGATTAGAAATCAAGATTTGGCCTTAAAAATTTTGCAACAGCAAATTTTGTGTTGCCAAAACAGATAAGGTGTCGTCAGCACGTGGATGTTATTCGCTGGTGCTCTACCTATAGGCCTATACGAACTAGGAAACGAGCGGGGCGTGCAATAGTTATGAATGCAATTGCAATCCTGGAAGATGTAGCAAACTACGAGCTCGGATTTCATATAACACATGCGAGTTCAAATTAATTAGACCTCGGATTCGAATTTTAGGTTCTCCTAGCTGCCTACACATAGCCCGGCCCTTGCATCTGCAGCCTGATGACATTGATAAAACCAAGGAAGCTGCGTTGTTAGCTAATTAGCGTTTCCGCTCATAAAAAGGCGTTGGTCGCACAAACTCAACAAAATTACACACTCGTTTATACACATAGCAATAGTAGCTGAAAGGATTGCCGCCTCTCTTCGAAACTTCCTTTATACCTCCGTAGTTTCAATCCTATTTACTCGTAACTGAGATATAACCACCAGACTTTGAAGTCAAAGGATACCTAAGTCACTTTCACAAGTATCAGAGTCAATTGACAAAATGGCTGCTGTGGAAAACGCATCCGCAGCCCCAGATGTCAGCTCTGCCCCAGCTACGGATTTCGGGGCATGGGCATCCCTCAAGGCCCGCATTAAGGATCATTACGATCTATTGTCGGATTATTACTACTCGCTATGGTATTATTGAAAATTCTTCTAGTGCAATTCACAATTACTGCAATGGTACCTGCTGACTAACCCCTCACCGTTTACTACAGGGGTGAACACATCCACCATGGGTACTTCACCGACCCAAATGACACCAAGGAGGTTGCACAAAGACGTCTTATCTCCCTTCTTCTCGAACGTTCCAAGCTTCCTGCGTCTTCGCGCGTCCTAGATGTAGGCTGTGGTGTCGGGGGTACATCCCGATACCTTGCAATTGAACACGGTTGCACTGTCACCGGTATTACGATCAGTAACAAGCAGGTCGAGATAGCAAAACGACTCTCCGCTGAAGAAGCGGCAAAGCTTGACCCTAAAGCTTCTCTGCCTGTTACTGATGACGAGTCTACTACCCTCAAGTCGGGGCAGGTTCGGTTCATCGAGCTGGATGCAGAGAAAATGGGGGATTATTTCGACGGTACCGCTGGGAAAGAAGGGGGCTTCGATGCAGTTTGGATATCCGAGGCTATGAGCCATTTACCTCATAAGCAGTTATTCTTTGATAATGCCTACAAGTTATTGAAGAGTGGAGGTGGAAAGCTCGTGGTTGCCGATTGGTTCAAAGCTGAAGGCTTGGGAGAGAAGGAGATGGCGGATGATATTAAGCCTATTGAAGGTTCGATATTGCAACGCCCTTTCACGACGTAACGGAGACTGATAGAATACACCAACTAGACGGAATGCTGCTACCCCCATTGTGCACAATGACGGAGTATGTTGAGCATGCCAAAGCTGCAGGTTTGAAGGTATATTCAGAGCCGTTTGACATTAGCGAGCAGGTGAAGCAGACATGGTATTGTTCACCCTACGCAGATTTGACATGAAAGTTATTGAGGGAAGCTGACCTTGGGCTTACTAGGGATATATCTCTTTCTCTGGTCCAGAGCCCAGCTTTATGGGGCTTAGCTATCGCAGCCGGAAGGGATATTCTATCGTTCTTGTGGGCATTTCAGGCGATGCGAAGAGGCTACAAGAACAAGACGTTCAAGTATGCCGTCATTGTCTTTGAGAAAGCATAATTGTAGCATTGTACTGAGTCAGCTGAGACGCGTATACGATCCACGCGGGTACCCACTTCCTTTTTTGACAATGATTTTTTTCAACCTTGTTGCGAGCAACGCGGGACAACTCTAATACAACCAATTTAGTTCTTGATACTTTGGAGGGATTTGGGAATTATGCAATTGGGATAACGGTCTAAAGTTGTGCAGCTCTATACTATCAACATTCTAGCAAGGGTGATGTTATAATTGAATGCTCCTGAAAGGATATGTTCAGGCGTTAAGGTATCGATATCAGAGTACTACTATGAATCACTGTTAATTCCACCCTGAACAGCGCTACATGGCTCTCTCCAGGCCATGAGATAGTCTCTAGACCTAGCCCTCTGCTGTCTCCAGCTTCAAGAAGTAAGATGTGCATGTCTCCCCGTACCCCTCTAGATGTTATGTACCCTCATAGGTGATTAGCTTAGTCAGTGACCTTAGAGCACTATCCCCATAGAGAGGGTTTCTCTATTCAAGCCAGCAGACCGCACAATGCCATCTCAATGCCCTGGATAGCTTCGCCACTTTATCCCACCGCCACATCCACGTGATCCCAGTATAATTTAATCGCACAAATCCAGAGATCAAAAATTTTCACTACACCGCCACTCAAAATGTAAACAATCAAGGGCTTTTATAAGAAACCCTCGGTGTCAGTGGGACCTGGAGAAGTATAAAAAGGCCATCATCACCCTTATATCTCACTCATCTTCAACTTCCCTTTCATCCACCTTCCAATGATGCCATCAAACAACCATCCATATGTACCATCCTGGAAATACCAACTCCAAACCATGCTACAGTGAGATCGGCAGATATTATTTATTCAGTTCCCATTCATCATATATCAAGCACAGAAACTCTGAAGCATCGGAGCATGAAATCATCGGATCCTTAAATTATCACCATCATCAAAAGACTACTCCTTACAGCACTTCAGCATATCAACCACTATCACCTCCAAAAGCTTCCACTAATGACTGGCTAGAGAGCTATGTCGAAACTATTAAGCATAAGTCAATCTCAAGACCCGGCCTCACATGAATCAGCAATTCGGTCCAGACAACCCAACCCGAATACATGGAATTAGGGGAACTTGCCGAACTATGAGCCATCCAACATTATAAAGCCTAGACAGCCTCAACAGTCTCATGACTACTAAAGAAGCAACCTGATAGGACTTAACCGACGACCACATGACTAAGAAGCTTCGGATGTCAATGTTCCAAATCAAAAGACGCATTCGAGACATGGTTCCAAATAGAGAGGTTTTCGAGAATCCTGATGAATGTCCCTTCTAATAACATATCTACGAACATGAGTCTGACAGACCATGACCACAACAGCACGACGCAAATTAAATTAGATGTGACTTCATCTCGTCCTTACTGACTATTATTTCAAAAGAGAATTCTGGAAGGCAACGAGCCCGCGATAGTAGATGACCAACTAATTCATTTTCCTACAGCTTTGCAAGTTCTTTGGATACTAATTATGATATAAAACGATATCATTCAAAATCCAGATCAATACGTAAACCCCATGAATCTAGCGCATCATGATGGACCACTGGTCCCCTGATACGGAGGCCAGTGGTCCAAATTTTACGCTAGAAGGCTGGTGCTAACCCTCTCCAATATCTCCCCCCTTTTATGCAAGTCCCAGACTCCACCCTACAGACATCATGAACGGCGATGACATTATAATCAGCAACATTCTCAGAAGCTCGGTCAATATCTTTCCTTGTCCATTATATCATCTTATATCACAATCACTCAGTTATTCGCACTCAGCCCTCGCCGAAGCAGAATCACTAGCCAAAGCAAGCCCAATCATCTTCTTTCCATCAGTTCTGACTCCATAAACTGACCATTATGGAACTGGCCATGAAAATCCCGCAGAGTCAAGTTCGATGAATGCGCATTCAATCCAGTTATATTACGACTTCTAAGCTTCTACTCGCATTCGCAACTTGTATGGCTTTTTCAAGACCTTGATAATCCACGCCGCTCTACATGCATTCAGAAATAACATCTTCCTTCAATCCCATGTAACACTCGAACGGCATCATCTTCCTTCAATCATGGAATATTCGAACTTGATCATCTTACTTCAATCATGGAATCTTAATCCTGAGGAGGTCATGGACGCGGCTACCAAACTATATATTCAGATTTCACGAAATTCAAGTTTTCTCAATGACCCCCTAAAGCAATTCTAGAAACCTCGCAAATTCCAAGGGCAGTCACTCTCATCCGATGATAAAGTTCAGTCGAGTCAACACACAAACAAGTCCCAGGGTCCAGACATGATTACTCACATTGCTCTTTCATCCTTACGAATATCACCTTCATGATCTTCTACCGCGGATGAGGCCTTTCCAAATTACAGACGAAAGTTCATCATGTTCGTTTACCGTAGTTACCAGAACCCCCTTTCATGATTCAGAAATAAATCGAGATTCCCCACAAAATTTAGAGATCCCGGAATCGGAAGCGAAGAATGACAGAAACTCAACATCTCTATTTTGATTTCTACGTTCGAAAATTCACAGGCTCTTTATTATGATCCTTCATCGCTGTGATTCTCAAACAGAGCTAGCCAAGTCGACCCAATGTTCGCCGTTTATTTAGACTGACATTCCACAGCCATATAAGATACTTATTCAGATCCACAGAGTCCTACAATCGTCGCCTTTCGTAACCTGCACATTGTTGGAAGTTTGGAAAGGAGATGACTACTAGGTTCGTTCCCGCGAATTTGTAAGTATTGTCTAGATAGCTAGGGGCCCTTATCCTACTTCGGAGGGAAGTTAGTAGGGATCGCTAGCATAAATGGAAGATTTGGGTGTAGCTGCCTCATTAAACTTTACGTGTCGTGCATCATATGCTCAGCATGTAGAATAGTTCCATCTTCAAATTCAAGTTTCTCCCATGATCTTACGGTAGTTGGAAGATTAAGATTGCTCACAAGGTAGGATCCCTGGTGCCATAATGTAGCAAAGACTATTAGCTCCTGTATAAGGCTTCAGACGCCCCTTGGTAAAGTACATGAGGGTGTGCTCCGCTCCCATTCTATATGGAAAATTTCGAAAAATGATAAAACTTCAATGGATATCTCTCCACTATAATTATGTTCCCAGATCTGTAGACCTGACCGGGCGTGTACAGTGGGATACTTGTCCGTGCGTAGACATGTATATCAAGCTATAGAAGCGATTTTAGATGTCTCTATCGCTATAACTGCGAGCATGCCGACAGTCACAGTGTTACTCTATCGTTGGAACATCTTCCCATATACTCTTTGATTCTCTCGGCAGCTGGCAGTTGGCTTCCAAAAGGGTCAATCGGCGCGGAAACGACAATACACCTTCACTGTTTCCCACGAATATCTCCTCTCTAGAAAGGGCAAAATGCGAGCTAGTTGTACACTATAAATACCTCACCAAGGTGCCTACTAATTTTTCTTCTTTTCTACTTTAACATCTTCAGCAAACTCCTTTCGCTTAGCTTCTCCTACCTCTGGCACATGTCTCGCCAACCTGACATCCGAATATATATCCCTTTGAGACCGAGAATGTAAATTATTCTTGATATCCACAAACTACTTGTTTCATCATACATTATACATCGGCAATCGAAACTATTTACAGAAAAAGGAGAAGTCTCTACTCAGCCAGATGGATAAACTCTCTATGAATCTACCAAAACAGCAACAAGTCGCGGGCGATAATAGCAGCCAATGCATACGACGTCAACAAGTATCAACCTACTACTCCAATAGCAAATCTAAAACCACATGAGAGAATAGCCAACTTCGGAAGAAATGAAGCGTCAAAATCTAATATGTCACAATTTCACCTCCCACTATGACCTCCCAGCTCATAATGTTAAGTTCAGCAATAAACCAAATCCATATAATGACCCAAATTCATGACACGCCGATTTCGAATTTACGGGCGCTATGAGATATTCACGTTGAAACACACTCTAGATGCTCAATCTTCCAGCTATAACAGGCAATAATAATACCCTTCAACCGATGCTCAGCCAGCCCAAGGATATGACCATTGGCAACAACATCAAATCTGAATTACTCCCTTTAGCTCCATCACAGCCGGTCCAGATTAGCCAAACAAAAAGCCTAAAAGCGATGAGAAAGCGGGTTATAACTTGAGCAGGTATTCCAACTCGAGCGAGATGCATCCCACGATCCTGGGACGACGCCGATGCGATATTTCAAGCTACTTCTTTTTTATATCCATTAGCAGAAAGAAAAACAATCCGCCAGCCAGGATGAATTGCAAAGCTCAAAACCAGAAGACCTATTATGGTTCAAAGTACAGAAACCGGCGGTCCGCTATGAGTCATGAGTAGCTAACAAGAAGATAACTCGACCACGAATGATTTTGCAATTAACGACGGTAGCTTCGCCATTGATGAGCTAGAAAGATAATATAGGATTCAAGATGCGCCCTGCCTCTATGCCTAGTGAGAAGAAGCCCCCTCAGTCATGATATATACAAGCATCCAAACGAACCCAATGAGAATGTTGATACATTTACCCTTGAAAGCTCGACGAACTGATACACGTGTTACCGCCCATGTTAACATCGATTCTCAATTGTGGCAGGTTGAAAGAGCCTTGAAGTTGGACACTAGCATCAATTAGGAAATTGCCATTTGGCAAATGAGTTTTTTCGGTGGAATTTGTCTTTGGAATGCGGGAAGAATTTAGACGAGGAATTAATTCTAAACCTCAATTGGAAGAGTCGAAGACCGGTCAAGTAGATTGCATAGGACCCAAGCAATAGTGTAGATAAGTACTTGTAGGAGATGTCTCATGAAATAACAGATCGCGTTATCCATGATATCATGATCCGCAAAACAAAATACACTGTAAATGTTTCCTTTCCCTTGCTCATCTGTAGTATCCTCTAAATCGCAACAGCTGAGAATTGGACCAAGAGAGCGGATGCCTCCTTTCACTAGAATTTGTGTTGGTGGACGTTTTGTTTTGGTTTCACAAGCCGAAGATCCGCCAACACGGGCAACACGGGCAACACTTGACCAACAACTGGGCTGGGCAGGCGGTCCCCGGATTTTCTTCTTTTCCTTTTCCTTTCCACCGCCCGCCGCAACAAACAACCTCCTCCTCGCCGCAACGTTAACCTCTCATCATCTCAGCATCATTGTTCGCCATTATCGCCATCCACCACGACATCTTACGTCACGAAACTTCAACCTTCTTGCATTCTTTCCATTCTAGCATTGGTGTCAGGTCTGGCACCTGGCGACCTTCATTTAACAATCCACTTCTTTAACGGTTAACTTGATTTAAAAAATCAAAAGTTGTCGCGCAACAATTGGCTTGTTCGCTCTCCACATCCCACTTTACGCGATCCAGGATCCTTCCAGCCACGCCACTTTTATCCACACACACCCCCCGGAACAATATTTTCTTCTCAAAATCTTCTCCATCGCAACCATCTCATTTCGCAAATCTGAAGAACCTTCCCATTCTAAACATTTCCGCCATCTCTAAAATCAACAATTGATATAAGATATCAAGCAAAATGGCCAGCACTCGCTCGTCGGGGACGGCGACCCGCTCAAAACCAAAACCAGACTATACTGCTCACATTCGCAAACGAAAAACCACAGAAGGGTCGGGCGATGGCGTGTCTAAATCTAAGCCGAAGCCAAAGGATAAGCCGGCATCTAAACCTGCTGGCGGCACGGGTAGACCCCGCGGCCGCCCTCCAAAGGACCCCAATGGTACTGCAACCAAGGCTAAGCCCGCTCCTAAGACTACAACCACAAAGAGTGCCGCAACTGGTCAGAAGAGGCGAGGAAGGCCACCTAAAGCTGCTACTGAATCGGAGAGCGAGGGTAGCAAGGTCATTGCAAATGCTATAGATGCTGCGAAGAAGGAAAAGGCGCCTGCTACAACAGCGAAGAGAGGCCGGCCCGCGAAGACCGATAAAACTCCTCCAGAGCCTCCAAAGGTCGAAAAACCCGAAAAGGCACCGCGAAAGGGTCGACAGACAAAGACCGACGAACCCGCTCCGGAACTAGCAAAGGCAGAGAAACCCGCTCGCAAACCTCGCCAAGCGAAACCCGCCGAAGAACCCGTCCCGGAGGCACCAAAAGCAGAAAGCTCAGTCAGGAAGTCCCGCCAGTCGAAGATCACTGAGGAACCGACGGAGGAACCAAGCGAGGTTGAAAAACCTGTTAAAAGGCCCCGTCAATCAAAAGCTGCTGAAAAGACGGCTCTAGAGCCAATTGAACCGGAAAAGCCCACAAAGACTCCCCGCAAACGCCAGTCTAAGGGAGTTGAAGAGGTTGCTCCAGAACCTCCTGCAACAGAAAGGCGCGCTTCTAGGTCAAAGGTTGAACCAGAGAAAGAGGAGAAGATTGAACCACAGGAGAGTACTAAAACGCCGAAGGCCAAGCCAGCACCAAAACCGAAGGCGGCGCCAAAGCCAAAAGCAACGCCCAAGGTAGCCGAGGTGCAAGAACCTGTTGATGCAATGGATATAGATACTGAGCCAGTTAAAACTCCTCAAAAGGAGGAGGAGAAACCCGCAAAGACACCAACCCCTCGCGCAAAGAAGGAGGTCAAGACGCCTGCCAAATCCACAAAGAAGGACACCAAAGCGCCGCCAAAGACCGTAAAGAAGACTCCTGAGACCGCAAAGGTTACTGGAAAACGCAAGGCTACCGAAGATCCCGAGGTTGAACAAGGGCCAGCTGAAACAGAGCAAGCCATGCCACCACCTCCTACCACTCCACCCCCACAAAAGGCTACTCCAAAGTCCACGCCGAAGACTGCAACGCCAAAGACAACCTCGAGAGCCACACCAAAGTCTACTCCCAAGGCTAAGCGGGCTAAAACTGAAGAGCGGCAACTCACAGACGCCCCTCCCTCATCTTCGGGTAAACGGGCAAAGACCGAAGAGCGCCAGGTTGCTCCAGTCGCCCCTACTCCTCAGTTTTCTGAGCCTTCACCGATCCTCGAAAAGGGAGTTGCCTGGTTCTTCACTCGCCCGAAGGTCACATTGGAATCGGATCCACAGAGTCTGGATGATATGCAACGAAGCTACATGATCATGAAGCCCGTTGCCGATAGCTTAACAAACGGCTCATCCTCACTTGCCAAAGAGGGCGTATCTAATCTTCGCGTCCTCAATATCCCGAAGAAAAAGTTCTTGGGAACTGGTGGGCGAGTTCTCACGTTTGTTTCCAAAGCCGCTGGCTCCGTCAATGACATCAAGTCTATTCTTTCGTCGGAGACATACACGACAAAGACAATGGGCGAGAGAACCAATCCGCCAGCCAGGGCGGTTGCAACGGCGGTTTATGCTCTCAGCCATACCAAGGGAGATACTCCCAGCAAGGAGACTAGCCACTTTTCGTATGTAACCGTCAAGGCTGGTGAAGGACAAGAGTTGACAGAAATCCAAAAGGAGTTTGGATTGCAAGACAAGGGAGGTTTTGTAGTCAGCGTGAGAAATCCAAAATTCCCTGCTCCACCTGGCCAGGGAAGGATTGGTGGGGACCCCGGATTCAGTGAAGAGTAAGTTAATCATCCCTTTCATTGCGATTTCTTCCCACTAGACTTCTCTAACCAGGCGTATCGCTTTTGATAGAATCAAATCCTCATTTAGCGACCATAGATGGATTCCACTCCAACCGGAGCACCTGAACTATGATAACGCCGAAATCCTGTTCATAGGGAAGAAACACGGCGATGAGGCCGTTGAAGGTGATTTGATGGAGCTAGCTAAAGAGGACGAAGAAAGAATTAAGGAGATTAGCAGCGGCAAGCACGATGATGTTGGCATCTTCAAAGACTTGGACCTGAAGAAGGGGGAGTGGCAAGGAAGTGGGATGTTGACGGATTGGGAGTGAAGGTGAAATTCTCCTGTTTTTGAGAATATTTGTTGCCTGCGGATCATGGGCGACGAGCATCTATGACGGTTGTCTGTTTCGGATGCTCTTTTTACAAAATACTTGTGGTTTTTGTTTATGGGAAAAATTGTCTTCTGTCTGCAGGCGTTAGGTTTTATATTAATATTCTAGCTAGTAATGTTTGTTTTACCATACTGGCGGTCGACTTGTTTCTCTTCTTCTATTGTCCATATTCCTCATGCAGAACGACGTTAGGATGGAGGTTTACAATGCACAGGGATATAGTTGGAAGGTTTGTGGTGTACATTAGGTCTGAAGGGATGAAAATGGAATTAGGTTTTAAACATTTTTAGTTTTGCCATTTTTGCAACGTTTATATCCTCCAAACGCACATTCTTTTATCGTAAAAGCTCGTGCTAACAAACAGCATGTTCACACCATCTCTATCCCTCACCCACGCAGAGGCATAATTCATACTCTCGTGTTCTTCCATACTTGCTATTATTTCTATATCTATATCCACCTCGCCATCCTCCTCCTCCTCCTGCAGTGTGAACGTAATGCTTAAAACAGCACACCCAGCATGCATGCAGCTCGCCAGTATCCAGATTTTGTTGGAAGCGGTATTGGAGGTGGATGATTGGTAAGGTGAAGGGATAGTTTCCAATCTCCAGACCCCGCCGCCTAGATCTATTTCCGTGGAGAGGAATTTATTTGTGGAAGGGGAGTAGATTCGGAGGAGTTGGTCGTAGGAGCCTGTTATTATGTATTCTTTGGTGTGAAGGGTTGTAATTGTGGTAGTGGCGGTGGAGGGTTGGAGAGTGACGGTGATAGGTAAGATGGAGGTTACGCCCGCGGTGTGGGATTTGCGATTACGGAACAGGAGGGGGAGGGGAGATGGGTCTTCTTGATCGGGTTCTTCGTTTGCGGGTAATTCATGCGAAGGAGGGGGGTTTGAAAAATTGTCAAGATCCCAGATTGCGAAACTGGCGTCGTCGCCGCCGGTGTATAATCTTTGACCGGTCCCATCATGCTGGTCCTCGGGTTTTGCATCGTTGGAGAAAACACCGCACCATGCTTCTAGTCCGTTGTGTCCTTCACCTTCTCCGACTTGGCCAATTTGCTTCAATTCGTTGTATATGTTTCCATCTTTGCCGTTAAATGTCAGTAATAGTATGCTACTACCGCTGGTGGTCGCACAGATTAATCTTGGATCGTTAGGGGATATTCCCAGACTGAGGATTAATATATCCGGGGAGGTTATTTTATGTGTTGCTACCAGGTGTATGACCGGTATACTATTAGTATTCTCGCAATCATCTTTAATTTCGGAGTTGTTTCCATCGGCAACAGTGAGGGTGTAAATGAATATATGTCCGGTAGAAGAGGCTACAGCGAAAGTGTTGCCGTGTGGGAATTTTTCAGTGGTTGAAGAAGGGAGGAGGCGAATATCAAGGACTGAGCCGGAAGGGAGATCTGTGGAATGGCGCAGTTTACTTTGTTTAAAACCGGTTAGCTAGAATAAATTAAATTATCTCGAGTCTAAAACTAAAACCATTAAACAAAATCGAGTCTATTAGAAGACGGGAGAATAGAGGAAATGCATGGGTTAAGTTTTAGTAATTTTAGGGGACTCCTAGGCCTAGTTGATAGGTCCGTGTAGACCCGGCTGGTCGGGTTGGAGGCGGTGGTTAAGCGGGACTGCAAGCAGGGCGGGAACAGGTATCAATTAAAGCGCATGGAGGGGTACATCGTCGTGGAACCAAACCAAATGGAGGGGCAGAGGACATGCATCGCATCGCAAACTCCTAAAACGAAACGAAAGAAAAAGATCAGACGAACAGTTCTACGTCATTTCCTCCTTCTCCTTCACCCTTCAGCTTCAAATCCAAATTATTTTCATTCGCAGCCTCATTTTTAGCTCCGTTGAAAACAACCTCGTGTACCAAAAGGCTGCCGCTTCGGGTCCCATTTTCTTTGTTGAGGGTGTAGGTCCCGGTCACGAGGAAGGATCGAAGGTTGGCAGCTGATCCTCCAGCGTCGCCAATATGAGTGTTCTCGCTGGTGTCCGTGCTGTTAGGATCGAGATTCAGGAAGGGCACGGAAACGCACGCGGCAGGTGGAGCTTCGAGTATTGTGGTATATAGGCTGGTTATCGTTCGCATGCTTCTTTTCCGCTCTCTTTTTTTTTCTTTCTCCTTTCTTGAAAGATGTAGAGTTTTCTTTATTGTACAATATTCAAGTTGGGTTATATTGTATATAGGAGTCTTTCGTTTTGTACTTTTATCGTCCAGAGAGTTTTTTTCAAATTCCATGCAAGCTTCTTTAAGAGTCAACGCAGTACTAGTCGAATAGTAATAGAAAATATGAGCAGCAGTCGCGGGAGTGGCGGTGGAGGCGGTGGAGGGGTTACCCTCATTCTGGGTGCTTTGAAGTGGCGGTGGCTGGCCAAACGCGTCTTCTTTCCCTTCTCTTCCTCTTCGTCGTCCACACCTTCAAAGTCGTCATCCTCATCCTCCTCGCAAGCACCATCGACACAACCCTCATCACCATCTAAATCTAGGCCACCTCCTCCAACATCGCCGTGGGACTTTAGACGCTTCTTTAGCTTTAAACTTTTCCTGCCCGCATTACCACCATCTTCAACAA
Source organism: Dactylella cylindrospora (assembly GCA_012184295.1). NCBI lineage: Eukaryota > Fungi > Ascomycota > Orbiliomycetes > Orbiliales > Orbiliaceae > Dactylella > Dactylella cylindrospora. The sequence goes on from LDUD01000119.1 coordinate 288,903, forward strand.
AATCAAATCCAAAGGAAGACTCACCACCCTCGCATCCGCCACCAGAGCCCATCCTAGAAGCACCCCTAGAAGCTTTAATATCACCTTCTCCAGCTGCGCCATCTATCCCAGCTCCTCTTCCAGATCCAATACAGCTACCCACCCCTCCTGCGACTCCTCCACCACCGCCAGCTCCACCGTCCAAGTATCCACCAAATCAATCGTACCTCAACAACCTCCCACCCCTCCCACCTCTCCCATCATCAACCAACATGTCCGACTTACCCACAATCCATACGAAAATAATCTCCTCTTTCGCCGCTCGCTCTCATAAATCCACCCTCACCCTCCTCGCTACCGCCAAACTCACCCTCCTAAACGCCAACGCCCTCATCCCGGCCCCATCAACATCCCCCCAGATCCTAAATCAAGCCAGAGATATCCTCGAAATCGGAGCTCTAACCAGCATCTACCTCTCCGACACCGAATCCTTCAGCCGGTACTACAACTACCTGCAGCCGTTTTACAAGCTTCCGAGCTCCACCATCCCGCCGAGTCAGCATGAGGCTAAGATTTTAGGATTGTATCTTTTATTCTTGCTGTCGCAGGGAGATTCCGCAGGGTTCCATACGGCTTTGGAGGTGTTGAATCAGGAAGGAACGGGGGATAGCGAGAAGGGATGGCAGTGGGGGGAGTTTGTGAGATATCCGGTTACACTGGAGAGATGGTTGATGGAGGGTAGCTACGATAAGGTTTGGGAAGCGACGAGGAAGAGTAAGACGCCGACGGAGGAGTTTGATGTTTTCACCAAGGTAAGGAGCAATTAGAGTCTGCATTTGCAATATGTTTCAGGGTATTACAGCTTGGATGCTAATGTCGGTTAAATATGTAGATTTTGGTATCAACACTCCGACAGGAAATCGCGACGTCCGCCGAACGAGCATATCCCTCATTGCCAATCTCCAATGCAAAGAATCTACTCTTCTTAGATACAGAGAAGGATGTGCTACAGTTCGCTCGAGAGGTATGCTCGCATTAAATCTCTATCGCAGTTACAAGGCTCGATGCTAATACAAGGAATAGAGGGACTGGGAAATCCGCGACGGTAGAATATACTTCCCTCTAGAGGAAGAATACGACGACATTCCGGATACCGCTTCCGTAGCGGCCGTTAAGACTGCCATTAGCAGCGGCACGATTATCGAGAATACCATTGGCTATGCGAATGAATTGGAGCAAATTGTTTAAGCACATTATTTTAGCGATTTATATCAAGAAGGAGACATTAGCGTGTATATCAATAGCTATCCTCGGTTGAATAATAGCAGAGAAAGAGGTGTGAGTTGTTGACTCCAAAGCTAGCGAAATTACTGTTTTTAGCATTTTTAGAGGTCTTCGTAGAGGATTTTGGATAGGAAATATAGCGGAGGTTTAATATTTCTGACAATTAAAATTCATTCAAAGTAACCGCTTGGCGTCAATTGGATTGGTGATGGAGGAAAAGTGAAAAGTATCAAAGATCGTCGGCAAAAGTAGAAGAAGAAGGAGCGGATGGCAGCTTTTGCGATCGACGTTGAGGCTGTTGCCGCACGCTTCTGGTCGGCTGACCAGACGCGGCTTGCTCCTGCAGGAAGGATACAGATAATAAAAAGCAATGGGTATATTTACACATATTGACCTAGGTCTGTTCATGCGGAATATTAAGCTTCACGCCAAGGCCTAAGCTTATTTGCAGAGGTAGACCCTTTGGGGTACCTACTCAATTGACAGGAATGTATCTTCGTATGGACGGTGCTATCAACCGCGAATTTGACTGTTCGCCCGTCGACCGCACATGACTAAGTAGACAGCAAACCGGGCATCTTTCTCTTGCAAAAGAGGTTCGTGTTCATGTCTGATTGGCGATTCTCGCGACATCCGCAATGCTTTAGAGTACCTTTGTAAATGTCCAGATTTTTTTTTATTTTATTTTTTTTTTTTTTCAAAGAGACTTCATCCTGGGGTTTCGATACCAAGGGAGTACACCTCGAAGAAAGGATCCAGAAAAAAAAGTAGTGAGCTAGGGGGAGGGGGTGAGAGAGAGCTATGAGGCTGGATCGAAAGCTAATGATCAATACGATTGAGTAACATTGAGCTAAGAATGCAAGCTAGCTGGGTATGGGGTACAGTAGCTCCCAAACTAGTCTGTGCAACGCAACCATCTGCACCGCAGCTCTATCTTGACCCCGAACGCAAAAAAGCTTCAAAAGTTTTAATTCCGCGAGAGCATAAAACCCACAAAAGCAATAATTCCGGGCGGCCTCTGAGAATTCCGAACGCGCACCCGACGCCGGAATTCAAAGCCGCAATGAGGAGAAGGAGAAGACACAAGTTGCTCTT
>LDUD01000119.1:296909-322676 GCA_012184295.1 Dactylella cylindrospora
TCGAGAGTTCATACTAAACTAACCCTTCGTTTAACCATCGTGCACTTTATCTGTTAGAAAAGTAATGTTCGCCTTTTCCTGAAATTAAGTAAAGTTCAACAACAAGGTGCACCTATATCAGAGATCAGAGGGCAGCACAACCCGACCACTCTTGAATGACGCAACCATTTTCAACATCGTTTTCTCTATCGAGCCCTATGATACGGTCGCTACGCCTGATAATACCCGCCGTAGGGGTTTTATTTGTACTCTCTTTGATTTTTGGAACCTATAATGTCGGGTCTGACGCTCTATCGATTATACCGAGACCTCCTGGGGATGAAGGAAAATACGACGAGAGCAAAGGAAACTTCAAACCGCCAGTCGCGTCGGTTCAGCACAGCATCATCCGCGGAGATACCGTAATGTGGACGCACGACAACGGCACAGTTTGGCAATCCGTTGGTCGCCATCCAAATCGACCCGAGTGTTGGACCTTTGAAGACCGCTTCGGAGTGTACAAGAAGATTACCCCGGAGACGTCCGCAATGATTTCTAATAACAATAAGAACAACAACAGCAAGAAAGCTATACTTTTAAGGCTCGGGGCGGGGCAGCCGTGGAAATCCCATTTCACAACCCACGTCAGATCGCTAGTTCTGGAAGCTGGATATCTCGGAAAATACGATGTCATTATTTACATCCACTTGGATATGGATGAGGAGGCCAAGTCGAAATGGCTGAGGAGAGTACCTGCAGAATTCTTACCGCTTGTCCAAACCTTTTCGTCCAAAGACCTGAAGGAATGGATACCAAAAAAATCGAAATTCAAAAGCGTATACGAGCAGAACCACATACCCATCCAGATGTTCATGGCCAACAACGCCAAATACGACTTTGTATATTCTGTAGAATCCGATGTCCGACTTATCGGTAGATGGGACGCCTTTCTAGCCGACATTGAGACCGAATACTCTTTTCACCGGGAGCACCAGATGGAGGATCAGCGTATGCCGGTGATCCCGGATTTACTGACTTTCGAGTCGGTACGGCGCCCAAAGAAGGAATGGGAGTGGTTCGAGGACCAATGTGTTAAGCGTTTCGGTGGGATGAGCCAAATCAGAGCTGCATTAGGTGTTGTGTGGGGCTGGTCTCGGCGGTTGACGGATACCTTGACACAATATAATGAGGAGGGAGTAAACTGCTACTACGAATATTTTGCGCCCTCGGTATCCTATAAGGAGAATTTGACAACATTTTTCTATCAACATCCGCTGTATTGCCCGAGATCAAGTCCATCAGACAGGAATACTCTAGCTTTGACGGATCTCGGGAAGAATGATCCGAGACTGGTGCAGTTTAACAAAGTTTCAGTGGGGTGCACTGTAAGCCTCTCCCCTTAGCGACCTATCTACAACTTTTTCGCGGTCAAGCTTGTGACTAACAAACTCATTTCCGGATCTTTAGTACTACTTTGTCAACATCCATTCCCAGCCGTTCTGGGAGAGTTGGTATCGCGATCAAAAAGTGTGCAGGCCGCCAGCTCTGGTACACCCTATTAAGGGCGACTTTTTTAATTAGCGACATTATTTTCTGTAATTATCGGTCAGGAAATCTGGGCAATATTGGGGTATGGCGTATGGTTTTCATGTTTAGCATTCACGATCAGGATATAGAATGGCTTTAAAAATTTCTGAATTTTAGAACTGAGACTATAATAGTAACAGCAGTTAATAAATACTATTCAGGCCTGAAGCAGTTCTCGGCCCGAATAAACCCTAACGCTAGAATGTAACCTTAAACGTCTAATGAGACATATGACTCGATGCAATGGTGATTCATTTTTTAGATACCAAGTACTTCTGGATGGTATCGCAGGGGTAATAGGCCGCCTTTACTATAAGACTCTCGAATCTTGAACAAGTGCACTTGCGCTTTGTTGGAATCCAAATTCAACCATGCTTCATGTGAGTTGGCCCATATACGCCACCACCACAAGCAAACCAGATGTTCCATTCCATAGGCAGCTAATCTATTAGACACCCCAGGCCACCTTGGGACAAAACCCCCTCATCGCAGTGATAGTCTTGGAAGACGCAGGTCTCTGTGAGCTAGCGGCCAGAGTCCACAGCGAACTAGTATTTTTTTTCTGCCGGCCCTTCAAGGGTTTCGCTAGCGTTAGCCGAGTAGTAGTTCTAGACGCACCATGATAAACGCTTCCATTACAGCAGCACAGCAACTTAGTCCGCCATTCGATCTAGTAGCTTTGGAAATAACCTTTTCTGATTTTTTGCGTCCCACTAGGCATTCTACCCGCCATAACCCCTAAGTTAGAACGGTAGTAGCTAGAAAATGCAACATTAACAACACACTATATCACACGGCCCCTCAAGGGAAGCAGGCGCAATTGTTAAGAAACCCAGAGTATGTCTCGAGGCTAATGCCAAGCTCAGAGGCAGCTCTGGATATGATGGATGTATAGTTTTCATGAGCCTCGGTTTGGTTAACCAAAGGCAAGTCAGAGCCGGAGAAATCTTTCTACTCTTAGGGCAGAATTTGTTGGGGTAGGAGTAAGTTAAGTATAAATAATGCGGTAGCATCTTATGAATTGCAGAAACTCATGCTAGAAAGGGCAGCTTTGTGGTTGCTGGTGAGCGCTGATTCATCCATTCCTCCTAGTAGGTACCTGAGTCGATAGTATATGTTTGAACGCGTATACGGTGAGCGTAGAGAATTTGCATAGCAACAAGAATCGCCAGCCCTGTCGTGAGGGCTAAACTTCTGTATATCTAAGTGCTAACTACATATACTTAGGGGAGCTTGGTAAAAATGCTTACATGCAAGGTTTGACAATGCAGCTCGAAGGATCAAGTCCTTTAGGTCATCACCGCGACTAGCGTGCCTGTAGGTCTTCACTCTTTGGCTAGATTTACACACGAGGCTGCGTTTCGATAGCAGTAGCGATGAGGTGGGGATCTATAACTACGCGAGGATTATCTCAGTATCCCTCCTCAAAAAACCTTTCCCCGCCCTAAAAGTCCATCTCGACAGAATATTGAAGCTCGAAGCTAGATTATCTCGGACCAGTGTATGCGACTCGCAACTAGATGCAACACAGGATGGACGGTACTATACCAGAAAAAAGACACGCTCACAACACAAGTGCGATGTCAAACTACTTCTTCGGTCCAAACGGGCTAACTTTCACGCCTACAGGATCTACAGTATCGTCTCAATACTCCCCTTCTGATCCTCCGGATGCCGCCGAATCCGAGCCGACGTCTATGGGATTGGGAAGAGTAGCCCCACCAGTAATTGATACGGAACTAAGAGATCAAAAGATAAAATACTATCTAAATGCTCTTCCCGCAGCCACCGAGAAAGGCGATCACAAGGAGGTAGAGAAAGCGTACAGTCAGTTGATTGCGCTCTTCCGTCAAGATGCCTCTGACCCCCAAAGCATGGAAAAGGTGATGACGCTACTGCTTGCCCTCGCTGGTGCTCGACAGGTCCTCGGGAAATGGCAGTTAGCGTTAGATGCATTAGAGGAGGCTGAGCGCTCTCCGGCGGCAATGGATAACGATCACAAAGTGACATATTACCACATAACGGCTTTGACAAAGTTGGGGCTTCGTCGGCTGGGTGAAGCGGAGGAGGCAGCACAAAAAGCTCTTGAAGCTGCCATGGAGGTCAACGTGAAGAAAGATGCAGCAAAAAATACGGGGCTATTCATCATGGCGATAATAAAATCTCAGCAGACGGATCCAGCAGAGGCAACCTTCTATAAATCTAGAACGAAGACTTGGGAAGAGCTGGATAAATCGATCCTGACGCCCTGGCATTGGAACGTATTCGAAACGATCGCGGATGAATCTGCGGTTAGGTTGGTTCCTACTCCCCCAGCAGCCAAGTTATTCGGATTGCAAAATGCTCGGTATGGAGACTCGGTGGTACCCCCGAAGCAAAGACTTGGGGATTTTAAGGAGACCCTCCGAAATGTTTCCGACTGGCTCGACGTGATGGTGATTTATAGCGCCTGTTTCACATCACTGGTACTTTGGGTTTCTCACACTCAAGAAAATATACTCTCTGTTGTACTTGCGACAGGCATCATATTTTTTGGATCAATGGGGTACATCCTAGCGCCCAGTTTATTATAACTACTTAATCTGAGCTTTTACTAACATTCAATATGTAGGGCCGCATTTCTTCTCCGCAGCTTCCGTGGCAGGTCAATATATGGTTACTAGAAAGGGATTGTATTAGATTATGGTGTTTTGGTATGAGATAACTGACTAGGTATGCTCAAGATACTTCCACAGATTATAGGTTGTAGATATAGGATTTCAATAAGATATAAGCAGGTAATAAGGAAAGGCTTGTGTATTGTTATCTTGTATAGATGTAAAGTGTTGGTAGCATCTCCCAAATCTCATAGACTTTGTCTTCCTCAGCACCAAACCTATCTTAAATATCTTTATTCGGCTGGTCCATCCGTGCCTTCCCGTCCTTGAATCTATAAAAATCTTCTTCCCGTTACTACTATCGAAGCCCCCCGATTGTTTAATCTCAAAACCAGCTCCAGTCAACACGGGCAACCATTCTCCACGATGGATGATGATTCAGTCTTTACTACTTCCGAAGGATTTGCCTCTCCCAAGCTCTCATCTGTCTCCCCTGGAGGGCTACCAGAAGATGGTACTTCGCAATTCATCAACGAGCTCAGCGCGTTTCGGCTCAAACAGCGGCTCTACTTCTATCTAAGCATTTCCCTGACGGCGGAATTCAATGAAGACTGGGCTCTGCTGGAGGTCAGCATGTCTCGCGTCATCACAATTACCAAGTCCCTCTGCGGCTCGGTCCCTCCCCAGCGTTACTTAAAACTAGCGTTGGCAAAGTACCGGCTGGGCGATAACTATCAATGCTTAGTTCTTCTCGCACAAACCGATAGATCGATGTTGAGGGTTGCTGGAGCCTTTAAAAGCTACAATCTAGAAACTCTAGCTTGGCTGAAGCTAGGTCAGCTTGATACCGCCGAACTAGCGTCACTACAAGCATTGGAGTTTGCAACCAACCATTGGAACCATCCGGCCATCAGCGGAGAACGTTTCTCACCAGATGTCATCCATGCAATCATAATGGATGCAAAGGGCGACCATATCGAGGCCGCATTTTACAAGTCACTGGTTCCCGCAGACGCCCCTATGGATCCACTTCTCTCGCTTGACTTAATACGTTCCTTCAACAGCATTATCGAGAATTTTTGGACGACTGCACAGCAAGAAGGGGAAGTGGAAAACGAGGACGAAGTCACTGTGGAGCTTGATATGCAGGTTACCATCAGGGAGAGGGTCCCTACTAACAGTCCAGAGCTAGGACAAACTATTGAGCTTCCACAAGATGATGGTCCGTCAGATATACCAACAGAGCTTTACGAGAACGACGAAGGCATTACGACAATCAACGAGCTCGCCGATAATCTTATCAACGTCTTCAATCGCATCGACGTGTACCTGAAGATCAAGATTATATTTTCCCTTCTCATCTTCTTCTACACTCTAGAGAAAGTGGTATCTATCTACACATCGTTATGCATGCTACGAATATCGCAATCGAAATAAACATCAATTTTCCGATAATTCGCAACAACAATGAAAACGAATTTATTTGCAAGATGTTAAAGGATTGATTAGTATTACCTATTAGCTGGCTAGGAAAGGACATTATCCAATTAAATGAATCAATCTAATCTAACCTCAGACCTCTTTAGATCGATAGATCACATGCTCTTTCAAAATACCACAAGCTAGATGTCGACAACACAAATGATGTACCTTTTGATTACAAATGAACATAGGAATGGCTTTCAACCTATGTGTAACGGCCTACTAAACCGGGAGGACCCTGATGCTTGTATAATCCTAGAGGCCCAGTAAATGGCTTTACGCCATATCCGGTGCCACAGAATCGGCATCGACCACCAGCCACTTTCTCAAACTCTCACGGTGTGTACTGTAGATGTACTGTACATGCATCCATCGATGATCTTAAAGCCGTTGACCTACTCGCTCCCCAAAAAAAAGCTAACTCCGGTCGTCGTAAATATCCTGTAGAAGTCCTCTCCACCCTATGCAATCGAAGCATGGTAGACCTTTCTTGGAACTGCCGATCTGCGGTCCCCACTACTAACCGAGATGCCTACGACTTCCAATGGGAGCGCTCGGCCCCGGATATACAAGGTTATAGACTTTTCTTTTCCTTTCCACATGAAATGCAAGCCAAGCCCTGCCGTTATGGAGCTGCCCGGGCGCTTAGAAAAAAGGACAACCCGATTGACTCATCTGTAGGATCCAAATATATATATGTCGATCGTGTCACATTTTTTTCCCTGTTGGATATAACCTTTCGTAGCTGTGAATGGCCAGTTGAGCTGAAATTTGGTGGGAATGCACGGTTCAATGTGCAGTTACATTGACAGCTTGTAGCTGTTACTTTTTGACAAGTCGGTATAGCTGTAACTGGTTCCCCTGAGCTCTCGCATCGTGAGATCGAAGGAAATAGTGACTGGAACTGCGATCGCGTGCATTTTGTCGACCCGGCTCAATTTCCTTCCGATGTCTGAAGCCAAACCCCGTCCGATTGAATTCGCAGAACTCCGCGATGTATTGACACGTCTTCACTTCCTATTACCAACCGTGCTTACACCTTACCTCCCATGCCCCCCCTTGCAAAAATAGTTGACCTGTATAGCGAGTGCTGCTTAAGTTTCGAGCCGTAAATCCCCAAGCGAGATATCAACAAGCGATCAAAGAGGGAGAAAGGAAAAATGTAGAGAGCCACAAATATCTTGCCAAATATATTGCAGCTTCTCTTTCCTTTCCCTTCAATGTCTCACTAGACACCCGCAATCAACTCCCTCCACGAAGAAAAAATGTGATAAGTATTTCCGTCATCCCTGGTCCGCAGGCATTGTTTCATTACTTGTCAAAGTCCTCAAGATGATTCGCTGTTCTTTGTTGTCGCTTTATTTGGCGGAGAGGGTCCGAAGGCTTGCATATTTTCGCGTGAAACATCTCTCTGATGTGGATAAGATTTTAGCGGGATGGTTACAGAATGTTCCTTTTGAATTCCCGGACGGGATACAGCCACGGCTTTGGGAACTTCTGGACCGGGGAGGGTTGTTTTCGGTCACGATGAGAGCATTTTTTGTATGCGGCATGTACCGGCTGGATGTTTCCAAGCGGGATTCTTTGCTGGGGAAGTTCCGTATGTCCAGGTCGTACACGGATCCGTGGGGCTTGGGGCTTGGAGCCAAACAAGAAAAGGGAGTGGCTTTCCGGGTAACTGCTAGCGGGTAGTTGATTCGGATCACTCATGTTTCGGGTCCCCTTGACATTGCATAGCGTGAAGTCAGGAGTCTTACGAAATGTACGGCAAACGGAATCTGTAGCTGTTACGTTATTCATCCCTCATCGCTTGAGGTTTTTTAAGTTTGAGGTCTTTTTTGGCGGATTTTTTCAAGGGGGGTTATTTTATGCGATAGCGAGGTCGCGTTCGGTCATCTTCGGACTACGTAATCGGGTACTTGGACGTGGACCCGCAGGCCATCGCACGTTTTCTTCACCCTTTCTCAACAAAAACAAAAACAAAAAACAAAAAAACTTAACTTTAAGCTTTCTTCGTATCGAGGCAGCAGGAGAGTTCTCGAAATGCACGTCACTATTCATGCTGTCGAAAGATATCATGATGCATCATGGAACTTTGTTTTTAAGGTGGCCTGATCGGAGACGCCGAGAACGCCAGGAAAAAGGAAGCCGAGATCCGAAAGCCTGGGCCGGCAAGAAAGTCTGGGAACCTTCACAACGCATACCTTTGCCCTCGTGAGTTTTTTTTTCTGCCAGTTTCGCGAGAGAAATCGGTATTCATAGCTTGTTGCCAATTTCTGGGAGGCGTGTGTGGGCGTGAGGTTTTTCATGATCATGCGAGCTCGTGATTTTCTCGCTTGGTCAAGAGATCACTTTCTAGTCAAGGTCTCCACACGCCACATCTCGGAAGGATTTTAATTAAGCACTTTGTGGGATATGGTTTTCTAATTGCGAAGTTTTAGCTATCGCTCTTTTAGACCTTATTGAGTGCACATATTACTTAATTTATTCTCCGTTCAGACCTATATTGCCGTCGGACCTGTTACGTTAGCATCTTCAAATCATGTATAAGCCTTGTGATGTGACATCCCACCCCCATTGATCCCTTCACTGCATACCCACTTCCTGACCCTGTCCTTCCGTCCTTTCTCTCGCTCACATACCACCCTGGCCCATTACTCCTGCAACCAAGCGAGACTGCCAAAAAGCTTGGGGGTGCTCTTTTGCGAACGCCATGTAAAAGTACCATGCTATCCTACAGTTCGTGTACGGTATACGGTATGTATAATTAAGGGTATAAGTGACTACAACAACTGTACGCCTTCTAGGAGCCAGGAGGACCCTAGGTATTTCCCAGGTATTTCCCGTACCAAGTCATCAATCCGGAAGACTTTTCCTTTTCTTTCGCAATATCTATCCGAAAGGAGCTGCATGCAGAATCGTCTTGTAGTAGCGGAAATGCTATCCACCCAATTGACCCTTGATGATTTGGGGAAGAAAAAGAAGGGATTTCATGAAATGTGATATATTGAAAGGCTTTGGGGTATGCGTGTGTGATGGTGGCGAACCGGGTGAGAAGCTGGGAGGTGCGCATACCCGCACCGATGAGCTAGAAAGCCGGTCAGTAGTGTGCCGGCGCGTTGAGGGAACCGGGTCTCGATCGGACAGGAAGGGTCTATGATGCTTTGATGTGTGAATAGTACATGCTGCCGCATATTTAAGACCCGACAGGATCTGCGACGGTACCCGGGATGAGCGGTATGGAAGTTGAATCAGAAGCAATACCCTCAATAGAGCAGATTTTCGTACGAATGGAGAGAGAAACCGATCGTACGATCAAGAAAGCAAAAAAATCAAGATTTGGTCAGGAAAGAGTAATAAAAGAAGGGTTATGTAATCGCCAAAGAAGTTCGGCGGTATTTCCTAGGATCCAAAGGAGAGTTCCTGTTTTCTTCAATAAAATCCGTGATCCATTTGCATATGGACAGTTTCAGCGGCACATTCCAATTTATGCAAAACCCTTATCCCACACATAGTATGTAAGCGGGAAGCACATTTAACAAGGCGAACCCTGAACGAGCCGAAGCATTAAAGTGCCACCCGAAATATTGCGATAAAAAGAAACTGTTACAATGTATAATTCTTGATTTCTTCTCCTTTCCTTCCTTCCTTCACCTTGCATTCTTGCTTGATTGCTTGATTTGATTGCTTCGCTGCCGGCTGTAAGCCTCGTTTCCTGTTCATGTAAGCCGCTTTCGCTAGCACGCTGCAAGCCAGTTCAGAAAGAGGCAGTGATTGTCGATAGGAACCAAGGGCTTCGCATCTCGTCCGACAATGAGGACAGCACGCAATTGGCCAATTCGAAGAAGAGGTGTTGTCTGAGGTTAGTGGGGCCGAGGAAAGGAGGCGCCTGGGCGGTGGAGTTTTTCCTTGCCAAAGCTAAGAAGTCAAGAAGAGAAGAAGTACTTGGTATGTTTCTTTTCGACTCGGACTACAGGAGGAAAAAGCCCTAATTGCGGGTTTATAGACAAGTACCCTACTTGGCTAACCATGTCTCCCTTTTCCATACGAAGGAGGGACCGGACGAGGGAAAGCGTGACAAGTTTTATTGCAGCTTGCAGTGACGATCCGCGGGTCCAGCTTTTACGGACGGGCTTGGTAGTTCTTGGACCTCGCGTTGTGTCAAAGCTACGAAGTTGGCTGACATGATGATAGAACAACCGTCGCTGCTCGCCGCCGCCGCTTGTTTCTTTCTTGTCTTGAACCTTCCCCACAGATCCACATTCCTAGCATTGGCATTGGCATTACGAAAACAGGATCAACCCATTTGGAATACGTTGCTGTCTTGTGGATTTCTTGGTAGACGCAAGAGGGCGTTGGGATGGCCCCCCCTCCTCGACCAGGCCACATTGAAAAAAACCGGATCAAGATGCCGAAGTGTCGCCAGAGAAGGGGCTTGAAAAAGCTGCAGAGGCTATTTGTCAGTCAATGCGCATTGGGAGCATGTCATGGTAGATCGGTAGGAGAAAATTTTATCAAGCCACATCCGTTTGAACTGGATGGCTTTCAGCCTGACTACAAACTTTTTCTTTCTCGCGCCATATCGTCTGATGCCCTGAGCTTCAGCGAATACTTGTGCATAGAGCGACGGCAGGATGTGGAAGAGGAAGATGCAGTATGATATTTGATATGCACGGCTGTATTCTGCATAACCGTATCAACATGTTCCGTCTCGCTTTCTTTCTTCCCTTGCAAGAGCTCCAGGGCGCTGCATTAATACCTCTGCAGTAAGGATTTTATGTATCCTCCGACAGGTTTTTTTTTTTTTTCTTGTCTTACAGACACGAGAAAGAGTCCCCACTTTCCCCATTCTTTTGTTTGTCTTTGAGCAACGTTACAAGACAGGACAGGTGGTCTGCGCGGAACTCAGACAGGGATTCCAACTGGCAGTAACTTCGGAGGAATTTATTTTTTCTTCTTTTTCTTTTAGTCTAGACTCGACTTTCTTATTTCGTCTAGGAAGGGGTCCTGTAAAAATTTTTGAATGGGTCTGAGGTCAAGCTCAGAGTTTAAGATTTTCGTGTAACATTATCGGTAAGTTGACGGCAAGTTAACCTTTTTAGAAGAAAGAGAGTTTTTCTGACGTTCCGTCCCTTCCTACATTTGTCCCTTGATTTGCTGCTTTATTAGTGTGATAGTAAATTTTGTGACCTGGATATCGGAACTGAGAACGTCAAAAGGTAAGCAAGAGAGGAGCAGCTCGCAGGCAATGCATCTGCAAATTTTTTTTTTTTGGAAATACCACAGGTGCAGCACGCATTTTCTGCGGGCTCTGAGCAGTAAATCCATCCAATGATAGAATCTCTCGGCCGTAAAGCAGCTGGGTTCTAGGTTCTAAGAAAATTATATGAAAGGGACACGGTACCAATCGCGAAGAACCTAATTCTTCCGGCCTAAGATTTTTATCTCCGCTGATAGTGGCGAAATAATCCAACACTTTTAACACTTGCTGCTTTTCCTTTGTAGTGGCAATTCAGATCAGATCTAAGTTAGATTCGATTCAGCCTACAGGGGCATTGTCCACAATGGATCCAAAGAAAGCTCCAGCGGGAAGATCAATCCCACATAAATAAGTGCCTAAAAGGCCTCGCTAAAAGGTAATTTAACGCAGGAGAGCCATGGTAACTTGCTTCGGGTCAGGAAAATGCCATGGTGGGGTTTTAGAGTTTTGGGCAAAAAGGCTCATGTAATAGGTCGGGAAATATAGCCTGCATCAGCGTCTTTTTCAACACGTAATCAATCAGTCTCGGGGAATCCGATGAGTTTCGAAGGAGAAGGAAGAACGTGCAGCATTGGGCCTCACCTCAAGGTGGAGAAAGCCAGTGATATGGCCTTACTCCAAAATTTGCGACGCCAGATTGAATGCAAGATGTGACACTCAGCAGAGGCGCTCCGTGTCGAGGGATCTTTGCGCACTCGCGAACAATTGAGGCAAATTCTAACGATACAAGGAGAGATGTTACGGGTACTTCATAGGCCACTTCTGCTCGGCTTTAGAGGAAAAAAAAAGTTTTCCGCTTCAGCACATTGCAGGGGGAAGTAAAATTGGAAACATAACTCCGCGAGGAGCCAGGAATTGAGCAAGCCGTTGGCTAGCTTTTACGGGATGCTCAATTGCATTAATTACGACTGAGGGAGGTCCACGTTTCTGTTGTGATGACGGGAAATAGCTGCGACTTCAGCCGGAAGGTGGGAGAAAAGACAATTGAGACACGAGATGATCAGGCTTTTGTGTATCCATCGGGTAGTATACGGAGCGCACGGGTCCCCCGTCGACTACATTACATCGAATGCGACGGAACCTTCGACGAGAATAAGCTTCAGCCTGCATCAGTTCCCCAACGAAAGGGTCTCACCCTAAGGAATCCTTTTCGCATCTCCCCCCCGGCCAAAAGTCCCAGACCTAGCTCCCATTGGAGAGTTAAGGCTAGTTTCCACTGCAACAGCACTTTGGCAGGGCGGATTAGCAAGTGAGGCATCCGTGATTCGTCATATTTCTGCACTAGATGGGGTGCTAATGCTCTAGAGATGGTTACACGAAACAGCACGGCACGGCCGTGGTATCCTTTACGGGTTGTAACCTCTTAGCATCTTCTTAGTAATGAATTGAATGTGAGAAAAAAAGGTTTTTTCTCTACCATTGTCTCAGCGTAAATGTGATATGAGCCGTCCGGTGGCCTAAAGTTCCTGCCTCGTCCAGATGAGATCTAGTGGACATACTCCAGATCTCGTATCGGGTTATTTTTCGATGTGGTTACGTACAACAGGCTTCCTCCCTTCCCACTCTAAAGGCAGTACTACCTTGTCGTCTGTCCGTTTGAGCAACCACCCTAATGGCCGTCTGCAAATCTCGTTGGTCAGTTTTATTGAGAGCATGTTTGGAAATTTAAGCGACGGAGGGTATAATATTTTGTGATATCTGGAATGCAAGATATTTGAAGTTTCTACGGAGTTCAAGCAATGGGGTAATTTTCCTCTCATATCCATTGCAAACTCGTTTGTTCGAATGTGGTCTGGGTCGACGGTCCTTAATATTCTTAATATAGATGCAGTGTCGCACAAAAGCAAGGAGCTAAAACTCGAAAGCTTTGAGCAGAAAATTAAAATTTAAAAAATATATACTAAATAAATAAAATAAAATAATAAATATCTTATTTTCATATAATACATCTTGGAGAAAAATAAATGTTTTTATTGGCTATTTTATTTATTTATTTTTAGTATTTTTTTCCCTTCTCATCTCCCTAATATACTTTACAACTACTTAGTATCTTATAGGTTGCTTCATCCGGATAAAAAAATTGCACCACCGAAAGTTGTATTGGGCGGCTGTCTTCGTGCAGCGCCCCGCATATTTTTCTCGCACAAGCCGGAGTGACGTTTTGGGGGCGATGCCCTGGCTGTTGGTTGTTCAGAAGGTTGGGCGAGATAAGGAGACTCATGCACATAGATCAGACACATGCATCCGATGCCTAACAAATGTTCGATCGCGTCCACGGAGAGAAAGGAATATTAATCGGCCGGGGCAAAGGACTTGATATTACCGCCAGCCTGTATAATGAACTGAGTATTTACAAACTGCATGAATGCATTCTTTCCATTCCTTAAGTTTTATTATATTAATTTATTAATTTTGGCGATAATTTCAATTAGACTTCCTAATTAGCGATAGTAGAGCGAAGAGGCTAGTTATCGGTCCCAATAACGCCACCAAAATACTCCAATTGAAGCTCGATAAAACTACATATAATAGTGTATTTGAAAGTGTCTACTATATCAGAGCCTTCCGTGGAGCCATGGTCAGTGGTCTCGTACAGTCCCGTCCGTTCAATGTCGGAAAGACGTTACATGTAGGGAAGGCGTCGTTCTCGATGAGGTCTGCTGATCATCTGCACATGCAATAGCTCCCAAACAGTATTGCTTCAGCCTCATTTCTAAAAGAGGATATAGCATTCCATAGAATTTTCTTGCGTGTGTCAATTCTGTTGAACTCTCTTTTCTTGTCGCTCTTCGTTGCTGCTGCTAGCAGTTCTTGGAGGAGAGTGCGTGTTTTCGATAAGCCGGGGGGAACGTTTCGGTCAGCACATGCTTGAGGTGTGCAGCAAAGAGATGTCTCCACTTTCCTCAATAGAGGTAAGGCAAAAACCATGTCGGAATTACAACTAGGCCAGAGCTTTCTCTTCTTTCTTTTCTTTTGTTTTCTTGGACTTTCCTTTCGACATTCACAATTGGCTGAGGGAGAAACGGGTTCGTAAAAAATGAAGGAAGACCCCCCTTTTTTCTCCCAACGTTATGTAGGATTGGAGAGAAACCCTCGTCTGAGTTCCTTTGCATGATGCAGATCATAAGAGGATAGAAGAGAGCACGGATGATGAAGGGAGGTGAGGAAATGAACCATCATGAAACTCCTTACTTGACCCTCAAGATTATCAAGTAGATTGATATGGGTTTAGGGATCTTGTATGGACCTCAATTGGGGCGCGGTATGTGTTGAACAGTTGCAGGAACATGGTTGCCCCCTTCCCCTTCCCCTCCATCACATCTCATTGCTTTTCTGCAGCTCGTGCTCGTCGTACCCCAGATTCTCGCTAGTTCTGGTTAAGTTCAGCCGCAGAAGCGGTGATCGACCTTTCTTGTGATCGGTTCGCTTGTTCAAGGTTGCACACTTAGACGGTAGGAAGGGGAGACGAGAAATAGGGCAATGCGAACGGAGAAGGGCTAGAATCTCTTGGTTCGAAGGGGATGGGGAAGAATTAACGTTTACGACTTGAGAAAAATTTTCTTTTTCGCACGTCTCCTTCACATTCCTGAAACTCTAGATGTCCAAAACGGTCGTCGATGAGGAAGGGCCGTGCGTCTCCCGTTTCTCTCTTCCTTCCAACTTCGTTGATCGCTCAAGAGCTTACCATCGCCAAGGTAACAACGAGGCCCTAAAAAAAGGGCGTTGAGCTAACCAGACGGGTGCATTGCACATACATGTCTTTAGGTCCTTTTGATCGTAAAAAGGATTCATTATCGCTTTGCCATGTCTATATAGTGGAGTCGTAGCTGTTCTCTTGCTGCCTGCCTTGCCTGCGAAGAAAACTTGTTGGCAAATAGCAGACCCGACAGTTTGGTACCAAAGGGCTAGTATCTTGAGATAATTGGCCCATCATGTCGAGAGAGACCACTTTTTTTTCTCTTTTTTCTTCGACTTTCCCTCTTGTTTCTTTATCATGAGCTGTGCCGTACTTGGTGGATAACTTTTACGTCAACCTTGGAGCTAATCAACCGTACGGTACCGTGTGAACAAAAGAGAACCATCGCTCCGGACAAGGGGATGTCTTCTCTATTTTGCTTGCTAGTGGCCATGATCATTCTTGTCTCTTCTGGCCGGGTCTGAGACCCATGGGTCACGATATTTTGTGATATCAAATTGAGAAGAAGGTCGGACTTTTTTTTCTCAATGCCACTCCGCAGCAATGCTTCCCTTCTCTTCGTGTCTGCACTTTTCTAATTCATGCATGGACAGTTCACACCCACACCTACTTTCCGTACACGCCTGGGTCCGGCACTTCATGTCCCTTTTCCCGAGGGAACGGTCAGATTGTATTCTGGGTATTGTGTACAAGGCGAAAAGGTAAATTTTCCGAGGTGGACATTGTACTTTAGACACTCTCGAAAGAAGTAAGATTAAATTTTTTTCTTGTTGGAGCGAAAATTTTGGGCTAGACGGGTAGATCTTGGCAGGCCGGTCGTTCGATGTATTATATCTCAATCTGTGGTTCCCGGCCGGCTTGTCAGGCTATCACGACACTACCCAACCCCAACACAGGCTCCATGTCGAGAAGAAGGGAGAAAAAGAAAAGAAATTCGTTCAAGGGCAAGAGGTGTGTAAATTAAGCCGCGCAAGGCTGGAGGATGTCGTGTGATTCGCTGAACTCGAGCTGTCTGTGGGGGTTGTCAAGCCAATCAACCCATGACCTGATCCTTTCCTCTCGCATGCTCGGGGAAGACGGATCGCTATCGATGTGGAGCCGTTGATAATCATGATGCCTGTCAGCGAATAAGAAAGCAAGCTGTCGACTGTGTTTCATGAGATAAACCTTACCTGGACGTCTTGGGTAATGCTCTGACAGCGGTAACCAGTATGTATATTGAAGGACTCAGCCGGCCGTATGCGGGCATATAGATGAGCAGGCGTGTATTTCTCATACATAGGGATATGTAGGATAGCATATGGCTTTGATTAAAAAAAAAAAAACGGCAGGCTGTGGATGGTCCAATGTAAGCCGAAATCCGTTAGCTTCGAAGAAGAAGAAGACCAAGAAGCATGGTTAGAGCATTTGCCCCCCGGATATGCAGGAAGTTCCCGGGAACTGATGTATTATCGGGGGGAACTAGATGGGTGTGCGAATCTAATGCAAAGGCGAGGATATTCCGCAGTGGCATTTGAGCCAAATATTCGAGAAAATGCTGCGGAATTAAGATCTCAAGACGGTAATTCCCCCAGCGAATAATTTTATATCAAACGGGGGGATATTTTTATACTGGACATCCGCAAAGCAGAGTGGCTGGTTGGCGTACATGTAGTCCTTTTTTTGAATGTTCCGTTACAGATGCTCGTACTGACCAACATGCATTGCATATGGCTGTGGAAGCAGCAGCACCACCACCACCACCCATCCACCCAACAAACGTCAAGCAGCTACCTCGTTTCCAAGCAGCATCGAGCAGCATCAACAAGCAGCACAGTCAAACAGCCAAACAGCCTAGGAGAATGAGGATAGGCACCCTTGCTCGTACGCATCTTAATTCCCCACAAATTCCCTTCATTGCATCCCTTCTGGCTGGCCCCCTTCACGATCTGGATAGCCTCTGCTTAACCAAGCAAATAGGTTGGACACGCACACATTATGCATATCATATCACGGCGTAACTAGGCTTTACCCTCCCATTCAACTTGTTTTTTTTTTTTTTTGTCCTTGCTGCTCCGTCAGGGCTAAACTTTGCACGGTTCGAGCTCCAGGGAGGTGCAGCTGCGTAGTTTCGGCATATCATATCACTGGCCGCCCACGGTCCCCTTCGTATCATTCGCTAGCTACACCCAAGCCAGCCAGTCCGTACCACCACCAACTGCTAAATTAGCGTTTCTCAATGGCGGACATGGACGCCAGCTGAGATGCACTTCGCTCCTCAGAGAACAGGATCAGTCACCTTCCAATCGCGCATGGAACCTTCGAATGAATATAAGTGCAGAATTGTTAACATCAGATGAATACCACACCTAGTATCTGAGCTTGTCTCAGCGATGTGGTTTCTCCTTGGTCCTGAATGGCAATTTAACCGGACTGGAGTGGACCGTAGGAGTTTCTCGTCTCTATCCGTTCGTTAAGTTTTTTTTTAGCGCCCACCTTGAACTACACCACGGCTAGCTGGCTTTTGGTCAGAGTTTGAGTGGGGGTGCTTGTTTGGAAAGACCGTTCTTGACCCCGATGAGGACGTTTTATTCGAAAGAAAAAAAAAAACAAAAAGTACGCTAAAGTCACGAAATCTCACGATGGTCCTGATCGGAAATGAGGAACCTGAAGGTGTTGCGCAGGAACGAGGTGCTGGGCTAGTAGCAATAGCTCGAAAAAAGTGCGCAGCCAAAGGCGTGTATCCACTTTTTTTTTTTCATTCATCTGTTACGACCTAATTTTCTCAGCCCGTTCGTGGAAGAAATTCACGGGACCTTGGGTCACCCCCCAACCATATCCATGTCTAGGATATGTATAACGGTTGGGCCATGCACGAGAAAACTTTTATTTCCTCGAAAAGACCCTTAATTTGGATCTGCTATAGAGCCAGCCTATAGAACGGTTCGACTATAATGACTGTCCAGGTTGTCGCCGCTGAGACACTCACGTATGGTTGAGATATCACCCTAGTCGCCTGTTTGACGGCCATGACGCAAAGCGACAGTGAGAAAATGGTAAGAGCAAAGCGATATATTCTAAATGTATCGAATGTTGAGCATTCGTTTCAGCATGAACTGTTCTTCTTAGCCCCCGACCATGGGAGCCAGAGCACGGACAGAGTGCTCTTCTACGCCCACTTTTCTCTCGTGATTCTCCGTGAATTGAAGGAAGAGAGGAAGGATCGAAAAGACGCGTGTGGAAATATAATCCAGGTTGCATGGACTTCGGCTTGGGGGAAGGTCGCCAGGTGAAATATGAGCTCTTTTTATTCAACGCGGAAAATCGGTGGTCGCATTGAGGAACCCATTGGTAGAAGCGAGATAATGTGATTCACGGTTTGGCTCCGGGGATTCCGAATGGATCGCTTGTATCCTTTCGGTGCTCTGGGTCAGGTGCTGAGAAGGATGACATTCAGGTTTAGCCGCTCTCATTGGATCGGTAAACCATCAAGCCAATTTTTGTTTCTCCAAGGGGAAATCCGGGGTCATGGTGTAACTACGGACGGGAATCTCGCCCGTGACTTAGCTCAGGTACGGGTCAGGATGAACCACTTCGCAGATTCAAACGACATTGAGTGGCATCCCAACGAATTGCTCGCGCTAATTGCTTCGTTCTCATGCACTGATCCTCGCCTGCGGGTTTTGGAAACATGGTCTTTCTCATGGTAAAAGCCCCAAGCTAGCGGCCTGCTGCATGTTATGAACGTGCCCAGAAGGAAGAACCCGAGGGACTCTGGCCTCTCGACTCGCCTAAAAGAAAAGGACCGCATCGACCGAGGATGTTAGCGACCAGCGTTAACTTAGAGTTTCAATGGGAGTTCTGAAGGGCTGCATTCCAAGGCGTCACGATAATGAAGCTAACTCCAACGAGGGTTGGGCAGGATAGGCTAGCAGAGCAAATTTCCCAGGGTATCCCTTGCACGGCAGAGCTGCTCGACTGGTCAACCGTCGGCTTACACTAGCTGTTTTCAAACAGAGGGCAGAATCGAATTTCTGGGACGCTACTCCGCTCATTGACACGCACACACCCTTTTACCGTACGATAGTAGCGTAGCCCACGACTCGACGCACACCCATTTTCTTGGTTTACATTTCGGACGGGATGATGACAAGCAGCCCACGATAACTAGAGTTACCACGATCTTTGTACAAGGTACAGTGACCTTTGTCTCTTTCGACAAGGCCTATGCAGCGGCGGTTTCCAATGGATCTGGCTCTCTCCGCCTCTTTCTTTTTCGTTAGTCTTTAGTTCGTCCTTGCATGACCTAAAGCGAACGGCCCAGTAGGAAACGAAAGCAGGGCGTTCCCCAGACAGTCCTTCCTGGCCCATGCGAACACCTTGGTTTTTTTTTTTTTTTTTTTTTTTGTTACTACACCAGATCGAATTCCCAACTTCTCGTTGTTTGCGACTCACGATACCAAAAGGCGGACTAGCCTCGACGCTATATCTAAAGATATCTTAAATTACAGTCTACCTTGCCCCCCGGCATGGAGCAAGTACGAAGACCACACCAGGAAGATACGAACGCGGGCCGGCTCGCAACTTTCCAAACCTGCCCGACTGGAAGTTTTTTTTTGCTTTCCTTCTCGCTACATACCGATTTTTTTTTTTATTTTTTTTTTTTAAATTAGCCATCCTGACCTGACCACTGACACTGACCACTCCTACTCCTTCTCTCACGCTCCAACCAAGCGAGCCTTATATTATGTCCCTCTCGTCGCCCACACGTTTGTTGACGATCTTCTCTTCGAAAACCCCACAAGAGTGACTATCACCACTTTCTTCTTTCTTCCCCCCCAAAAAACCCTTTCACCCTTCACCCACACACCGACGATCTATCAGCCTCCCCCCGTCTCCCTCCGCCCTGGCTCCCATTTTACCCGCATATCCAAGCAGCTTGAATGTTACATTCTACTGGACGAAAGCTCTTCTGCTCCCTCTGCGACTTCCGCTAAGTCCCTCGTTTAATATTTTCTTCTTTCAAGACTTTTATTTTCTTATTCTTTTATAAAAAATTCTTTCCTTTTTTTCTTCTTTGAATATTCCTTTACACAAGGAATCCCAAGAACTCTAAGGTCTACCGTCCCCTCTTCCATCCGTTATGCCCGAAGACGACAATACCAAGAGTTCGCTGCTTCAATTGAAGAAGCCCCATACCAACTAGCCAAGTGACCTCTTCAAGAGGTCATTTTCCAAAAAGAACTATACTATCAGAAGCGTAGCCCTCTTTCCCCCTCGCAATCCAATCGAGCCCGCCAGAAAGAGAGTCCCTCTCGCTCTCTCTCGCACCGATATCACATTTAGCTAGCAACACAAACCCACCCACCCCAGAACCGATAGCCGGCACAGCACAACGGGTACCCACACGTTATAATTCTCACGTAAGAGGCTTTCTTTCCTGTTCTTGTCCCAATGATCCTCCTAGCCGCTAGCTAGCTGCGAAGCCCGATAACTGATCAGTATGTCGATTATAAGTTATACGAAACTGCTCGAATCACAAATCAACTGCCAGCACGTACCCAGCACTGCACTGCCTGTCTTGGATTCTATATTGACTTCCGGCCTCCCAGCTGATTGACGGTCTGAGACCTGCGACACCAATAACAACACCTCAACGCTACAGACCGTTCAACTCAACACTTCGAGGCCCCAACTGCTGCGCACACTCCCCGCCGCCAATTGCAAGGCGAGCAAGGGAAAGTACGAAACAGCAGACAGCTAGCTCGACTTTTTCGGTCGTCATTTATCACGAGCAACTATTCATGCATCGTTATTGACGAGCTGAATCTTGGTACTAGGGAAAAGAGAGAGAGAGCGAGTGAGGATAGGATATAATAGGATTTTTTTTTTACAAAAAACAATGTCACCGAAGCCTTCAAAGATAACAGGGCTGAGAATATCAATTTGCTCGACAACATGTTCTTCTAGTGGAGATCTCTCCGCTGGATCGGGTACGCCCTCGTCCACAACCACCTTCTCCGTATCGCCAACCTCGTCGCTCAGCGTTAACCTTCCTTTCTCCACGTATAATTCTTCAGCCTATGCTGCATCAGGTTATGCCGGGTCAAGTGCTGGCTCCGTTAAAGAGGAGCCGTTCACGCCTGGCTTTTTAACATCTAGCGATGATAACGACGAGCCTGGTGAGGCTGCCGACACGGAAGGCTCACCGCAAAGCGATACTAAACCGGAGCCCAAGGTCGAGAGTTCCACATCATCAACGCCCTTGGTGCCTCCACCTACGGTGAAGAGGGGCCGTGGAAGGCCGCGTAAGAATCCTACCACTCAACCAGAGGCTAAGGCAAAAGTTGCAAAGGGTAGATCCAAGACTGGATGCTTGACTTGTAGGAAGAGAAAGAAGAAGTGTGATGAAGGGAAGCCGGAGTGTAAGTGTCCACGTGCACCCATGCTGCGTATGGGACGCCAACTAAGCCCCATGTTAGGTAATAACTGCGGGAAGAATGGGTATATTTGCGAGGGATACAACCCAAAGACCCTTTGGAGGTCTGGTAGAGGTAGACTATCCCGAACACATATCTGCTTAGTAATCTAACAGTGCGATATATCTTTGCTAAACGTGTCGGCTTTTGATTAGACTCGAATCATCGGCTTCCTCCGTTCAAGCCTAGCCTACCCGCTCTGATAGAGGGAGTGGAGTCTGATCTTGACAGGAAGTTGTTGAACCATTTTGTCGTTACAGTTAGCCAAGTCCTTTCTCAGTTTGGCGATGAAAACAACCCCTTCAAAGAGATATTGCTCCCACTCGCTATCGATAACAGCGGTCTGATGCACGCGTTGCTTTGCCTCGCGGCTTCCCATCTTGCTAGAACTGGTGGTGATCCAACCGCTAGGAATGCTCAGTACCGTCACAAAGATGAGGCAATCAAGGTTCTGAAGAGAGGCATTGCTAGCTTCCATCTGCAAGAAGGCTCCGTCATCGACGACTCGTTAATCGCTACAACGATCGTCCTTTGTCTTGAAGCGATATGCGAGGGAGACATCACGGGTGCCCATAGCCTTCACATGAACGCTCTCAACTCCATCGTTCCAACTATGATTACCGAGAGGATGAACTCTAGAGATATCGAACCGCAGAAGCTACAGTTCGCCCACTTCTTCATTGAATTCTTTCGGTATCATCTCATCCTAGATGGCGTTACAAGCATTGCGAGAAGGCCGCAGTTAGACCTCAACGACCTAGCCATGGCACCGTTCTTGCAACCGGAGGCTGGAACTTTGATCGGAATTCTCGACCAACTGTTTGTCAACATCTCTCGGATCACCAACCTTCGAGATCATATCCGGAAGCGGAAAGCCGAAGGCCTGTATCCTACTATTGACGAGGTAATGCTCAGTCAAGCCGTTGAGATTGATGAACAAGTCCGTTCGTGGAAACCTGCACAAACACCTTCGCAGCCCTACAGGTACTACTATGCCCTGTTGTATCAGCAAGTCACGTGGATTTACCTCTATCGTACCGTTCAGCGTTCCGTCCCCGATCCCAAGATCCGGAATGCCGTCGATGAGGGCTTGCGTTGTTTAGCTGCCTTGCCAGGTGATGAGTACAGCTATAGCGTCTTGCTCCTACCTGTATTCCTTCTCGGTTGCGCCGCCTTTGATGTGGAGCAGCGACCGGAGATAACGAAGAAGTTAGATGAGATGAAGACTTCGGGTCTTCAGAATGCCACTCATGCCCAGCTTGTTGTTAGCAAGCTTTGGGTATTGATGGACGAAGGTGACGAGACGAGTTGGGATTGGGAAAGGATCATTCATGATTTGGGTTACGACTTTCTTTTGTCTTGAAGAGGCGTTCATGGTCGAAGGGCCTTGGAAGTCTTTGCATGGACAAAATCTCCGCCTACCACTGCAGTTACTCTTTGGTTTGGCAATCAAATTCCCACGTGCGAAACCCTCAGTGCGTCCTTCGATTCCAGATGTAATATTCTTTTTACCAGTATTCTTTTAGTCTTCATCTCCTTATTGCATTTTAGCAACACAGAGCAGATGTGGCGTTTTACGGCCGATTCCTTGTTTTATGTGCACCGTTTGTCATATTCCTCGATCTTTTCTACTATTCGTTATCCACGACTATCTACAAGTTCATTCTTAGCATATTGTTAAAATGTTCGCTTACGATCCGAGATGTTTTTTTTTGTTTTTAAAAAGCCCTCTTCTCTCGCTGGTGTCTCTTCTGTTACAACTCCTATCCTTTAGCAACATCTCTTGTCCGCATATTTGCCCGGGGTCCTCGACCCTTCTTATTCATTATACCTGTTACCTTTTTAGTATATTCTTTCCTTCGTTCTTCGACCAAAAAAACATCGGAGTTGGTGGTTTGGGGCAATGCATTTCACGGCCGTTTTTCCCACGAACAACAAAAAAATATATTAAAATACTTATATGAAAAATCTTTCAACCTTTTGCTTTCGTTCTTCACGGCCATCTCGAGTATAACCTTTTTTTCGCACGAAGAAAAGAACATCTTTAGCCTTTTATTTCTTTTTATTCCATAGCAACAGAACGCTCTAGTCTTTTCGTTTGAAATCGAAATTTTAAACATACATGAAATTCTCACGAGTGAATATCTGAACAGATATTCCAATCTTTTTCTTCTCTCACGAACACACGGCTTCTCTTTTTCTCACCATGGATTTCCCTTGTAACGACCATAATGAACCACCAATTGGCAACAGACTCTCTTCTCCGCCTTTCCACCCCTTACGTGTTTACCAGCTATTTACGTTGCCGGATTTTTTTTCTCGAGCCCTGGTCCTTGTTCTCTTTCGTGTGCTCCTTTCCCCTTTCCTTTATACCCCGGGGAGTAGCGGCATGCATGAATGTACTTTCGAGGTGCATATATCTGGAGACGACGACTGGAAGACGAAAATCATTAATGTACGCGCGCATTCAATTACCAACGAATGATTTCGAAGAGAAAGAAAAAAGCAGAAACGGCCTACACAAGTCGCTTTTCCGGTATCACTGCCTTACACAGAGAAGCTGCATGCGGAATGCAGCAAGCGGAACTATTACTTTTTTGTTTTATATATAATTTACGTTATATATCTTGTACAAATGAATAGCGAAGAAAAGAAAGAAAGAGATCAGACCTGCTTTTTTACATGTATACAGAATTACACAATCAAGAAAGAAGAATGAATAAAGAAGACGCTTTCAGGGATGTACCGCTGTTCTGATACTACGCCTGCCGAGTTCCTTTCCTCATTATCTCTCCTCGTAATTTCGAGAAACTGCGGCATGAACGAATAGATATCCGGAACCTGCCGTCCTAAAAAGGTTTAAAAGTGAGTCAAGAGAAGAGCTTGGATTTCATGATAGATATTCCTAGTAGGGACGTCCCGTAGGGTTCCAAAGGTGATCTAGATTTTGCTTCTTGATCTTGGCCGTCCACGGTTAAAGTCAATCCCTTGCATATATGCCGGATTGGGCGGAGAGGGGGGTGAAGGGTGACATTTCGGTGATACGAGGTCTGGACTATGTTTGAAGGGTGGACACGTAACCTGCCCAACTCTGGACAAGTGGTGGAGATTTCTTCTGCCGGGTGGGAAAATGCTACTTTTGGAATATGGTAATGGGAAAGTCCATCCCGTATGTAAGGAAAAAGTTTACCTTTGGTACTTAATTTCTGGGTTTCTCTCGATCGTGGTTTGGTGTGTCAAAAAAGGTTTCGTATATTTCTCGCTTTTTATAGCCAATGGGCGATGAGGGTGGATGTGCCGTCGCAATTGTCACAAATTGGCAGACTGTGCATTTGGCTCCCTAGGTCCCTAGCCATTCTGAGTAATCAAATGTCGGGTCGAGAAGGAAGGAAGACCATAGCAAAGAAAAAGGTATCCGCTTAGGATTCGGGGCTTTCCTTCGAGTGTGATGCGGTACGGACCCGCTGGACGTGTAGAAGCGAGTAACAAAAACATAGGGCATGCAAGTATTCTCAGCCGCATTTTTCTCGCTTCGGTCGGGAGGAGAGTTACATTTGGCAGGGCGAAGCCAAAGAGGTGGAGGCCTACTGAATTTCCCAAAAGAAGATTCTGGTAGCATGGGGGTAATATATTTCTGCATTCTCGCTTGCTGGGTTGACCCCAGGGCTTGAAGGACGCATTGTCTCCCTGTGGCGGTTGAGAGAGCAAAGGTTATTACCTCGGTTGACATTCCGTACTCCGCCGTCTTGTTTAAATTTTCTTGCACTGTACAGGGGCTGCCTGCTGGCTCTTCTCCGCGCCGAATTCCTTTGTAGCAATGGAATTGAGGGTCTTTCCCGTTTGCAAAACGAGTGTCACGCTTCTGGATACCAGTAGTGACGTTGGAGATGCAAAAAGTCCCATCATGGATTCCCGGGTAGATCCTTGAGGCTGGCAATATCAATGGCTTGCTATACATCTGGAGAGGCTAGATACAACTTGGATTAGTTTCAAGCCGGCTCAGTCCATGTTGACTTGGATTCCTAGTGGCTTCTGGGTAATTGGAGAGGATTGAGGTTCCCGCTGATTTACATTTTGCATGATGCTAACAGGCCGCATACATACGGGCGGGTTCACGTCAATGGTGGAATGTTGATGAACTGTTGGCTTTTTCCTCTTGAGCTTTGGCCGCCCGTCAAAAAGTTTAAAGTCCGAGGAAGGTGCTGTTCAATGCAGCCATGTTGTTGGGCGAATTGGGGAAGAAGGTTCTACAGGCAGGACTGCCAACAACACCCCGCCTCGGCACCACACAGAAGCAACCTCACAACAACCCCGCTTTATGCCGCACAATCACAATTGCACAAGCCCTATAACTCTCGACACGACCCAAGCCATTGCATTGCATGGGCTTTCCTTCTGTTAGGCATGCTCCGACTGACAGGGGAGAAGAGCCCGTGTCAAGTATGGCGTTATCATGTTTTACATTACGTCGAGAAATCAAGCAATTGACTGGAAAACAGGGCCCAACGCTAAAGCATGTTCATGTAGATAAAGTGCGGGGAAAACGGATATCAAGTGAAAGATTAACATTGAACGGTACGATATAGCCGTACAGAGCTCTTCATTTTTTTACATGTGCTAGTTGGACTAGGGCATGGGGATCTTTCCAAGTCTCCCAAGCTTTTTTTCTTATCCTGGGGGGACTATGGCCATTGATATCATCGTCTG
>LDUD01000119.1:322711-340318 GCA_012184295.1 Dactylella cylindrospora
GCCCTGGAGAAAAATGCAACATGGGCCTTTTTCTCAAGAAAAAAAGTAGGCTAAACTAGCGTTGAAGGAGCAGTCTGCAGATGCACGTCTGATAAGCTAGAACCACTTGTTGCGTTTTCCTTCAGCATCGGTGCATTGCTACAAAGTCACGTTTTCTTTCCCCGTTCAATTAGGTTTGTTGGAAAGGGCCAATGTTGGGAGGAATCTTGACTTTTTGTTGGTTCCTGATACTAGCTTGATCTAGGAGGTCCAGCCGACATTTTGATAAGCCTTGGGTGAGGGGCAGATATCTCGATAGGCGAAAAACGTTATTTTTGGTTTTCTAATGTATTGATTTGACAGAGTGGGGAATGGTTTTATATATCGGTCATGGGAATGCTTATACACTATTGACATTTTGAGTATTTCTGCCCGAGTGGTTTATAATAGACTTTGCTGGAGCCATTCTTATCGATACGTATGTGCCCGAGTGAGGTTCGGTACTGTGACCTTCCTGCTTTAGGATTCGTGGGACTCATAGGAGTCCTATTACGTACTTTTGTCCTACGTTGGATCAATCCGTTCGTATTAACCCGAGCCAAACTTGCTGGCTTGCTACAAAAGATCCTAGCAAGGCAGAATGTTGCATGTGGACTAGAGTTGAAAGATAACGGGAATGCGAATGGCGCTTGATCGGTTGCATGCGGGAAGCAGGAATAGGAATCTGCAACCTTTCTGGATTCGGACGGTCAAGATTTTCTAGAAATAAACAAGCCATCGAATTTTTATTTTATTCTCCCTCCCTTGCTATATTAAATTGCTCTTCTTTAACTGCCGAGAATTTTAAGCTGCATAAACGTCCTTATTTACTATTATCTGGATTATCATTATTCCGATATTGATATAGCATTCTACTCTGACGCGCCTACCGGAATCAGCGCCGAAGAACTACCAAGCCTCGCACGAAGATTTGCTTTACTGCAGAGAACGACCCCACTGATTTTGTGGGATACTTTAACCTAGCAATGCCTGGCTCTAATACCCTCCCCGCCAAGGTCGAGCGGGTGTTCAACTACAAGGCTGAAAGGGTCCTGCATCCCTTCTCTCCTCTCACCGTAGAGGAGATCAAGCAGGGAGCGGCGTTGATTCGCAAGGAACACCCTGATATTAATATTCACTTCAAATGCATCACTCTACATGAGCCGGAGAAGGAGGTAATGAAGAAGTGGCTGACGGTGAACGAGAGTGAGAAGCCGAAGATTGACAGGAAAGCTTTTGTGGTGTTTTATTATAGGAGGACGGTGAGTTACATAGCTGCTTGGGGGTTACCATTGAAGGGATATACAATTTAACTAACTGCGTACCCTTTGATGCTCGTGTAGACGAGTATATTTGAGTCAGTCGTCAATTTATCGACTGAGAGCATTGAGTACAAGAAGAGTCTGGAAGGATTTCATTCCTGTGCAGACGGAGATGAAATTATGCAAATTGAGAAGACTTGCTTGGAGGATGAAGGCGTCAAGGCAGAGATCGCGAAGCTCCAACTGCCTGAAGGGACCGTTGTCTTGTAAGTGTTGATGCTTTGAAGCTTACCGATGATTATTGATACTAACTACGGGCCCGCCTTATACATAGATCTGACCCCTGGATCTATGGTATAACCAGCTAAATCAGCGCCTTGGTTATGTTGTTACTAATCATCTTTCTAAATGATAGGCGCTGATGGTATCGATGATGAGAGGAAGCAATGGCAATGCTATCTGTATACACGTCCCAAGGACAACATTGACAGCAATCACTACGCTTCACCGCTTCCAATCTCCCCAGTCGTGGATGTAGCTACCATGAAAGTCGTCCGGATTGATAGACTGCCTATGGGTATCGATGACAAGATCGAAGATCCCAAGCCAATCGTTCCGGTTTTGAATGAGTACCTGCCAGAATGCCAAGAACTCCGAAAGGACCTCAAGCCTATCAATATTGTTCAGCCAGAAGGTGTTTCTTTCCGGTTTTCAAAGAGCGGGGAAGAACTCGAGTGGCAGAAATGGAACTTTAGGATTGGCTTCAACTACCGGGAGGGCATGGTGTTGTACAATGTTAGCTACGACGGAAGGGATGTGTTTTACAGGCTTTCGTTGTCAGATATGGCTATTCCATATGCTGATCCTAGGAAGCCCTATCATCGGAAGGAAGCATTCGATTTGGGCGACGCTGGTGCTGGGTATGTGAACGCAATACCCAAGAATAATGACTTATGACTAACTTGGGTGGCGACGTAGTATCATGGCAAATAACCTCAAGCTTGGATGTGACTGCCTTGGGACGATTGCTTACCTCAGCTTCCCTCTGTGTGATGACAAGGGAGAGCCAATCATGATGGATAACTGCATCTGTGTCCACGAGCAAGACGCTGGTATTCAGTTCAAGCATACAAACTACAGGAGCGGCCGTGCGGTCATATCTCGCATGCGAGAACTCGTCCTGCAAAGCATCATCACCGTTGCCAACTACGAATACATCTTTGCTTTCATATTCAATACCGCCGGCGAGCTGTCATACGAAGTTCGCGCTACTGGTATTCTATCGACTGCACCAATCGATGCTACTATTAAAGATTCCCCGGGATATGGTACCATAGTTCACCCTGGTGTCCTAGCACAGCACCATCAGCACATCTTTTCCCTTAGAATCGACCCCGCGATTGATGGCTTCGGAAATAAGGTTGTCTACGAGGAGGCCCAGCCGATGGATCCCAAAGACCCGTTCAACCCATTCGGCAACGGTTACTACACTACAGAAACGCCAGTTGATGTTGAAGGCGGCTTCCTCGAGGCTCCTCAGAATAATCGAGTTTTCAAGATCCAAAACCCAAAGAACATCAACCCGATCAATAACAAGCCGGTCGGCTTCAAGATCCAAGCACCGCCATTCCAGAAACTGCTGTCGCATGAGGATAGTTTCAACTTTAAACGTGCGGAATTTGCCGATAAGGCGGTTTACGTGACTAAATACAATGATTGGGAGTATTTCGCTGCGGGTCAATACACCAATCAAAGCAAAGGTGGGCACGGCGTGAGAGAGTGGGTGAAGAGAGGGACCAAGTTTGACCTTGAGAATGGTGACGATGTGGTCGTCTGGGTGCAATTTGGAATCAACCACATTCCAAGAATTGAAGACTTGTTAGTAATCACCCTCCTTTGGATTAAAAGAGATATAGCTGACAGATATATAGCCCCGTGATGCCAGTTGAGATTGTAAGGGTCCACTTGAAACCTGTCAATTTCTTTGACAGGAATCCGTCAATGGACCTGCCACCTTCTAGGTGAGTACATGCAGAACCCGGCTACGATTAAGGGGTGAAGTTTGAAAAGCTAATTAGTGCTTCCAAAACATAGTCAAGCTGTTAACAAATCTGTCCTCCTTTCTTCGAATGGCGCTCACCATCAGGGAGGTGCGGTCGAAGCTGATATTAACCAAAGCGGAGAAGTTTCGGGCGTTCATCCAGCCAGCGGCGCGTGCTGCCAGTAAGATACAACTACAGCCTATACGTTCCTGTAGAGTTCATATACTATCTTTTGTTCTTATCGTGCATCATTTAAGGAGCGAACCTTATCATTTTGAACACTTAGTTAGTCAGCCATGAGAAATATCTTCAGTGCCAACACAATTCACTTTGTGTAATTTCTTGAGAGGGAATTACGCCATTTTTGACAGCTGCGAAATTAAATGCTACTGGAAAGCCGTTTCGAATTGCACCGCGGCGCCTTGACATTGGTCGAATTTTAACCTTTTCGTTTAAGATTAGATTGCAGGCGGATAAGGCAGTCTTCCCTTGTTCTTTGCATGCACTAAGCTAAATTTCGAACCTTGATACGAACAGGCTCCCAAGAAAAGTTAGGGTTCGTCTACTGAAGAGGCTCCAAGGCATTCTTACCCCATGCACTTCATCCGAAGTTCCAAGCCGACTGTGAATACTATGTTACATGTATAATAGACGGCGCCCTTCTCGGCGCCCTTCTCGGCTTCGGATGCTCTTGTCTCCGTGGGAAAACCCATGACTTTAACTCTTGCTATCTCCCTTGTCATGACGAACATGAATGCTGCAATTCGGCAAGGCTTGGTTACTTAATCAAGAAGGTGGGTCCTCTTTTGTCTTGCAAAACGAACAATCACGAATGGAAAAGGTGTCGGCAAAAAGCAAATGGCCTATCTTCACGGACCCCAAATTGATCATTGAAATACGAAAAGGAGGGGGGGACAAAGGCGAACGCTAGCGGCAGCTAACAGCAGGGAGGGGCCAGACCACTAAGTAACTTCTAACAACTTCTAATGTAACGTTTGCCCCAATCGCACATGTCGAGATATTGTGGAAAATAAGAGGCTAAAACCGTTACATTCTGCTGCTGTTCTCGCTTCCATTTCCAAATCCCTCTCCTTTGCCCTGGTTATTGCTGGGTTTGTAAGCTGCATGCATGAGGTTTTAGGGACGTGGGTTCCTTACGAGTTTTTCCGTGGTTCTAAGTGAGGTACCTATTATCTTAAGAAGCGGCATTATAGATAACCTAGATGGGTTATTGAAATACGAAAAGGAAACTGGTCCGTCGCCTTATTATTTGTCGAAAGCCTCACTACTCGACCTGCGTTTCAGCCTCTTTATTTTCAATCTTTTTGTTCTAGAAATGTAGAGGAGCGATTCAATTCCTCGCTCCATACATCGCAGGTCGATAGCTTCACTCCAACGGGGAGAGCTTCAGCTCAACACATTTATTTCCGGCGCCACCATGACCTCGGCCGAGGGCGAGACAGAGATCCCAATAGACGAAAAAGTAGACCTCGAGAGAGGCTACCTTCAAGTTCCAAATGGATACGCGGATGGCGACGACACGTCCACCTCGGATCTAGAAATCTCAAAACTTCCACCTCTCAAATCGACCTTAACCCCCAGCTCCTTTCGTCAGCTCGAACGGCAACGCAGCCAGGACCTGCAGCGAAAGGTCACCGAAGATGCCGAGGAATACGAGCGGGATTTATCGTTTCGACCTGTTGAAAGGGTGGACGTCAAGGTTCGAGATTTAAGTTTGACGGTTGCGTTGGGGAGGAGTTTGATGTCGATGATCACGAGGAAGCCGGATACTAAGAGGGTGGTGAAGATTTTGGATGGGATCGATGCGGATATGCCCAGCGGGCAGTTGACGGCGTTGATTGGGGCGAGTGGTTCTGGGAAGGTAGGACAAGCATGGCCTTTTTGGTTCTCGAACCGTTTAACGCTACACCTGGGTGTGATGCTGACTGGGGTTGTGGAACTATAGACTTCCATGTTGAATGTTATCTCCCACCGGATGACCGGTTCAAACATGGCAAAGTCTGGAACTATAACTTTCAATGGGAAACCTGAGAGCCAAAGGATAAAGACGGCCTATGTCATTCAGCAGGATATTCTGATACCTACACTCACCGTCCGTGAGACTCTGCGATATGCCGCTAAATTAAGGTTGCCGTCAAGCGTTTCTAGCGAAGAGAAGAACGATATTGTGGAGAGCATTATTCTAGAGTTGGGACTGAAAGATTGCGCGAACACGAGGATAGGAGATAGTGAACACAAGGGATGTTCTGGGGGAGAAAAGAGGAGGACGAGCATCGGTGTTCAGTTATTATCGAATCCTTCGGTTTTGTATCTCGATGAGCCAACGACAGGGTTGGATGCTGCGACGGCCCATCAACTTATTATCACACTAAAGAATTTGGCAAAGAAGGGAAGGACAATTATAACAACAAGTAGGTCTTAAGTTGTATCATCTGCATGGCGTATTCTAATATTCTCAAAAGTCCACCAGCCTAGGTCTGAGATATGGAATTTATTCGATCGGATCATCCTTCTCAGTCGCGGGAAGCCGGTATACTGCGGGACCCAAACTAACGCCCTCCCATATTTTTCTTCTCTCGGATACGACCTCCCGGAATTCTTCAACCCTGCTGATTACCTCATTGATACATCCGCGATCGATTCGAGAACACCGGAAGCTGAAAAGACATCGGTGGAGCGTGTGGACGCTCTGATCGAATCTTGGAGGGAACTCTCTAAGTCATACTTCGACGATGATGAAAAATCTCCCAAAATGCCTACTGAACCTCAAAGCGAGGGAGTGTATGAGATCGAGACTGCATCGTTCTTTCAGAAGTTGGCGGTTGAGACGAGTAGATGCTGGGTAACGACGCTGCGTGATCCGTACGGAATGGCTGGTAGTTTGTTCGAAGCTATCGCGTTGGCAATCGTTGCTGGATGGATTTATTACCAGTCGGGTAGATCTCTTGTTGGAATTAGGAGTAGAGTTGGTGCCATGTATTCTGCTGCTGCGTTGCAAGGATATTTGGTGATGTTGTATGAGACGTGGAGGTTATCGGTAGTCGATATCAATGTCTTTGATAGAGAGAAGGCCGAAGGAGTGGCTAGCATCCCAACATTTCTGATCGGGAGAAGGCTGGCTAAATTCTTGCTTGAGGACCTCCCAGTGCCCTTGATATTCAGTTCGATATATTATTTTATGTAAGTTTTTCTTATATTACCCTTGATGGTACGACGGAAAGCGCTAACAACAACTGGGAATTAGGGTTGGCCTCGAGCGAGATGCCGGGAATTTCTTCGTTTTCTTCTCCGTTATCTTGATCGGACAGTTTATCGCCGTTACGTTCGCAACCCTGGCTGTGGCGATATCGAGAAACTTTGCGGAGGCTTCGTTGATTGCAAACTTTAACTTTACACTGCAGAGTTTGGCATGCGGCTACTTCTTGCAGGCATCGCAGATGCCGGTTTATGTTCGATGGACAAAATGGATTAGTTATGTGGTAAGTGCCGTATGTTGAAAGTGCACCAAGGGGTAATGAGGTCGCTAACTTTCCTATCTAGTACTACATGTTCGTAGCCCTTACGAACAACGAGCTACAGGACAACTTCTACGATTGCCCATACGGTGGACCCGAGGACCCTGCCTGCCTAGAATATCTCGGAAACTTTGTTCTAGACAGCTTTGACCTGCCGCAGGACGGCTGGATTGCGAAGTCCATCCTTGCGACCGTTGCGTTTGTATTCTTCTTTTATGCCGTGGCTGGGATTACCCTTATGATCCTTACTGTTGAGGTCAATGTATCCCGTAGAAGAGTGTCAAGGGAAGATATTTCAGCGGGAAAGGAGAAAATGCAAGACGGCCCGGCTGGCGATGTTACCAAGATCGATGTTGTGTTGAACGATTATAGGCTTGGGTTGAAGAAGACGAACTTTTATGGAAAGAAAACGCTGGATATGGAGATATTGAAGGGTGTTACTTCAAGATTCGAAGCAGGTACCCTGAACGTTATTATGGGACCTAGCGGTTCAGGTGTGTAATCCCTATCTTCGTAGAGTTAGATTGATCACTAACAGCGAGAAGGCAAATCTTCACTCCTTAACTCCATGGCCCAGCGTCTCCATAATGACCTCACAACGAGATATCGCCAATCTGGTGAGATGCTCTTCAACGGATCCAAAGTCTCTGACAATGTTGTCAAGTCCCTATGCTCCTACGTTACCCAAGATGACGATGCACTCCTGCCGTCCCTTACAGTCCGCGAGACATTGCGTTTCGCAGCCGGATTGAGATTACCAAAATGGATGACCAAGAAGGAAAAGATTCGTCGGGCGGAGGACATCCTGCTCAAAATGGGTCTCAAGGACTGCGCGGATACTATCGTTGGAAGCGAATTCTTGAAGGGGATTAGTGGTGGTGAGAAGAGGAGAGTATCGATTGCGGTGCAGGTGCTGACAGAGCCTCGGGTACTGCTGCTGGATGAACCTACATCTGGTCTCGACGCCTTCACCGCTTCTAGTATCTTGGAAGTTCTTCAAGGCTTGGCCAACGAAGGCAGGACAGTCATATGCACCATCCATCAAAGCCGTTCTGATTTGTTCAGCCATTTTGGAAATGTCCTTCTCCTCGCTCGCGGTGGCAACGTCGTCTACTCCGGGGCGTCGCAAGATATGCTTGAATATTTTAGAGTCCTCGGCTATAGCTGTCCAACACATACTAACCCTGCGGACTTCGCCCTCGACCTGGTTACTATAAATCTTCAGCATGAACGTAAAGAGAAGCGAGATCGTGAGAAAGTATCCTCCTTGATCGATTCTTTCAAGCGAAGTTCTACGCTGTATACGGACCACAGGGTCGTCACCTTGGCTGCTGAGCTTGGCCGTCTTCAGCGAGAACAGGCTCCGCTCATGACCGCGTATCCAATCTTAGCTCAGAGATCCATAATTAACATCTTCCGTCAACCGCCCTTGGTTATCGCACGGATTATGCAAGTTGTTGGTCTCGGTATCATTCTAGCGCTCTTCTTTGCGCCTCTCAAGAATGACTTTACGTCCGTCCAAACTCGCCTCGGATATATTAACGAAATTCTCCCTGTTTACTTTGTCGGTCTTTTACAGAATGCTGCTCTATACCCATCTGAACGGGATGTTTTCTATAGAGAGTATGCCGATCGAGCATATTCTATCGAAGCGTTCATTCTCAGCTACACGACCAACGAAATCCCCTTCGAAATCTTCACCAGTCTCACCTTTGGCGTATTTGCGGTTATCGCGGTTGGCCTTAACAGAACCGTCAAGATGTATTTTGCCGTAGCGTACGATGTATTCTGCATCGTCAGCTGCGGTGAATCGCTAGGCATCATATTCAACACATTCTTCGACGCTTCCACTGGTTTTGCTATTAATGTCTGCAGCACGATTCTTTCTCTGGGAATGTTCATGGCGGGACTCATGTCCTATAATGTCCCTGGGTTCCTATCGGCGATGAACCATTTGAGTCCGCTGAAATATTCGGTCGGGTTTCTGCTGCCGTATTCGCTGGAAGGGCAGAGGTTTACCTGCGAGGATTACCAAAAGCTACCCGGCGGGAGGTGTCCGGTTGAGACCGGGGATGACGTGTTGACGCTCTACGGGTATAATTATAATCCGGAGTTGAATATGGTGTACTTGGCGGTGGTGACGGTAGCTTATCGGATTGTTGCGTATTTTGTTCTCAAGCTTAAGAAGATGAGTTGGGGGAAATAGATTGTACAGGACGAGCATATGGATGTATTTGCCTCCTGGATTTTGGGATTTTTTGGCGTACTTGGGTAATAAACATGGGACGGAAATGCGAGAGCATGTACGAAGCTTATGTAAATGATATGTATGATTATAAATTACAATATCCGCTGGTTAACACGTTTCTGCTAGTGACGCCGTGTGCCCAACAAAAACTATCAATCCCATCTGCTACCCCTATAGTTGTATGTGTAAGTCTGCGAGCCATCGAGCTGCGGGCACTCTGGCTGCGGGCACTCTGGTTGCTGCCTGTACCCTATGAAAAATCCCAGGACGAGACCAAAAAAAGTAGAAAGGATAATGAACCCTATCGTTTCTTCGAGAGTAAGTTGTGACATCCTCTTACCCTTCCTTGATCCTACCTCAGCCGCCGGCCTTAGCTCAGCGGATTCGCTTTGAGAAGGGTCCCCTAAATTAGTTGATTGCGATTCTTCAGATTTTACGGGCTTATCTGGAGATTTGCTCGACTCGCCATTTACTCGTGAGTCCGCTGCCGATGAATCGTATGCTGTGCTGCTATCCGTCCTTTCTTCGTTCACAGGCAACTCAAAACAGGCGGACACATCGACGAGCGTCTCTTCTTGGAGGGAATCAGAGGAAGCTGCAATCCAACGTGATGGTTGATAGCCTGCTGGCGTGAGGGATTCGTAGAACGCCGCATCTATGTCCTCTTTCTTAGAAAGCACTCTAGCTAGTATGGCGCATGAATCCGAGAATAAAAGCTCCTTTTCCGTTCCGACGTAGCACTTGGAAGATTCAAAGGCAGTTTCGGCGACTCTAACAGAGGCACCCAGGTCATTCAAATGTAAAAGCGCCAATGCCTTCATTTGGTAAACTTCCACTGTGAGATCCGCGCAAACCCTTCCACTGTCCAGGTTTTCTTCCCGCAGCTCGTCCGGTGCTAGAGAGATTTGCTCGATAGCATCCAACACTCCCTGCCATTTCGCCAAGCTCAACCTTGCGAAAGCCAGCCGGTGGTAGAATTTGTTGAGCCCGTGGCGGCCTCCGTAGACTCTTTTTGCGACCGCTATTCCGCGGGTGCACGCTGTTTCTGCGGCTTCCCAATTATTATTGGCCTCTGCGGCGGTTAGGGTGCTGATGTAGAATGTTAATCGCCTTGTTTCGAGTTCCAGGTCGAGGGGATCATGGGTATCTACGGGCGGAGATGCTGGAGGCGAAGCGATCTCTGGTTCATCCCAGTATACTGAGGCATTTGAAGGTGTCATGACACCTTCGGGGAATATCTCCTCTGGAGGCGTTGGGGGCGGTGGTGGTTGTTGCATATTGTGTGTTGTTGATGACGTCCTCCGTTGCGGTGTGCTCCCCGCGATCTTGCAAGGTTAAATTTAAGATACAATTATTTTAGAACTAATGCCTCTTGGGGAGGAAAAGAGCTAGGGTCGTGGGGTTTGCTCGGATTCTTGACAGTTGATGCCTTAGAGTTTGGTTTTATTTATATATGTTAGAGGATCCGGATGCGTATTTGCGAATACGAGGCTCTTCATTTTCACGGGTTACAAAGTTGTGAGTTGACACCGCTTACTTTTGCACTTTGCCACAAGAGCCCGCAACTGTAATTGCTATTTAAGTGGGTACTTAGGTACTTACTTATATATCAGCCTCGGACGCTATGTCGACGTCGTATTTGATAAGCGGGGTAGTGCAGTTCTTCATCAAGCTTCCCTTGCTAAAACTTAAGGATCCAAACTCCAAGCAGAAATATAACCATTCGTTTTGAGGCGCAAAAAATTCAATCTTACAAACAAATACATTAGTAACCTATAGGTCCCCAGGGACAAAACAATATACTAGCGGAAATGAAGAAGGACAGCGCGACGTGCTAGTATCTGTTAGATGAGGAAATTACGGCCCCCATAGCTACGCCAAAGAAAAACACTAGTATAGCGAGCAAAACACACATACGCCAATTTGGAATTGACTGGTCCAACTCTTCAGAAAGTTTTCCAGTTCCAATTGACATTAGGATATCGTCAAAGATATCGTCTTTACGGATGCCAAATTTTCCTCTAATATCTTTGAAAGCTTGTCTTGCGCTCCGAGGATATGCGGATTCGATCCATTTTGCCGGTAAGTGCCCCTCCCCAGCTAAGGATTTGTAAAACGCTGCTTCTAAAATATCCCCCTTTGCAGCAAGGATGACTCCAAGAATATCATAGCTGTCCCGGGTTTTGTACGGGTCTGCTGTAGCATTTTCTTTTGCATACTTGATTGCTAGATTGCACTGCGAAGACGCCTGATCGTATAACTTGAGGTTGAGATACGCTAAAGCCTGTATTTGGTAGGTACTTGTGGACGCTTTCTGACGGTAAACGGCACTCTCAACTTTTTCGAAGGCTTCGAGACAGCCTTTCCACTCTCGTAAATCAAAACGAGAATACCCAAGGAATCAGTATAGCGTGTTGGCTGATTCTCCGTCCCCCAGAATATCTCTTGCCATATCTGCAGCGCGAGAGGTGGCCACATTCACTGTTCGGAGATCACCCGCAGTCTCCGCCTCTGCGATCGCGTCGATGTAAAACTTGAACTTGGTTTTTTGGGACCAGTCGTGTATCGGCTCAGCTGGTGAAGTTCCGGGGACGCGTTGGGTAGGGGCATCTGAGCGTGCAGGTGACACCGACCGAGGGGTTAGGAGGCCATCGGTATCGGCGTAATCTGAAGGTGCTGGCGTTGGTAGTTTGATTCTCTTATGGGTCTTAGCAGTCGATATGTTCGACGTCGCAGGCAACTGGTTCCCTGGTAACTAAAACCGAAGTCATTCGAGTTAGCTGAACTTATCGTGTTGATTAAGCGGAAAAGACTTAAACAGTACTGTGAACGTGGAAAGTGAATTTTAGGAATAACACTTACGAAATGGTGAGGGGTAGCTTGAGCATATATGTGACCGATATGGACAATTGATCCTCAAAGAGCTGGTCGCGTGTATACGTATCGATATACCCTGGATTGGGTTTCGCGCAACTTCAGGCATCATTTCTGTCTAACTGTGTTCGTACCAAAACTTTTGCAGCTCGTGTAACCAATAAGTTTCAACACCTTAGAATGTACTTTAGGACCGCTATAGCGTAAGCTATACAAGTTTAAATTAGTGTACATAGCTAGCGAAATTTCACGATCAAGAATACCACAGGCGCCGGCTTTCACATCTCTTTGTGCTTTTGACCTAAAGCGCCCATATGTATCAATACAATTATACAACCTACGTGTCGATGATGCCTAACTTACAGACTCGTACGTTACTTGGGTTCGACCCAGGCCGGAACTAATCAGAACATCAATATTGAAACTCCATTATACACGGGTTTACTAAATCTAGTCTGTGAGTTCAGAATTCCCTTGATATTGTTTTTGATGTCGTCTGCTGCAGCTATTGATTGATTTAAAACAGGGCTGATGCTACCACCCAATAAGAATGAATTGTGAATGCTAAGCGTTTGGCGGATAAACGGTGAGTACACCAAGTTAGGCTTGTAGAGGCTGCCAGTATCAATGTCAGTGGGCAGCATTGAATTGACCTGGATATGTGCGGGCATCATGAAGTTAGGTCCCTTGCAAGACAAAAGTACTACGTACTACTGGTAGGATTAAATTAAATACCTCGAAATTAAACCCGGTACAAAACTTAGAGTGGAATTTGATCTTTGCATCCAGTTGCCAGTGGATAGGACTTCCGTTTGGAAGCTTTCGATGTTCTCCAGCACGCTGCACTACATACCTGTGTTGATCCACATACCATCAGCAGGGAGGGACTGATCATGACCGCGATGTTCGTAGTGGAATTGTTTTCTTCTCTCTTTCTTTTTCTAGCCGAAGTGTAACATAAACTGATCATATATTTGAACCTGTGAGTATGCGCTATTATGCGAGGAGGGCTAGGCCATCTTGCGAGTCATTGGAGACGAAGTCGACGAGCTGGGCTTCCAGAATAAGTAAGAGACTGGTACGGCATGAGACAAATGTATAAAGTGATTTGGATATTTACTTAGGTTCCCGACAGCCTGTTTCATCACGAGTCAGTGCAGAGTTGTCTATACAACAGGGCTTTCGAGCGTAGCCTTAATAGACAGATCCTACTAAATAAAGTAGCCATATTGATTATCGGATTCCCGCATAAATAAATAAGTATTAT
The DNA here is from genome assembly GCA_012184295.1 of Dactylella cylindrospora. Classification (NCBI taxonomy): domain Eukaryota; kingdom Fungi; phylum Ascomycota; class Orbiliomycetes; order Orbiliales; family Orbiliaceae; genus Dactylella; species Dactylella cylindrospora. The sequence continues at coordinate 335,959 of LDUD01000119.1, forward strand.
TGGAATATGTAAACCTAGCCGGCACACAATATTTTTCATTTTACTAGGTGGTAGGTGGGGCTATGGGGTTTTCAGGAACATTTGGCCATTGGTGTGCGGCATGAAAGGTACATGGCCCATGTTGGATTCGTTTACTTAGTTTCCTAACAATATGGCTCACTGTGGGGATCCCTTGCTGGTAGATGGAATCTCAGCGTCATTATAACCTTCAAAGTTTTGATATCACGGGTACTATCATAATATAGAGTGATATCATAAAGCATGCGGCATATTGCATATGCATGTTCGACGGCAGTACCTTCCGCTTCCATCCTAGTTCAATATTGATTGGGAGAAATTTCAGACCTGGGGGGGGAGAAACCTTACGGACGTTTAAACGATAGAATCTAATTGGCATGCTGGACTGACCACAGCACTAGCGTCTTGAACCAGTAAATTCGATTATGAGAGATGGCCGTTTATACATTACAATGTAGTAATGCCTTAATCTTGTTGATCTAGGCAACTATGTATAACATCGAAGCGAAGGGAGACACATCCATACGATTATTATATAAGCTGAAGTCAAACAAGTCTGTAGGTAAAATGGTAGCATCTATGTATTTTAAAGTAGCCTTGTAAGGGCCTAAATCTAAGACACCAACCGAAAAGCTTGACACCACTATTTACGTGGCTCGGCCTTGGCCGTGGTGGAGGCTTATAGTTTTGTACTGTCAATTGGTTCACGTCGGCGTTGAATAGTTAATCCTGGGCAACAACAGAGGCCTGGGTTTCTCGCGAGGACCTCTTTGCCCAATTCGGGTTTTGCATAATTTTGTCGTATAACATAACTTACGGGATCGGTTTCCGTATTCATGGTTCCGGATAACGACCAAATCAGAATCAAGAATTCAGATTCAGATCTTAGAGCATTCGGAGAGCTCTGGTGCATGAGAATATGTGAAGAAGAATTCATCGAAGGAAAAATTTTCCGCGCGGATGCCCAAAATATTCGGAATGCTGGCTAAGCGATGTTGCATATTGGATCTGGTGGCGCCCCTCAGCCTCCCAAAGTACTCTGAATGCCCACCAATTGCTGGCAGGAGCCTCCCCAGGTTCGCAGAATGATACTGAATTGGGTGTAGTTTGATGTCAGAATCGGCCTAGTCTTTCGCTTCTCGGGCAGTGTCCTCAGAAGCCTGTAGCCAACTCCTCAGCACTGGCGAGTTTGGTCGGCGTGAATTGTCAGGGCCAGCCATCGACATCATAATGCAGTTTCCAACAACAACACATCACGCAATTCAACATCCGGATCCCTTGTTTATGTCGTACGAGACCTCGCACAATGTTACCTTTCCTCTATTCGTGCATGGCGAGCCTGCTTCGATTGGATCATGAGGGAATGTCGCTTCTACATGGAAATGTGATGTAGAATGCTGATGGCTCTTTCTTTGAAGATCGTGATGTTATTTATAATTATAATATAACGAGGGTTTTAATTTAACCGTTTTCAAGATAAATAGATCGCGACCCGCAGCCATAATGCTGACTTCTCTTATCATCATCGACGTCAATAACAATCGTTTCTCCTCTTAAATTTCTTTAACTCTTTTCCTTTTTAACTTTTTCTTCTGAGCATTCGTTCAACTTAAGCTGATTGGTTCCAAGACTTTATAACTTCAATCATATTCAGTACTGTCATTTACTCGACGCGACATATATACGTACAACCATTTCTATAAATCAATCTTTTAATTACCCTTTACAATGCGCTTTACAGCCTCCGTCGCTGCTGCGGCAATTGTAGGTGCGGCATCCGTTGTTGCGGCCCCAGTTGCTTGTAACGCGGACAATCTTCTCCGACTCTTGAAAGGAAAAGGTGCATCTGCAACTTCGTTCTGTAATACCTACACTACTGCCTCTGCAACCGCTGGTCAAGCTTATCCCACTTGGCTCTCGGCAACCTATACCCAATCTCCTTCTAGGATTTCCAGCGCCTGCACCTGCTTGAACACTGGAGTTACGACTTCTGCGGCCCCTACTTCCACTAGCGTTTCCTGGGCGAGTTACACCCCTCCAAACCCAACTAGCACCGCTCCCGTTCAAGATAGGACCGTCTCGCCACTCCCTAAGATCACTGGTGCGCCACTTGCACTTTCGACTGCCGCTGTTAGCGACTCCATCCCACCTGCTCCAACTAAGCAGGTCTATTTTGGTAACCTTGGCGATGACAACTCCACTGCTGTTGTTGCCCACGTCGCCTATGTGGCCCCAGCCGACACCCCGCTGGTAAACCTTGATGACTTGATAACTGGTCTTGACGGTTTCCCAGTCTGCGGTGCTAGTAGCATTGGATTGAACTTTATTACCACCGCCAATCGTGATTTGGCTGTCTCCAACTGGTCCGGCAAGAAATTCACCTTGGTTACTGCAGGTGGTAACTACTGCGGTGACGAGGGTCAGCACAACTTCTACAAGGTCGCCTCCATCGCTTCTTCTGGCACCAACTCGGTTACTCTCACCGTTTCCAAGGCCGGGATTAAGGATGTATTGCAAAGTTTTGACGCTACGTTTGGTACTTTCAATGTTAGCGAGCCTGCTCCAACTACCCTCCGCCGGTCTCTTGAGGAGCGTGGTTCTATCGATGCTTCATCCATCTGGACTAAAATTGTTGACCTCATAGTCAACGGTGCCACCAAGCGTTATACTACCTCGCAGTATCAATACGACTTCACTGGTACCAATCTATTCCAGATCAACACTGACGGATTCAGCGCAAGCGTCACTTGCAACGACTGCGGTATCTCAGGTGCCGTTCAGCTCTTCGGACAGGTTTCCTTTGATATCTGGAAATTGGAGGCTGTCGGCGTTGTTCTTGGATTCGATCTAGTCAACCCAACTTTCAACTTGGATATGGGCGTCGGCTGGACTGCTGAATTCCAAGGATCTATCGAAACCCCAATCTTCTCCGTTGTCCCGTGGCAATTTGAAATCCCAAGCATTCTCACCATTAAACCAAAAGCCGAACTTATCGCAGCCGTTGAACTCGACATTAAATCCGCCTTCCAGATTAGGGGTCTCGGTTTCACCGGTGGCTGGGATAAATTATCCATCGGATACAATCTCCTCACTAAGCTCCCAGTTATCAGCGGCAACATTGTCCCAAGGATCTCCTACAATACACCATGGTTCAGTAACAACATCTCTCCATGGGGTCAACAGGACGCCCAGGTCACCGTTTGGCTGGGACCACGTCTCGGACTCGACGTCGATATCCTCAGCGGTGCTGCCCACGGTAACGCCGACCTCACGGTTCAATTCCCAGCTGTGAACGTTGAGGCTAGGTTGGATGATCTCTCCAAGTGCCCGGGTGCTAGCGGATTGGATATGTGTGTCGCTCTTCACTCCGATGCCGTCATTAGAGCTACTGCTTCCGCGGGTGCTGGCCTTGTTGGTGTTGGCGACGTTGGTGTTGAGCACGAGCTCTTCAACTATAACCTCGGCACCATCATCGATGACCACTTCTTGATCGATATCTGATCAATTTGTACTATATAACTACTAGCATTAAGGGAGTTGAATATCATACGGGAAATTTTGTACTTTTAAGGCATTGTATAGCATTGGGAGGATTGCCACTCATTTAGCATTTTTTTTTTTTTTTTTTTTGCATAGCATCCTGCATCGGCATTTCATAAACCGTCATTCGTTTGTACAGTATAGCATAGCATAGCATCTTACACTGTATTTAGTTCACCATTTTCGATAGATTGTAATATACACCCACACTCGTTCACAAAACATAAACGAAACTTCCTTTAAATTGCAGTACATGCGAAGATACCGTCTCCTTAAGCTTCTGATCAGAACTAACATTAGTACTAAGACGCTTGGCCTTTGTGTGAGTGAGTCGGGTGTCCTCACAATACGCTCAAAGATTGCGCGGATTTAACCCTCTAGCTTGGCGGCGACTTAAGGTGGTGTTAAATAGCCGAGAGACTGGTCAGTTTGGTGAACCTCATAATGTTATCCCTCGTTTTGATTCAAGAATTGTGACCCGTGTGCCTGAGCTGAGATTAATATTGCGGCTGTAAAGCGGTGACCCGTTCCGGTTTAGGTTTTTCTTTGAGGCCCACATTAAAACTAGATTGTAGTGTGTCAACAACGCAGAGAGCCTCCTGTATACCCCTCATCCTGGAGGGAGTGGTCAAAGGCTAAATATTGGCCGATAAGGATGTCTAATATCTGAAAGGCCCCGCAAACTCGCATTTGGAGCAATCCGAAGTGAAACCTGTGTGAGGAACCCAGGATTAAAATGTAATTCTTGTAAATCAACCAGCCTCGGGAACTAGAGGCAACCTACCACTGGCTGGTGTTCACA
>LDUD01000119.1:340354-383009 GCA_012184295.1 Dactylella cylindrospora
ACGAAAATTAAATACTCTGAGCTAAAATTCAGACAGGACTACGTTGTGCTATTATAGAAGGGTCCTGTCTGCGAGACTCTTTGCTATTGTATCCTTGAAATAAACTTGGGTTTGGAGCTAACGGTCTATTTAAATTTGTTCTCGATCTTCTTTTCACAGTTTCTTTTGGTTCGTCTTAGTTCGTATCGTTGTATGCGGATCAGGGGAATCCTGATTCTCCTGAGCCTCTTGTCGCCCACTAGGAATTTTGCCTAGGCGAGCTTCAGGGTGGGCGGTCTATCTCCGGCTGAGGGCGTCCTGGTGTGCCGCTGGAGGCTGCAAACGAGGCTACGGTGGTGACACAATCCTTGGATCGGATTAATGCTGCAGGTATACACATTTGCGTTGTCTGCCTAGAAGATGTGGTATTTTAACCTGCAATATGCAACAAAGCCAACTCTTAAGCTCTCCACCTAAGGAGGTCCAGATTAAAAGCCTGTAGGGACGAAGGAGAGGAAGTCCAGTGAAGAGCCTGTGGAAATTATTAGTGAAGCCTCTGGCGTCTATTTTGGACAGCTCGATCGAAGTATGCTTTCGGAAACTTTGGAAATAGACTTACACCCATATCCAAGGTGTCGAGTTCTGATTTTGAAGTGGTTCGAGATTCTGGTGTTTGGTGGCAACCGAAATTTGTTGAAGCAGCCGCAAGGTGCCGCCCAGGGAGCCGACCAATCAGGCACGATATACACCCGCCGCTTTGCCTGCGACCCAGAACACCCCATGAAGGTTGAATCTGCAGCCAAGGTTTCCAAGGCAGAGAATGTTCATAGCCTTCCGAAATATCCTCGGGTTTAGTGTCTCGAACTGAAAACTTGCAAACGGAATATTGCATTTTGGGGGGGCGTGGCGGCAAGCCATTGCGGGATACCTGAACTTTGTGTTCCATCATGATCACGCCTACAAAAGCTAAGGGCTACTTGAAAGGAAATGGGGATTTTGGTATCATTGTCTGTGCCGCGCTCGTGCTTGCATCTGCAGCCAGAGCCGGCTTAGAAACTATTTCCTGTGGGTGGCTTGATCAGGGAATGGATCCATAGTGCCTTTTTCGTGGTTTTCGAGTACGAGGCTGAATGCTTGCTTCTGAGATTCGAGATGTGCTGGTTTTTATTTCCTCACACTTGTTCTATGTATACCCCGAGTTTTTTCATTTTTTTTTGTTCCGATGATGTATCTAGATACTTGGTTCCTACTTTACCTCATATACCTCAATATATATAGTATTTTGTTATTCGTCTAGTAGTTCCTTTGCAGCTTCGCATGAGGCATGAAGCCGAATGGAATGGGAAATTCTGGTTCTCGATAATGGGCCATCCTCAGAAATATCCGTGGACTTCAGCAGCCCAACAATCTCACAAGCAGACCCGTCGATCTTGGATGAGGAATTTGATATCGCAAATTACACATTTTCCGATCGAATAGAACCGTCGGACGACAAAGACAGCAAAAACTCCTTCCCTAGAACAATAATTGCGCAGGACGACACCTATGATTCATTAAATGCTAGCGAATACGGAGAAAGTGAGGATGGATGGAAGGAAACAGACGAGGGTAAATTACCACCGGTCCCGGTTCCTCCACCAGCACCGACGATAGGCGATGTCCACCCCGGGGATTGGCTACCGCATACCCTCCGCATACCCTACCTCTTCTTCTTAATCTCGGTATCTGTGGTCCTGGCGTTCTTCTCAATGTACTTCGCATATCAAACTCAGAAACATGGAGGTATTCCCCAGTGGAGCGACCAAGTCAGCGAACCTCGAACGTCTAGAGTCTTTGAGTTCATCTGGAGATTCCTGCCGACTGCTATTGCAGTTATATATGGCGTCCTCTGGCAGCAGATTTACATTGACGTTCAACGAACCCAGCCGTTTGCGAATATGGCAAAGCCAGGTGGGGCCCCGGCTACTACTAGTATCCTTTACAAACCAAGATTCTGGTGGCTCGAGCTGTTTTGTGCATTAAATAAGTCTTGGAATCACGGTACTCGGTACACAGTAGTCTTTCTCGCTTCGTTAGGGAAGCTAATCGCAGTCATTGCTATTGCCCCTTTATCCTCGGGTTACTTTGCATACGATGTCGGACCCACCCTATCAAATATCACTGTTGACCGCGTTGACTTCAGCATGAAGACTCCCCTAAGTTTAGCTGCTACCGAAGAGAGCTATTTTGGGGTTATTTCTGCTCTGGCATATAATACTCAGTCGAACCCTTGGACGACACGAGAAGGAGACTTCGTGATGCCTGGTATGATTCGTGGGTGGTTTTCCTCAGATAAAAACTATACCACGACCCCGACTTTCAATACTCCGACCTTGTGGGATGTTAACCCTCGCAACTCTAGCAGCTCAAGCCAGAGGATTGAGGCTGAAATGAATTGTAGGCCCCAACAGGAATGTCGTATCAACGTACTCGGTAGCGAAGGCATAGGAGCGGATGCAAAAATTAGATTCCGCGTCAGTTTACTAGATCCACAGGATGGATCTAAGCCTTCGACTACTACTTGCGAGGTCGATTTTGAAGCCGATCAAGGCATTGCGCATAGAGGAGGTGGTACTTGGATTGAACTCTCTGGAAAATCTGGAGCGGCGACAGCCGGGGAGGGCAGGAAGGTGGAGCCAAGTTCTCGAGGGAAGCTCAAAGTAACAAGCTACGGCAACCAAAGTTCTTGTGAAGGAATGGAACTCATTTTCTTTGCCCCGGAGCTCACTCCACCTGCTATCCCCAATTCGCAATGTCACTTTTGCAGCACTACCTATACTCAAGGCTACAGCTACTTTGAGCTACAAGAGTTCCTTACCAATAAGGGTCGCTCCTTTACAGTTTTTAGTCCCAGGAATGACTCGGATAATAGCGGGAGCTTTAGCATCGCGAGGGATACCATAAATAAGCTGAAGGTCCCTTCCGCCAACATCTCCACTCTCGAAGGGTATCAGTCTCTTGGGCCCTACCTTATATCGGAGCGGAAACTCTTGCATCCAAAGGCCATTAAAATTGATGGATTTCGCAAGTCATTTTTCTTTGACAAAGCATGGTTGACGCGGGCCCTTCCAGGAAACGGTTTTCAACCCGTAATATCTGGCCCTCTGGCTGCACTAGACTTCGACCTACTTTCTAGGAACGGAACTACGCTCCTAGAACTATCGAAACGGTTAAAACGACTCTTTTTATCACAATTGATATATGAAGCTTTAACAGAGGGTATTCAAATTCAAGAAGATGAGGATCCAAGGAAAGGCCAGTTCATCACGACTGATGCTCGCGGGCCCCTAGTATACACATCGTATATTATGGATCTACATTCCGGAGAGATATACAATCGCAGCATGCCCGCTTTTACCTCCAGCCAACGTTATAAATTAACCGCACACAATGATATTGGACTCGTTATATCTGTCCTGCTTGCAGTTGACATAATCCTGGCCCTCCTTCTGTTATGGAGATCGCGACTACGTTTCCGTCCTCTGAACTTAATATCGGATCCTGGATCCATTTCTTCGGTTGTCTCCCTGACTATGGATTCTCCGGAGGTCCGAATAGCGTTCGATGGGCTAAAGCTTAATGACTTGTGGTATGCAGAAAGGAAATTCTTCAACATAAGGTTCACGATATCGTCTGGGAAAATACTTTTGGCTGGTTGTGACCAAGGTCGCAAGTCCCCGCAGTCTAGCGAGCCGCTTTCGCCAGAGAGTATCCAAATAAGTCCGACGCTCACGGTGGATTCATCGGGTTCCCTTCTTGAAGATGCAATCGATAGAAGTCCCACAGAACACAGTTCTTGCAAAAGCCCCACCGGCCCCTACAGTTTGCCACAAATCCTTCGATGGCGCAGCCGTGGGGCGGTGGTTTCTGAGTCAGACTACGACGGGGAACTCGCCGGACCGACGAGAGACTGGACACCAGGCGCTATTCATCGACTTGGTGTACTTTCACTACTAACGTATTTACAAATTCACATTGTCGTAATCGCTATCTTGTACATATTGTCCCGAAGAACTGACAAGATTCAAGACATTGGTCGGCTAGAACTGGGTAGTGGTTTACCCAACCTTGCCCTTTACTCGGTCATCCCTACCTTTTTGGCAATTTTGCTTAAGTTGTGGTGGGTTTACTTAGAAGAGGTGATAAAACGCCTGATTCCGTTCATCGAAATGGCTCGGGGGCCTACTGGGGCAGCATCGGGTATATTAATCTCCTATACAAATTCGGCGCCAATCTGGATTAGCTTCAGGGCTTTCACAAAGAAACAATGGTTGCTGGCGTTTGTGTCAGCAGGTACAGTTCTAGTTGAGATTTGTAAGCATATTTTCCCAGCTTTGCACGATCATGGAGGTAGGGTATAACAAGCTGACGCTGTTCAAATTCTAAGATATCGTATGCGTATCAGCAATATGGCACTACGAGAAGGGCGTGCCAGGAAAGCCAGCTAAGCTCTTCACTTCCGGAACTATTCGAACTCGATATGATTTCCCGCTGGGCCAACTCGGTGTGGCGCCGACTAGTAGCGCAAATGAGATCAACTCCGCGATATTGAAAGAGCTGTACACAAGTGCCAAAACTGGCTGGCTATATGAGTCCGTTACAGGTATCCGCCGGGGGGACTTTGGGAATGACACTTGGATATATCCCCTTTGGTCTGTAAATCCGAAAGGCTTACAAGAGGAGGGCGGTACTCCTTCACGGCTTGAATATAATCGTATTAATAGGACGGACGCTTTTCGGGCGAGCTTGGATTGCAAAACCGTTATAGAATGGGGTGAACGGCAAAACAAGAAGCCAGAGGAGGGCTTGGAAGGACCTGAAGAATGGGAACGATGGGTAAAACGATACGAGGCAGGATTTCTCCTAAACCTATCGACAAACGGCTCAAACGATCAGTTGATTAGCGAACTTACCACTAAAGCTCGAAGATCGGAGTTTTTATACGAACTGCGAGATAGCCCGTATCTACTCTACCCCGGAAATGAATCGGACGGCGAAGAAATAACCGATCAGCCTGGCCGAGCGACAATTCAATTCGGAATTAAGCTACCCGATGGCCGATATACATCAGTTTTCGCGAAACCGTATCGTACCCAGTGCTGTACCATAAACGGGATTGATGCGGAGGCAAACGAAAAAGAGAATCCGGTGGGGAGCCAAGGGGATAATAGTGCTTTAAACGGTACGCGCACTAGTAAGAATGTTAACGCAGCTAACCGGCTGCCGGTCGTTGCATACTGGTCCCGCTTTTACTCGAGGATCACAAAGGAGGCCGCGCCTTTAGTTCGTACTCCCAATTTCGTGGTCAAATGGATAACCGGTGATCTCCTTCAATCTGAGTATGTGGGCCCATCGGGGAGCAAACATCTGCTGTGGACCGAGGTACCACAAATTACGGTGCTAAATTGCAGACCCAGAATTGAGCGTGCGGAGGCATCCATTGATGTGAGCGCTCAAGGGGACATTATCAATGCTACAGTATTCCCTGACACTATTGTTGAGGACTACAATGTGTGGAATTATTCATCACACGATCTTCATTTCCAAAATGATACTACAAGCGGGAAGCCTGTTGTTTCTATTGGGTGCGTATGCCTTCTAAAACTGCCCGTTTGATTAGGGAATGTTTGTGTGAGAATATGTTTATAGTACTGACGATTTTTACCGAAATCAGGCTTGGCTGGCTCTTCCGTGAAACCCTGTTGTCTTCGGCCTATGCTGGGGAAATTAGCACTGGTAAAACGCGGCCATTCGGACTTCACGAATCTCTGGCAGATAGAGTATATAATATCCGAGTTCGCGAAGATCGGCTGAACTTTGATTTTATGTCCTACGCCATATATCGGTTACGTGACTCAGATACTCAGACCCCCTTGAACCCCTCTGTGCTTGCCCAGAATGCGTCATCCATCTTCAATAGCGCATTCAAGGCTTTCATGAGGGCAGGTAGTGAAGATTGTTTGGGAGCCGGTTACGGATTTGCGCCTAATGGATCTGCTCCATCTACCTATGGGTGCGCGTTCTCGGGCTCGAACCTAGCAACTGGCCCCGACGGCATATCCTATTATTCCGTTGATATTCTCGTAGTGAGCAAGACTGCGGCGATATTCTGCTGGATTATTCTAGGGTACTTGGGAGTAGCAGCTGTTGGGGTTTTCCTCTATCACAAGGTTTTCCTTTTGATACCAAGAGATGTCGATACCCTTGCCTCTATTATAGGATTTGTATATGACAGCAGAGGCCTGAGAGAGAGTTGTCGGCGATTAGATTATTTAAGGAGGGAGCAGATAAGAATACGTCTGGCTAGGTGGGAAAGATGGAAGAGTGGGGCAAGAGTTCTAATTACCAACCCAAATCTGGCGCTACGAATGACGCTTGAGTGGGTGCGGAAAAAATGGGTAGAGGGCGGGAAACCTCAAACTGGTAGGGGAGGATTTATGCAGATGTTTCTCAACAATTTGATTTACATATTCGAGTGGCCGGACAGACTCTGGCGAAGGAGAAGATACCGTCAAGGGAAGAGATACTGGCCGGATGTGTGGTTTGGCAACTCTGATAAGCCTAATACGATTCACCATCAGGATATAAGAGCTGAGAACATTGGAAAGAGGATTCTAATATCGTGTTGGACCTGGGTCCGGAAATTCCTGGTTGCATTTGGATGGCTGGTTGACCCTGATTTTCCGGAGGAGTACTATGGGATGGGTTATTTCTATGGAGGTAGCGATGGAACAATAGAGAGGTATGGTATCGAGGTGGAACCAGTTGTGCGAAAGCAGAACTTTAATGTTAGGGATACCGTGCAGACCTTGGTCAAATTCAGGAGTTTGAGTGTCGTTTCTGATGGTGGTATAAGTGAAAAATGATTTTTCTTGGATGGACAGCGTCATAAAGGAGTTACGGGTTCTTAGCTGCTATATTTCTCGGATATTTTCGATAGGTTACGAATTTTACATAGTTGCGCCTGATTTTGGATATAATAAACGTGGAAGTGGGTCATCTACGGCTGTACCATGGCCATGGTGGCCTTTGTAGTTTGGCTACTGCAACTGACCATCGTCAGGTTTTGGTGTTGTCTTGTTGCAATTTTAGGATCATGTGATCCGGCTAATGTTGCCGTTGCGGTTGAGGCAGGCCAACGTCGGCAGCCACAGATTGTGGTGGTGCTGATGTCTGTTGATGGTGTTGTGTGGAGCTACCGTGGCCCAAATTTTTGGTGTTTAAGTTGCACTACAGGCTTTCCCCGTTTGGATACATTAACATTTTCGTCCTTCAATACTATCCATCAGAAAGCATTCGGATTCAATCGTTAAGCATATTCATTGATAGATCTGGATTCGTAGGTGGTCCCCGAATATAGTAAAAGAGCTTGCAGAGCTGACGAGTCTAGTGTTGCATCTTGAACTTCATAGGTTTTTCCATAGCTGTGTACAGCTGCCCCTCGCTAGGGCCGCTCCGCCATCATGTACCAAAACTACAATTACTCCAACTCCCAGATACCGAACGACCCTAATGCCCGGGGCCCGCCAATTGCTCCTCCGCCGGCTGGTTATCACCAGGCTAGCGGTCCCCCTCCAATGCAACAAGGCGGTCCGTCTCCCTACCAGCCACAAGGCGGCCCCCAGGCACCATATTACGGCCAGTCGCAATCACCCTACGGACAGCAAAGCCCCCCCATGCAACCTCCGGATACTCCAGGCATGCTGTATGGTTCGGCCCCGGGTGGATCGGACGTTGGAGGGTTAGCGGCTGGTATGTCAGGCATGACTCTGGGAGTTCCAGAGCAACACGTAGCTGGGCACGGTGGTACTCACAGGAAGAAGAAGGCTAGAGCTTATCATAATGTGGATTCTGCTGTATTACCGCCTATGGATGCCGCACCAGCCCCTGGATTTACCCCACAGCCTATGATGGGCCACGATGCTGGTTCCGGGTTTGTTACACCTGGTCTGCAAGGGCAGATGCCACCACCAATGGGACAGCCACCTTTTGGAGTACCTGCACCGTCTCCGTATGCACCCCCAGGCCAGCTTCAAGCCTCTTCGCCCTTTGGTGCTGCTCCAACTGGCCAATTAGGAGAATATAGTGCGGCGATAAAGCCAGCAACAGGAGCTGGGCCAACATCTGGCCAGCAGAGGGTCGACCCCGATGATATTCCATCCGTTCCTGAAGCTAGAGAAGCAGCGCAGAGGGCTGCAGACGCGACAATATACCCTACATTGGAACGACATCAGCCTCCCCCGGCTACCGCTGACTTTATGGCTCATGATCAGGGTAACTCATCTCCGAAGTTTGCTCGAATGACTCTCAACAATGTTCCTGCTACAGCAGAACTCCTCGCCACGACCAGCCTTCCCCTCTCCCTAATCCTTACTCCCCTTGCCACCCAGAAACCGGAAGAAGGACCAGTCCCTGTTCTAGACTTTGGGGAGATTGGACCTCCACGATGTCGCCGATGCCGCACCTACATAAACCCATTCATGCAATTCACAAGCTCTGGTAGCAAATTTGTTTGCAACATGTGTCTCTTCCCTAATAATGAAGTTGCACCTGAATACTTCTCGCCGATAGATAGTCAGGGACGAAGAATGGATCGCGATACGAGACCAGAGCTGTCGAAAGGAACGGTGGAGTTTGTGGTACCTAAGGAGTACTGGGCTAAGCCGCCGACGCCTTTGAGATGGATCTTCTTGATCGAGACTGGGAGAGAGGCGGTTGATAAAGGTTGGACAGATGTGGTGGCTAAGGCGATAAAAGCTGCGTTGTACGATGGAGTAGAGGATGGCGAGGGAGAGCCAGATGAGAATGGCGAGATTCAGATTAAGGGAAGGAAATTACCAAAGGGATGTAAGGTCGGGATTGTTACTTTCGACAGAGATATTGGCTTTTATAACCTGAGTGTAAGGATAACCCGAGCATCGGATAACTTTGTATGGGCGACACTGACTCAATATGATAGCCCAAACTTGATACAGCACAGCTCATGATGATGACAGACCACGAGGAGCCATTTGTACCACTAGAGGATGGCCTCTTCGTGGATCCCTATGAGTCTAGGTAGCTCTAATATCTTGGTATCCCACTTGTGGCCAACTGCTAATACCGTTTAGGGCGCAAATCGAAGGCCTACTCGACCTATTACCTTCCCTTCATGCCCATACACGAGTACCTGAGACTGCAATCCTCCCAGTTTTGACAACAGCAATATCTGCATTAGAGTCCACTGGCGGCCGAATAATGTGCTGCATGACCACTTTACCCACGCTAAAAGTTGCCGGAAGCTTGGTAATGAGGGATGATCCTAATTCTCATAGCGGAGAGAAGGAGAGACAACTCTTCAAAACAGATAATCCTACGTACCTCAGCCTCGCAAAGAAATTAGTCGAAGCGGGTGTGGGTATTGATATGATGCTCGGACCTTCGACATATATTGATGTTGCTACGTTAGGTCATTTATCAGCTACAACTGGCGGTGACACGTTCTTTTTCCCTAACTTTGTAGCGTCACGAGATGGCCCTAAAGTTATAAAAGAGATTGCACATGCGGTAACAAGAGAGTGCGGATTTCAAGCTTTGATGAAAGTTCGATGTTCAAACGGATTACAAGTTAATTCTTACCATGGGAACTTCCTGCAAAAAACCTTTGGCGGCGACTTGGAGATGGGAGTTATCGATGCGGATAAGAGTATATCTGTTATGTTTACTTATGACGGGAAGCTCGACTCTAAGCTCGATGCTCATTTCCAAAGTGCGTTGCTTTATACAACTGCTTCTGGTGAGAGAAGGGTGAGGGTGCAGAATATCGTTGCTGCAGTGACGGAGATGGGCCGAGAAGTATTGAGGTTTGTGGATCAGGAGGCCGTGGTGTCAATAATAGCTAAAGAGGGTAAATTTGGCTGTCCCGAGAATCACAGAATGCTTGCTAATGGATTGTTATAGCTGCGAACAAGATGGTCGACAGGAATCTAAAGGACATCCGCCACAGTATCACAGAGAAATGCATAGATATCCTAGCATCTTACAGAAAACACTTTTCTACCTCGACGCCACCCGGACAACTAGTATTACCAGAGAGTTTGAAAGAGCTGTGCATGTATATGCTTTCGCTGGTGAAATGCCGGGCCTTCAGAGGTAAGTCGAAGTCTCTTCGCGTTTTACGGACGATTCGGTACTAACGGAAATGTGGTTTAGCTGGTCCAATATCTAGCGATATGAGGACACATGCGATGCGCTTAATCAAACAAATGCCACCCTCCGAACTCCTATCATACCTCTACCCTCGCATCCTCCCTCTTCATTCCCTCTTGCCAGAACAGGGCTTCCCAGATGCTAACACTGGCCTCCTCTCCGTTCCTAACCAAATCCGTGCCTCATTCTCTCGTATTGAAGAAGGTGGCGCATATATTGTTGACAATGGCCAGACCTGCCTCCTCTGGCTTCACACCCATGTTTCTCCGAATCTCATTGAAGACCTATTCGGTGAGGGCAAGACTACTCTACAAGCTCTAGACCCATTTGCGCCGGAGATAATTCCCGTACTGGATACGCACCTGAATGCTCAAACCAGGAATTTAGTGAGGTGGCTGGAAGAGAGGAGGGCTGGAAGGAGCATCACAATCACATTGGCTAGACAGGGGCTGGACGGTAGCGAGTTTGAATTTGCAGGCTTGCTCGTCGAAGATAGGAATAATGAGGCGCAGAGCTACGTCGACTGGTTGGTGAGCGTGCATAGGAACGTGCAGCTTGAGGTAAGACCTATCATTAAGCTCTACCACACTGTTACTCAATTGATTGGACGCTGACTCTTATTAATATAGATAACTGGCCAACGTAAAAAGGATGACGGCGACGACTTGAGTGGCCTAACGGGCTTACGGCCAGCCTACTGGTAGAACCGGGCAGTAATGGCAAGTAACGACCGAGGTGGTGGTGCATTTGGGGTGTTTGTGAGAGGGCCCAGGTTGTCGCCTGTCGCGAAGGATGGAAGGGGGAGTATAGTGTTTGGGTATGGGAATATGTGAACCATTATCTGGAACTTTACCTCCCCGTTTTCCAAACTCGCGATATTAGGAGGAAGCTTAGGGTCCTAGAGGGGCGGAACTTAATTTTTGCTTTTGGTTGTTGATAGCATAATTGTTGATAGCTTGTAAGCATAAGAGAAGCTATGTGGAGGAGTGACAAATGTTTCTCTTTTTTTTTTTCCCTTTTATTATTTTCTTCCCCTTCTTCATTAATACTTCTTTTCATGTGTATATGAGCTCACTTTCAGCATTTTAAAAAATGGAGAGAAGGGTTTGGAGAGGAAATATCTAGAGTGTCAAGGGAGCCGAGTCTCTCTATCCCACGAGTTTCCAAATTAAACTGGCTGCTAGTTAAGCACGCATCTATTGTCTACCTGGATAACAGTTGGGGTATGAAAGCGATTTGTTAGTGCAATAAAGATTTCCGGATATGCTACCCCATTAGATTCGCCTCAATTGATACGGCGAATAAATACCGATGAGAAAAGAACGAAAATGCTACCAATCAATGGAGTCCTTGGGCTTCTCCCCATCTTTGCCATCTTTATCCTCGGTTTGTTGCTGCGAGCTAGATCCCTCTCCGTTGCCAGCTGTAGCGCCGCTCCCGCTGGCTTCGCCTACGCTCGTCTGACCACCCATCAAAGCGGCAACTTCGGCTTCCAAAAGCATCCTGATCAATTTCGCTGCGGGAGAAGATGCCCCCAGTGCTTTCCCATCGCCGTCCACCGCCGATGCAAGCCCAGGGAATAATGATGATTCTTCACCCTCTCCGGCATCTGCTCCATCCACTCCACCAGGACCCATATATTCAGGATCATCCCAATCCTCCATGTCGTCGTCTTCATCGTCATACTCTTCACCATCGCTGAGACCGCCGCTACCACCTCCCCAAAAGAATTCCCCGTCCTCGTCCCAGTCGAGGTCCGCATCGTGATCGCCTTCGTCATCGTCATCATCGTCGGAATCAAAATCCTCGTCTTCCTCGTCACTCGAAGAGTCTTCATCTCCATGCAGGCCTCTGAACCTTCCTGCCATACGTTTCCCGAGATCTTCAAGGGCATTGCGGCAAGCAGGGTTGGATTGAAAGTCGTAGTCCGCACCATTGAGAAGCATGCGAATTTCCGTGTTGGGGATGAAGATTACGCCTCTATGGAGTTCCTTTTCGGCGGCCGGGTTGGGATTTGAATTAGTAAGTGCCTGGTGCTCGGGATCGATGATTACGTCACGGTATTGGAGCCAAATGCCATTCCAAGACACGTTTTCGAAGTTCGTTGGTGGATAGCCGTCAGGACCTAGTTTTAAGCCACCACCTATATACACATTATCTGATTAGCATCGCATGTTCATTAATATAGGTCGTGCAAGGCATACTTTTCTTGTCGAAGATGTAGTGAATCGGCTGGGTTGAAGTCCACAGATCCCAGACGACGAGATCGTATTTCGATGAGACACATACGAATCTGCCTTCCCTGCTGATACCTACATATCTGTCTCTTCTCCACCATCGAAAAAGATCAAATCCGACGCCCAGCTTACCATTCGGCTGTATCATTCGTTCTTCAGGCCGTAGGGAGAGGTTTTGTTCTGGTACATCCAACGGCCAAATAAAAACCTCCTCCCGCCCATACCTATTTTCCTTCTTCCAGGTTCTGATTTGTGGGTCCTCTGAATTCTCTGCTCCTGCAGAACGATGTACATTACCGCCAACAGTAGCGACGAGGTGGGTATCGCTCATGGCGAAGCTTGTCCAACCGTACCACGGTACATGGTTAGGCTGAATGTCTCGCCTCTCATGGTCTAATTCTAGAATATTGATTGTATGCCCGGTCTCTATGGCAATGACGTGAAATTCCATGCAGCTCTGGGTACGGGTTACAAAAGCGAGATTACCCAAGTCACGCTCGTAATAAACCTTCTTGCGAGTGGCGTAAATAACGACGCGAGAGTTTAAAGAAAGCCCATCGTTGTCTAAGAAGTATCCAGCGCGGTCAGTGTCCGTGCTGGGCACTACAGCCCCGATCGTTTCATCGTACAAATAACCTTCTTGCTTGAGTGACTTTTGCCAGATTAGGTCAGAGGTTGGACCTGCAGCGGTGTAATTTCTCAGAGCAGCGCCTCGAAGGTATTTGCTCGCATCCACGGTGTCCTTCTCCTTGTGGTATCCTGCTTTGAAACAACTGATTGTGCAGGGCCCATGCATTGAGATGTCGTCACTAATAATAAGGTAGTCGCCGCAGCTTCTATACTCCCATGTATGACCAGTCTCCCAAATTCCCTCAGATGGGATATGGGGATTAATGTATTGTGTTTCGTGATACCAGTACGGATCCATTATCGGCTTTCCACTTGGATCTAGCTTTCCGCTGTCAATATCGGCCGTACTTGTTGTCACGGGGACAGAATTCAGACTCCAAGAGGCCTTGCCGAAAAGGCTCCAGCTCTGGTTGACAGCAGCCTCCGGCTCTTTTCCGTTACTGCCATTATTATTGAGAGATGAGCTTGATGGGAGAGCTAATCTGTCAACCCTATAGGCCACGATATCATATATGCTGCCGGGTTTCGCCCTTTGGTAAACTATTCGTAGGTTCGGATCTGAATGTGCTTGATTCTTCATCTCTGAGTGCAAGACGTTTGTAAGCGTGTACGTACGCTCTATTGATGACCGGTAATGCTCCTCATCGGTAGGCTGTAAGTTAAACATATTTTTGTAAGAATCGAACACAGTGCCGCTAGCGTTCCACCTGCGGGCATGAGGCAGGGTATTGACAGAGTCGATTGGGGTGGCCCATTTGATGGGGAGCCTAGTTCGCTTGAATGGTGGTTTGAGGTTTGAGGTTTCCCTAGGTGCTTCTATATTCGGGGGTAGCTCGGAAGCAGGTGTCTCGATGTCACTTCGGCTCTCTGGTTGAATCAAAGGCAGAGACAGATTAGAGGAGGTAGCAGATTTTGCTTTCGTTGCAAATACTTTCCAGTGCCGTTTCTTTTGTTCTGACTGCTCACCCTCGGTTGGTCCGGGCGCCTCCGAAGGGTCTACGGTTGCCTCATCAGTTTTAATCTCCTCCGGTTTTGTAGTCTCCCCCATAGATTTTTCAGTCCAGCACCAGTCTCCCTCGTCGCAGATTCCATGTTTGCCTGCTCTGAATACTCCTCTCTGGATTGTCACAGAGGAGTCTCTGGCGCTCCCACTCTTAAAGATGTCCTCTGCGGTCACCCTAGGCCATAGTGTTGCCTGATCCGCCAAATAAACCCATGCTGAGTCATCAACAACAGTTTCGCCAGGGCATATGGCGTCTGTAAAAGCCGGGGTTTTCGAGATCAACAGGGGCCTATACTGAAGTCTCATTCCCTCTATAGCTGACAATGCGAAGTCGATTTTCCTGGTGACGTAGGAGTCTTTGCTACCTTGGTATTCGTGAGGTATAGCGGAGAGTTCTAGCATAGAAGAGCCTACGGTGACAACTTCAGGCCCGAAAGCTGTTGTCGTACCTTCTTCACCGTCTCCTTCACCCGTCCAGTCGAGATAATTAGAGTGGTCTAGGCTGCCGATACGGTTTAGGGTATGAATGTTTCGAACAAGATCTCTGTAGAGGTAGATCCAACGACCGCCCCCACCAACCCCACCAAACCCACTGTCGTCATCGGGAATGTATCGACCAGTAATCAAACTGCCTTTTCCAAGCTCGTTGACTCGCTCGGGAAGGATCCGGTTGCCGGCGAGTTTTATCGCAAGGTTACGCCATAGAGACTGGCTATCGATGATTGAACGCCAGAAGTGGCATGTTCGTTCGGCGCGACAGAGGGACCCGGCATCGTCGAAAGACGAAAAGATTCGGTACAGAATTTCGGGGGGTAGGAGGTTTACTAGACAAACTCCATCCGGTGGTTTAATTGCTCGATTCTCAGAGTCGTCCATTGCAGTTGAAAGTGGGCTTAGATTTGGTGATATCCGCAATTTTTCGAGATTATTTGCCAGATCAATGGCATTGTCCAAGCTTTCGCTTGACATTGTTGCAAGGTTATCGAATCCGCCAGTTTCAACAATAGGCATAGAGCGGGCAGGCTAGATTAGGCTAACTAGGAAAGATTAGTACGCGCGCGCAGATAAGCTTTGATATCGCTCTATTCGGCAATTACCATTGAATCCTGGAGATATTAGACTAATGATAATCTTAGAGATAGTATGCTCGAAGAGAAAACTAATAGATGCGATGAGGATATATGAAAGGGGTGATGGCGATGTGGGGTGCATGTAGGTGATCGAAAGTGAAGAAAGAAAGAGGGAATGTGGCAGACCCAAATAGCAAGCCGCATGCCCAAAGCTAAATGCGAACTTCATTCACAACACATATCATTTAGCTTGGGCGAGCGTCGTTGAGTATATCATGGAAATGAAGACAAATGCCTGAATTTTAATATTGGGATGCTTTGGACAATGAATCGACTAGAAGGAACGAGGTTATTAAACTAATGCTGCGAGTAGACTAAATTCTATCAACAAAACTTGGCTGATTTCCAAGCTAGCATGTAGATTCTGGTTATGCTTCGCGTCGTCTGGTCTCCTAGACACCGCTAGCGCTAATGTCCATTTTGTTTTGATGCTATCCGTGTAATGCGAGGGATAACATGTAAAGGAACCGAGATGTACGTTACAGGAAAAATATGCAAAACTAAAATGTAGCTTATTCCACCATTTCTTGGACTCATGAAGATGGAATAGCTATAAAAAAAGGATTCGTCGCATTTAGTGAAAAATCGAATGCAGAGCCGTAGACTTGACACCAGAATAGAGACGAAAGTAGAAAAAAGAAAAGACCCAGTGACTCCGAGAGATGATATGCATTCGCGTAGCGCGCATGGTGGCTGAAAAGAGAAGTTGGGCTGCTGTTATGGAGGTATAAACTCTCGGACCCATAAGATCCTTATATAGTATAGATGGATCATTCTATCTCGCTCTCCTCCAAGTCCCCTGTCGCGTCTAGATATATACGCTCGAGTGGAAAGTGTTGCAAGGCAGTTATATAGATACTCTTCCAAGCATCTAGGCACCAACTAAGGCTTCCATCATCGTTGGGGATCAGTGACGCCCAAAACTCAGCATCAATGTCCTTGCCTTGAGCCTTTGTTGCAGAGCTAAGAGTGCCACAGAAAATCCAAATCTGTCTCAAGTAGCCATCCAAGGAGGTTTGCGAGGGGCCCGCCGGGTCAACTTCTAGATTTGGCAACCAGCCGACGATTTGTTGGGCACCGGTACGAGATTGCTGGTATACTAGACCGCCATCGACGACTCGGAAATAGGCGACACATAACGCTTTCACTTTTTCAGACCATCTTTCTGGCTTAACTCTAATCAGAAGTGAGGCTTCGATAAAGTGATCTAGCATACGTATGCCTAGACAGTTGTCTTCCCAGGTGGGAAGCTGGAAAATACTGATTGCAGCTTCGTATTGTCCTGAGTGAGCGTACATAAGGGAGAGCATTCGAGTAAAAAATCGGTGCCAGGATTTGACACGGGCCGTAGTCTCTGGGTTGCGGCTACGGAGATTGGAGCCTTCGGGATGATCATAAGGGAACCGGTAGCCGTTCAAAGCGATGACGGCAGACCTAGCGGCGCGTTTTAGATTTTGGACGTCCTGAACCTTCATGAAGCGTTTGATTTGACCAGCATAGTAAAGCATACAAGCTTCGAATAGTTGTATTGGAAACGGGTCAGTGTCTTCCAGTCGAGGTGTAAAAACTAGGCGCTCTGTCAAAAAGGGAGGGTCTGGGTGGCCGGGATATGGAGGAGGTGGATCCGATCCAGTAGAATCGCGGAAAACTGAGGAATTATATATGAGGTGGTTCCCAACTTCGATTTGGTTCGAGGAGCTTGTTTCCGTTGTATTTGTTCCCCCAGGAGGCGACAAATTTGCCCTGCTAGGATTTTGTTCTCTATATCTTCCAGCCGTCTGGAGGAATCGGGTTAAGCGAGAGTTAGGCATGGTTAGGAGATATATATATAGATGAGAGGCGAAACCGGAGGCTTGAAAAAAAAGGAGGATAAGATGAAGGCCGATAACCAACTAGTAAAACGGGTTGATCAATGAGTTTGAAATTCTATCGCGGGCGAGCTTAGAAGAGCGAATAAAGATGAGCTAAGCAGGTGGTGCGCCCTTCAACACCGGTCATAGGGCGCGCAACCTAAACGAGGTTCTCTGGTAGTAAGAGTGGCAGGTGTGGTAATCTACCAAGAGCATCACCCTTCAAACTTTTGCTAATATTCAAGCAACTTGGCCAATTGGGGGGACGCCCTTCAGTCGAGGCAAACTTCTGTACGAAGTTGCTAGTAAGGCTTGCTATACCGTTCGGTAAGAGGCAAGTCAATTTCACTATACCGCGGCCCTCGACTTATCGCAGCCTTCATTCTATTCACCAGTCCGCCACTCAATTTTAGTTTCCTATGTTGGCTGCTAAGATCTGAGTCGCTATAAAGAGTAGGGTTGTAGAAAGAAGCCCCTCGCAATTCCATTTCGCTATATGGCGATGCTGGATCGTAATAATCTTCGTAATATTGATTATTTGGTGAACTCGGCTCTTCCATGAATTCTGGTAAAGTGGCTTTGTGCTCGACCGCCTGGTTTTCATGAGACGAGAATGTAGTGCTCTTAGATATGGAAGCTGGCTCTATATCGTTCCAGATTTTTAAACACTCTTCGGACACGAAACCATCCTTTAGTTTAAAGCTTGGGGGCACCATGAGTTTAAAAAACCGCGATTCGGCGACCTTCAACCGCTTCGCGCAAATGATGGCTAAAAGGATATTGGCCTGATGTAAGCATGTGACTGCGCGTCCCAGGTTGTCACCATGAAGCCTCGCAAAGGGGTTTGCCGCCCCGTTAACAAGGGCAGCCCTTTTGAACACGGACTGCACATTGTCTATTCTTCCTAGGTCGGAATATTCAACAAAGGGGTCCACACATCTGAGCGAGGATCTGAGATGCTTTTCGGCAGATTCATAATCTTCGTGCGAGAATGCTAGATAGGCAACCATTAAGAGGCGCTGGAGTAGCAACGGGGCAACGGCAGAAAACAAAAACTTGACTCCTTCCGGGGAGATTGACTTCCATGTCTCCAGGGCGTGGTCTATTTGGCCAACGTTGAGGTATTGGGAGCATAACTGATATTTGCAGTTCGCTAATTCGCGAGCATGGTCTATTCCGTCTATTGGTAGAGAGTTTTTATCGACTGACTCTAACACAGAAATGCATTCTTGCCAATACTGGACCGCGCTTTTGAAGTCGCCTTTACCATCGGCTTCGATCGCCAAGGCTATATGGTGCTTATAGTATTTGAGGAATAGGTTGCGCGGGAGGGGAGGTGGATTAACCGAATCCGTGACGTTGAAGGGATCAGCTATGTTGTTGTCTGGAATACTAAAGGGTCGTGCTCTATGTAGAGACATTGGGCGTAAGGTATCGTTAGATATGTCTGTCAATGGCGCTGAAATTCCTGTTACGCCTGTTACCCCCGTTATATCCGATCGAATACTCAGCTCGTCGTCGTCCCGTCCTAAGTGGCTAGGTTTAGGGTTCACGACACCGCGAACCCATTCTTGCGTCCTTCCGTTAGGAGATGCATTTGACCGTCTTTGCTGATCTAACGGGACCGGCCGTCTTGGAATACTCGTAAACGACCTCTCCTGGGGCCGATTGGCGTACAAACTGCCCGTATCCGTCGCAGCTAATTAGAATTTGAAGTTATATCAGCCTCATGAGATCGTGCCAATGTGTTGAGCCGTTTTTTCGATTGGATGGGTCGCTGATTACATACTTGAGCCGTAGGAGTCTCTCATTGAGCCCTTTGGAAACATGAATGCGGTAGAAGTTCTATTTTTTAGTGGCCGTCGATGGCAGACTCGATTCTGACCTGCGATTGTGAGTAGTGGTTCTCGCAGTGTGACTTTGACCTTTTGCTGAAGGCTTGGAGGGCCGAGGAGGGGGGACGGCTTTGCCAAGACATCCCCTAATTATCTAGACTGGGCGGTTCCCCAAACAATTCTAGAAGCAGAACATCGTCTTGGCGTCTAAACTGGTCAGCCTTGTGGCTTCTAGCCATCCCGCCTCACGTCTGAGCATGAATTTTCGAGTATTTGGCACCCCTTTTGCAAAGAGGCTTAGACGAAATCTTTTTCTTAGCGAGAGAGAAGCAAGACGCCGGCCAATGGCTACCATTCTTTGGACTGGGTATAGGGTTTACACCCGGTATAAATCACAATCTTCTTTGTAAATCGGATACCATCATGCGTATCAAATGTATGGTTTAGCTCAGAGAATCAAGGAACAATAACCAAGGCCAAGGGTAGTCGTCCCAGGTTGGCCGCGGAATGCAAAGGGCTGCAGTAGTCATCCTATACTCGTCAATAGATTCAACCCACGAATTCGCGAATACAATCCACGAATAAATCGGCCGTGCATTAGATAGTGAACGCCCTTTAAATATTTGCCAGTCGCCAATGCAAAGATATAGGTTCTTCTCGAATTATCTTCCCGGTGACGTTCCTCGTGCCTGCCTAGCCGTATCCCTGCGTCGTCTTTGTGCTACCTAAACCAGGATAGCGTAATGTGTTGTGTCGCCTAAAATCCAACACGCCCCCGCTCGTTGGTTCTGACTGTAAGGGCTTAAGTGTGGCAAGCCGAGAATGCATCTTTGGCCCCCAAACAAAGACTCACTGATCCTACAGGCGCCACGGCACTCAACTCCCATTCGGGTATACTCCAGAATGGTGGTTAAAATGATGCAGCCGGGAGATGCTCAAGCCATCCCAGGACCCTGGTTCTTGCAGATTTAGGTCCGTTCATGCAACCCCAAAAGCAATTTCGCTGCTAGTGGGGATTGCTGCACCGAGAGCATTACGTTCGCAAGCGTTTGTCTAGAAAAGAGCTCGAGAGGTTGGTCGTGGCTGGGCAGGATATAAAGGCGCTCAAGGTTTCCCTCGAACTTTGACACTGATGGTACTAATTCGACCAAGCCATCAAACCTTCCACTCTTTAACAGAGACGATGGTGCCATTGTCAATGTTCCGAGAGCAACCGGAATTACGAACCGCCTGTGGACAATACTATCCACATAAACTATTCGATCATCTAGATCCAAACAGCAAACCAACGGCAGAAGCAATGGCTGCAGCAAATCTTTTCCAAGAGATCCCGTATCTCGGCGTCTATCCTTTGGAAACTGCGTTCCCGTACTTGACGCCAGATACGCCCCTTCAGGCGTCTCGAAACATAGGTATAGCATGTGCCCGAGTTAGAATTCTTGGTTCGCTCAAAGCCAACAGACTTCAAGGCCATTACAATCAGACCGCCGAAGCGTGCGCTGCTATTGAACAGCTATCGCACGTTAAGGCTATTATCTCCAAGTCGAAGGGCGACACAGCTAAGTCGCTAGATGAGGCGAACAACAAACCTTCCACGACTACCTCTCCAGAAGAATATCTCGCACATCTTCTTACGAACTACACCACCCAAAAGATTCTACTTTCGTATCTGGACGTATTTGACCTCATATCTCTCCGGTCGACATCGAGGCAGCTTCGCAATAACTTGGACCGTGAGAGATCAATTTGGAGAAACCTCAACCTTTCACATCCTCGCTCATCCTCAACTTCTAAACATACTCAATTTTTCATTCCTTGCAAGGGCCCTATTCCGACTCATCTATACCGGATAATACATAATCACGAACCTGCATCTCCAATCTCGCCCTACCACCACCTACGGGTCCTTATTCTGGATAATTTTAACTACAAGGTCTCATGTACCACCCACAATCTATTTTTTGATATTCTGAGCACACTGTTGTGGAATGACTGCGTTAGGAAGAATTTGAAGTTATTTTCAATGCGGGGTACACCAGGTTTGGGCATAAAAGAGGTAGCAAACTTTCTGAGGGACTGGCAGTTCAAAACAAGAGGAGAGATGATGAATACCTTTGGATGGAAGTATTTGGTTGAAAATGATGGAAGCTTTCGGGTTGTCGACAAGAATGGGGAAGCAGTTGAGAAAGTCGTCTGGAAGGAGAAGTTGGGACTAGCATTGGAGGTTCTTAGAGTACGTGCTGCTATTTATTCTCTAAATTTGCTTACGATTGTGTATAGCAATTTCATACACCCTGGGGCATATACTAACTCCTATCGTTCTAGTTTGCGTCGCCGAATCTCTTTACAATAAACAATCCCTTTATCAGTCATCAGCTCCACCGCAAAATTCCTACAAAAGTGCCAAGTTATCTCCACATCCCATCGGAGACACCCACCGCTATACCCAATGGCCAGCCTGCAGAGCCGCCCAAATTCTACAGTGAAGTCTTCGCATCAATCCCGATAAACCGCCAAGACACCATCAATGCCGGTCCCCTAACTCGAACAATTGAAAGCGCTCAGAGGCTAGGATTTGAAACCGATGTTGGGTTTTGCAAAAATATGGATGGCCACCTAAAAATGATAAACGCTGGGAAAATGGAAAGCGTGCGAGGCACTGGGCCAGGGCCGGATAGATGGTACTGGGGTCTTTGCGAGCGGAGATGGGAAAGTTGCGTTATGAAGGGCTGCAAATGGAAAAGTTGGACGGAAGCCTGCGGAAGCTGCAGGTGGGAGGAAGGGTGGTGTTGCAGAGGCTGCTTCGGGTGGGTTTGCGAGGACTGTAGAGAGAAATGCGCAAACAAAGGGATAGGGGTATGGTGCACACTGGAATCGGGGAAGTGCGGGGAAGTTGAGAGCAAGATTGACCTAGAAGTCGAGAGTGACTCATAAGACACGATAAACGATAAGTCTGAAGTGGATTAGAGCGTCTCGAGGACCTGGTTTTTTGCAAATGTGACATTTTGGGGGTGCTCATCTTCAGGAGTTTGGCGATTACAAGGGCGGCAATGTACTGTATTCTAAAGACCCATAATTTTTCACTTCTCTGCATATAATTTTAGTTTGTGATATCTTAAGAAATCTTTTCTAGAATTAGCAAGGAAGCCCTTGGCCTATTTGATCGCCGCTGGTGTAACTTCGTTCAACACAGATTTCAGTGTTGCATTTTGAGTAGAACATCGATTGATACCTGACATGAGGATTTCCAGACTTAGAAGACTTAGAACGGAGAGATGATACTTGGGCAACGCAAAGGGGTTCCTCAAGACTACCAGAGCAAGCCGGAAGTGTGATGCTGATACAATTCTGCCACACAGAAGGCTAATATTGAAAGAAATATTGAAAGAAGTGATGGGAGTGTCTCTGGGAAAGTAAAGCTTGAAAGACCTAGAAATGCGTTCAAAAGGTAGCTATTAGTCCAAGGAATTAAGCTTCTGGATTGAGGAAGGTGATCCTAGATGGCTTATCTCAGCTATGTAAAGTGGTATCATGATTTATGTTAATGATTGCTCACATCTATAATTGTGGCATATTATGCATCTCTAATGCTTGGAACCTTATCTATAATAGATGATGGGATCCAATATTAGATGTTTCAACCTAATCCCAGTGCCTGAGATTTATTATCTACTATTTTAAACTTCGGAAAGTTGGTAAAGATCTAGCGTATATAGTAGGCCGGCCAAAACACCTAGCCCGGCTGATTAACAAGATGGGAAGAATCCCCATTCTCTCTTTATAGCCGCACAGCCCTTCAATCAGGTTACTCTAACCTTCAGAGGAGCCTGATGTGCGAATGAAGCCATGGCCACCTGTGGCTTGGTTACTGGGAGGAGCTAGCGTCTCTGCATCTCCTAAAGGTTATCGCTATGGCAAAACCTCTACCCTCCACTGAATAAATAGAATTTAAGGTGTTACCAAAGAGCTAGAGCTATCAACAGCAACTAAATATTTGATATTCCTGTTTCGCATCCGATACTCTAGAAAGTATAAAAAGTGGCTGGTGGCCCCAGATCGCCACCCCCACCCACTCTTTCACCACCTCTCTCCATCATTACCAGCAACAGAAGTCATCGGTCCCTAGTAGAAATAACCCCAAATCATCACACGTCGCATTAAGCCAAACGGATATAGACTCCGATTTCACTCTCTTCATTTTTATTACTCTCTTATTACTCTATACTCCGTAATAATGACAACTACGAAGGACAACCAAGACGACAACGCGGGCGAAATCGTCACCCCTCCCCCAAAGAGTCCTCAGACTCCAAAAAATCAAAAATCAATTCACAGAAGTGCCAAATCCGGCTCCGGACGAAAGAGAGGAACCAATTTCGATGAAATCTGTAGCGTTGCTCCACCAGCAACCCTGCTCAAGAACAGACTTAAGTTCATCGATACGCCTAAGCAGTCAGCCAGGACTTCAAACGTCGGAACGCAACAAGATTCCCCCACGCCAACCGCCAAAAAACGAAAGGAAGTCCCATCACCGGGCATCGTTGCCAAAGGCGAATCTACACCGCGAAAGCTCACTCCTTCTGTTATCTTGAAGAAACAGAAGACGAAGAGCTTGACCTCCAGCAATCTGAGGGATGCGAAACATGCAGGAGAAATGCAAGCAAGCTTGGAGACAACAGGCTCAACTGGGACTCGTGAGCGAAACCGAGCTGATAATATCAGATCAAACAACAATGACGAAAGCATGACTGGAATCCAAGAGAACATCACCCAGATGGAAAGCCGCAACGCGATGGAGAATGTCGAGGAACCAGAGATTCTCGTCCAAAGCATTAGGGACTGCATCAACGCAACAATCAGCTGCGAAGAATATATCGAACAGTTGATAAAGCTTGTCCATGCGACGGAAGGGGGAAAATCTATGGGGGATCTTGTTCCATATTTAGTACTCCAATTCGTCAAGCAATTCTCAAAGGAGGAAATCTCTGCATGTCTCAGACAGAGCAGAATTCTTTCAGGGAATGATGAGAAGCTTCTGGCACTTCTTTCAATTGCAGGATTATGGAAGGCGGAGCCCGACGACGTTGCTCTAGCTGAGCTAGCTAAGGTTTCCAATAGCTAGTTCCCTAGCTGTGAGTCTCCTCGGCTGACAGGGGTTTTTTTAGGAGTATCAATCTCATACTTTGTTCTAGAGAAAAAAACTTGTGATCGGGTCTTATCATCTCAACTTATTTCTCTCCCATACTAAGATTAGGTTATCTAGTTAGATTCTCTAAGGACTCTGAAAGAATAAACAAAAATTATTTGAATAGTTCATTGTAATAAAGCTTGTGCTAGAAGAGTAGTATTGATTCCACGTTAGAGTACTTGGTAGCATGGTGCTGATGTGTTGAAACATGTTGGATTTCGCATTCAGGCAGGCGCTGCGGATGCATGATCATGATGCACCTGACTGCCTGATTTAAGCACCTCTATTAAAACTACAGTAGAGAGACTCCTTGAGCCGTAAATCTATTCTACTCTTACTCTCGAAGGCCTTCCTCACAATCTCATCAACCCGCTTCCACAATGGTTAGCCGTTGTAGTTCAGCCTATTATCCGTCTCGCGGGAATACGCCTAGTCCAACTGCTACGATACGAGATGACGTTGCGGACAACGAAATGGAAGAAAATACAGTCTCAAACGTCATAGGAAGGTAATCTTGTAGCCTGGTTGAGGTAATAAATGGATCTATGGTAGCAGCTAAGCTGACGTTCGTTACATTAGCCTCCTTGAAGATCCTATCTTCTCTGACGTGAAAATAATCGTCGGAGAGGACGCCGAAGAATTCAACCTCCATCGCAACATCCTTTCCGCTCGTTCGAGCTTTTTCAAAGCGGCGCTGAGCAAGAATTATGCTGAGGGGGCAAATCAAGAGATTTTGTTACCAGAAGTTAAGCCGCTTGCTTTCAGGATGTGCTTGAACTGGATATACACCGATACGCTTCCATTGGACGGAAACATGGATATGTTTCCCGACATATTTCAGGCGGCTGATTATCTCCAATTAGCGAAGGTCAGGATACTTCTAGTGGAGTGGATCGACACCCGTTTCAGCATTGGAGAAGACCTTCCGCTGGCATTGCAAGAGCCGCTGACTTTTCTTATAAAAATGGCGGCCGTCCTTCCACCGTCTGAGGCAACATTGCTGAAAAATTGGGTTGGTATTCTGATCCGAACGAGAAGATTCCCGGTTGAAGAGCTCGAAACCCTTTCCAAATTGAAGGAGAACGATGGGAGTTGCGCCTTTCAAACATTACTAGTGATGACGTGCCTATCGTTCAATGATACGTTGGATAATTTTGGCCTATTTATATAACAACAGCTGGCGACGCGAAATACTGAGAGGATAAATTATAAAAAGAATGTAACTATGCGGATTTTATCATTTTGGGTATAGAACTTTTCTTACTTTACATAAGCTAGCTAGAGGCATTTGTTATAACCTTACATATCTAATTTCGAATTTCTGGAAATTGGCTTGTGAGGCTCTGAGCTTAATAAAAAGGTAAATGAGGGAAGGCACTCAGTTTGTAAATTTAAGACCCACAGGCCTGGCTCGCTATCTCACATGAAATTATATACTCGGCATCCCCTCAGCATATGAGATTTAATTTGTGACTTATTGATCGTGAGCCTAGTTCTGTTCAGTACTAGTTCGAGAGGTAAGTACTCTACCCGAGAACTCATGCGTTGTTGCAGACAGCCTTCGCACAGGGCTGAGAACAAACTCCCATGTGTTTGATAGAGCCGTGAAGGATTACTCTCATTCCTTTGACCCCACAATTGGCGAGCGTATCTCCTATCAAGCTTAGGCAATTGTAGATCCCAAAGGAAGGCTGCAAGGCTTCCATCTATATTCGTGTTCATAGCAGTGGCCTACAATCGCATGCGCATGTGCGGTATTGATATCTAGTGTTAGC
The DNA here is from genome assembly GCA_012184295.1 of Dactylella cylindrospora. NCBI lineage: Eukaryota > Fungi > Ascomycota > Orbiliomycetes > Orbiliales > Orbiliaceae > Dactylella > Dactylella cylindrospora. The sequence continues at coordinate 366,209 of LDUD01000119.1, forward strand.
TTTAGAGAGAGATATATGGGATAACACCCCTCGATCTGAATTTGTGGTTCTTTTCCTAAGGCCGTCTGTGTCATGAACTGCACTTGAACTCGAACACGCTACCTTTGAAAGCGAGTCCTCTTTTCCAAATTGAGATCAACAGGCGGCAACCCTGTACCTGTCCATCGCATTGCCTAGCATTGAGGGCACCACAACACAAAGCGAAGGAGGGCTCGTGAAACAACTACGTCCAAGATGGAAATCGAAGATATCCTCCATCCATTGTCATCTTCCTTCCTAGAGTAAGTTCAGCGCTTCCTACGCTTTAGCCCTGTAGAAATAAGATTCTAAATCAACTTGACCCATAGTCTTCTAGAAGACCCGACATTCTCCGATGTCACCATATACGCCGGACAGGAGAAAAAAGCATTCTCTGCTCACAGATGCGTCCTGGCTACCCGTTCTGGCTTTTTCAAAGTCGCTCTCAAAGAGTGCTACAAGGAAGGAGAGCAGCGGGTAGTAAATTTGCCCGAGATCTCGCCAGACGTATTTGAGAAAATACTACACTACATGTACGGAGCGCCATTCAAGCTCGCTGGCAACATTGGCCACATTAGCGAAGCTTTCCAAGCGGCAGATTTTCTTTCGCTCGGTGAATTGGCGCACGATATGGTGGAAAACTTGCACAAGGCTATTCAAAAAGACGCCCCTGCCGCTGCAGCCGCATCTACTGCCACTGCTACTGGAACAATTAGTCCCTATCTTATCATTGCTGAATTGATTTCAGTGGCGGGTCCCGATTCTAAGGAACTGGGTACTTTAAAATCTTGCATTGATACCCTTGTCGGTGCGCCTACTAAATATCCTATCCCATGGGATCAGCTCAAGGAGGTGTTGGTCAATGGGAAATTGGGATCTGAAGGCATGCTGGAGTTGCTGTTTCAGATTGGCATAAAGCTTTCTCCCCCTAACAGAGATAACTGCCCAAGGTGTGCGTCAAAATGTACTATTTACCGGCACTGCAGCAAGTGCTCTGCGTACGTATAGCCGAGGCTATGCCTGCTTTATGTGTTTTTGGTGAAGAAGAGGCGAAAATGAAAGACTTTATAGAAGGGAATTGAATGCTCCCTTGGTACTAGCGGTGATAGAAAGTTTCTCTAATTTTAAAGCCGTCTTTCAAATAGTGAATTTCTATATTTTTATAAGTTTATTGCAGCGCTGCTAAATAACTTTGCAGCTATTCACTAATATTTATTCTCGAAAAAGCCTTATGAAGCTAGGGAGGTATCATTAAAGGTAGCCAGGTATGAAAAGGATCAAATAGTATTTATCTTCAAATTTCTAGAAGTTAGTGCGCCTCGGGACTAAGTACCGGTGCAATAATCCTGGCCTGTTGGTGGAGTCTATATGTCGTATCGACTTTATTGGCACTTGGGTTCCTGGGTATCACATATAGATCGCGAAACACGCGCATGCACGCATGTAAATATGTTGTTGCCATTTCTCGAATTCAGTGTTGCTGGCACAAGACCTTTCAGGATCCTTTTTCGTTAAACCGACAATCCTCGAGCTTGCTTCTCATGAAAAAACCACCATCTCAACTAAGAGTTATATAGCTATAATGCCTCCCCCAGAAAAAGGCACATTCCTAAGGTATGCTGGGCACTCAGTTCATATACCGCTCTAATAACACCTGGGAAGATTGCGTAGACGCTAATAATCCCTAGCCTCATCCAGAACCCCCGCTTTTCTGACGTCCGTGTTGACGTTGGTATACCGGCCAAGCCGTACAAACTCCACAAATGTGTTCTCGTTTGCAGATCCGAGTTCTTCAGCAGGACTCTTAAAGTAGTTTACAAAGAGGGACAGGAGGATATAGTCTGCCTTCCAGACATCACATCTGCGGTATTTGATTCCGTCGTAAAATGGATATATGGAGGTCATATCAGCCTTCGAAAAGTTGAACGCGAGGATTTGGCGCCACTATATCAGGCAGGGGACTACCTTCAGTTGCACGGGTTCAAACAATGGTTTATTGGGTATCTTGTAAAGTTGCTTGAAGGCGAGGTGACTGAGAATATCAACGATCCTCCCTTCAAATTCCCTGGAACTTTCAAAGTCGTTCCGCGTCCCCTCACTTTGCTTGGAGAATTTTTTGGCAATTGCACCGGTGGGAGACAGAGAACTCTTACAGCAGCTTGGAGGAGCCTTGACAAAACATTCAATCGTTTTTGGAGAAGAGATGCAGGAGTTGATTAGCAGCCGACCCCAGAATGTTGATTTGGAAAGTCTCTTGGTGATACTGCTAAAAGGAATGGATAGCTCTCTGGAGGGTCTAAGGTGTAGGGGTTGTCGCAAGCCCGTTGTCCAACCTACAGCTTGCTCATTCTGTGGGCAGAGCAGGCGTGTGAGTGTTGTGAAGACTAATATAGCTAGTGGTAATTCTGGATATTGCTAACTCTGGGCTCTACTTGCCTGATTTAGCTGGAAGTTGTTGAACAAACGAACGTGCGTCTTGTAAATACATCCTCCTTAAGCTGCCTGATGAGTCCAAGTCAGTATCAAACTTTGTGTTGTCCTACTTCACATACCGTACCTCGAGAGCCTTCTGCATTCACTTCTCTAGATCAACATCGCCAATGCTACTCTCTCAGAGTTCCTCAAAATAAAAAAAGAGCTAGCTACAATGTCTAACGAAGAAGAAAAAGTATCGTTCTTGAGGTATCATCCAAAGACTTGTGATATGTCTCCGCATTGCTCTACGCTACGAAACTTCAGGCTACGTATCCCGTGAAGCAGCTGGAATGAGGACTGACATCCCCGCAAAACTACAGTCTACTTGAACGGCACGACCTCTCCGATATACGCGTCGAAGTCGGGCAACTACGTCAAAAAGTCTACCATCTTCACCAAAGTATCCTTGCTACCAGATCCGGATTCTTCGATGTGAACATAGCGCGGAGAGATCGTACAAGGGCAAACGTCGAGATTTCTGTGCCCAACATAGAACCGGAATCTTTCGACTGGATGGTGCAATGGATGTACGGGGGTCCATTTGAGATTCCGAAACGAATGTCTCGAGAGGATTTAGTGAAGCTTTACAGGGCTGGGGATCACCTCAACCTTCCTGGATTCAATAAATGGTTCATCAGGCATCTTGCAGATCTTATGAAGATGGAAGCCACAACGAACAACATTCAATATGGTTTCAATGGGCAGTTTACCAAAACCTTCGCGCTTGCTAGCGACCCTTTTGCTTTTCTCGGAGAAATAATTCCTATGACACAGAGGCAGGCTGTGATACTCCAACCGCTCTCAAGGGTATTGGTGGATCATTCAAGTATAGGTGGACTAGAGGATACAGTGTTCAGACCTCCCCCAAATGTTGACGTACAAGCTCTATTATTTATGCTTGTCAACGAGATGTACTCAAGTCTCTGTCAGCGCAGGTGCAGAAGATGCAATCTTTCCAACCTCAATGAGCCACAGTGTAAGGCCTGTGGCGCGTATTGCTGACCTTCATATACTGCTGTACTGAGATTGACAACTATCTTATACATTTTCGGTAAGGCATGCATAGGGAGTTGAAGGTTTAATCTAAGATCTATAGGGTTTTATGCCTCAGTAGTTGCTGCAAGGGGCAAATACCTATCGTTGAAAGTTGAGGGAGTTGTAGCTAGGCAAAAAACTATGTGGCGACTGATGGCCCAATGGAGCTGAAGCTAGTACAACTTGTTTGAACTTATGAGGCCAACAGTAGACCACCAGTAGCCATGATTTTTAAATATCGAGGGGTGCAGCCCGACTCGGATAAGCATTCCAAGCTCTATCCCTATACACCTCTATAACATCTTCCGGATCAGCAGCCTCATATATATCCCCAGATTCCCCAACGACCAAAAAATCTGCCCCCGAGAGTACCGCGTTCTCCGGCGTTAGATACTCTCCCCAAAGAAAATCCCACTGAGCGTCTAAACTGATCCTGTCCGTAAATATAACCAAGTCCGTTCCTCGCTCATAGCCACCTGACAGAGCCGCCAGATATCCAACGATGGAATAGGGATACTCTCGACTCTGGTCCTCGCATTACTTGATATGGCTTTCGAGCTTCAAGGGCGACTCAAGTAGGAGTCCCCTCATTGGGCTACATTCCCCTCTAGAAATACTGAGTAGGGATTCAGCTTCCAATTTATAGATCTCACCGTAGCCAACGGAACAGGGGCTAAAATTTGCAAAAGTTGAAGGGCGAATATAACCCCTAGAGTCATCCTGGTAAGGAGGGCTTTGCGGCTCATTTTTGCTGTGGCTTTCAAAGATTAGAAATTGGTGTTCCTCGGCGAGGAGTACGAGGTCCGATATGACAGGTTGGTCTAGTTGGTCTATGTTGTAATGTGGGTTTTTAGAACGGCGATGTAAGGAGCGAAGCCTGATACCTCTCAGGGCTGTGCGTTAGCATCGCTATAGATCATACGAAATGACTTCGGTAAGTCGCTAGGGACTCACGCTTAGCTTAGCTTAGCTGTTTTTAATAAAGCATTTAAATCGGTAGCATCCACATCTAGCACGAGGTTCGACTTTTTGGCCTCCGCAATTTCGAACAGCTTTTTGGTGAGAGGGTTATTATGGAGTTTGAGACGCACGAGAAACGGGACAAAGGATTTAGTGGTTATATTGGGGTAATATGCCTGTGGGAATTTCATTTGGCTGTCAGTTCCAAAGACGACCTTTGAGGTATGCATGCCATATTAAGTTTGCTATAATTTAAACATACAAGGGATCCCCCGTAGGACGGTCGATCTTGTCTGAGCATCAACACGGAGACCTGTGCCTGGGACCAATGAAGAGGCCTATCGCCGTCTTGAGTTGACAGTACTAAATTATCTTTCATCTCCTCCAACCCTTAAGCCCACTCGTCTAATGTGTCGTCTGCAAAATCTCCATCTTCCCTCCTACAAGCACATCCTTCGCACCTCTCGCATCTTCTCCCGGCCCTCTGCCCACTCCCCCTCCCAATCATCAAAAACTCCAACAACAACCACGAAATATCAACCTTTTCCATCTTCTCTGCTACCAGCTCCTTCATCTCGTCCTCCATCACCCTTGGCAATGGCGTTACCTCCGCAAACACTGCCAAGCATTGTCTAATTCTCCCGTGATCCTTTGGTGCCGTGACAGCTAGCAGTTCAGCGATCAAGTGAAATGGCTTCGGGATCGTCCATTCATCGGTCCCACTTCCGCTGGCGACATCAGCAGACGTGCTCAAAGTAAGAGAAGCGCTACGGTCTCTTTCCCGATTAAGGTCCTTCCGGATGATGTCGCAAACACAGGTAATCAGACTATCATTAAAGCCTTGGAGTTGGAGGTATTCGGCAGTTTGGTATATTTCAGGTAGCAAAATGAGATGGTCCTGCGGTACGAATATCTCGCCGTACATCCAATATACTAGAAGGTTGAAGACTTTGACAGAGACATCTGGCATTCGATGGACATCGGTACCAAGTGGTTCGCTCGGGGCTATCGGGAGGGATATATTGGAAGCACTATCGGTGCTATAAGGTGGAGGCTCTTCATTAAGGTTGTATTTCCCTTTAGCTGCAGCCGTGGGGATGAAGGAGCTGCTGTTACTACTACTGCCGCTTATTCCCCTACTACTAGTGGTGGGAGGATGGGTGCGAATTTCTTGAAGCTTGCGGGCAAAGTAACCGGACCTAGCATAAAGGATATTCTTATGAAGGCGGAAAGGTGCCTGCTCAGTGCCGACGAGGATTGTAATGTCGCTGAATTTAGGATCGCACAGGAGACTAGGTCGCCAAAGGTACTATTAGTCTAAGTACAGGCGGACGGCATAGCAGTATCAATAAACGGGGGACTTTCATACTTTACCAGGGATTTCGATTCCATTGTGTGTATACATCTAAGCACGGATGCTTGGTATAGTGCATGTATGCTTGCTCGGCTAAGATCGAGGCCGCTAAGGGAGAGTAGCACACATAGCTTTCGCTGCGTAGTTTGGTTTCAGAACAGGGTATTCAGATTCTAACCGATTTAACTTCTGAATATTGTTAGAGGGGATATAGCCGTTTTATATCACATTTTGTCCAGCCCCTGGAATCTAGCGCATTGATCCCGAAGCCTTACGTTAGTAGCCCGAACACAAGTGCAAAAAACACCGCCATGAAGGTTCGGCACCAATCCAAAACCGCAAAAACTGCGACCACCCAACTCAATAGCCTAGCACCCACCCCACTATGGCTGTGACCTGGTGCCTGGTTTGACCTGCTTGCCTCTAGCTAGCTTCTGGACAGCGAACCTTAATTTAATTTTGAGCTGTATCACAACGCAGGGACCTCACGAGTTTGGTACCTTTCATCTTGGCGAAATCTTTCAGCCTCGTTTTCATTGGACGGCTGCATTTTCGCTTAAACAAGCTCTTGTTACACAATCTTGATGGTAGTTTACGGCGAGAAAAGTGTTGTAATTGTTGCAGAGTTGGCGGGCGGTCTGATGATGGAGTGCCTCGAGGTGAAGGCTGAGGTAGCACCTCTCGGGTCTTCATATTGGGGAAGAACTAACAGATTTGGCATGATCTAATGAGTTCTTAAGGTATTTAATGGACTTTTCCTTGGAATTATTGGCGAGATGCTGTATTTACTTCTCTATCCTATTGCCGAGCCCTCGGAAACATCATTTAAAAAAAATCATAGTTAAAGGACGCTACGGTTGGTAAGATTCCAACCGTTCCGTTTGCTTTCCTTATCTCTCAAAGTTTTTTTTTCTTTATTTCCCGGAACGACGTTGAGAACATCCTGCACAGTACTTTCTATCCCCACTCCCTAATTTATCTTCAGTACAAGTCCCGCACAGCTGAGATTCCAATCGTTCCACAAACAAACAGCAAAGCAGCTGGTAGAACGCCCCATTCGGCTTTTTATCCATCCCGCTGTGGAAAAACTCGCTCCAATGTGAGACAGGGAAAGTTGCCAACGCGTGTCGAAGCAGTTTGGTGACCTTCTCCGACTCGGAGACATTGCCCCTAGCCTCCGTGTATAAAGCACTGAGGAGGCCGACAGTTAGGTGGATAGCTCGTGCACAAGAACGAGTTGGCCTGAACCAATATTTGATCGCATTGAAGATAGCATCTTGACTACCTTTGACCTTCCACTTCTTGGCGGCAAGGTAAGCACTCATCGTAGTCTCCCCGTCTACGTCATTCCATTGAGGGAGCCAGGGTAAAGTGTATCGACCGCATTCCATATACTCGATGAGGCTTGGGATGCCTTCGGGGGTAAGATCCCTGTAGGTAAGGCGATATCCTCTTTCATCAGGTCTCATATTGTAGAGTTGGGCCTCTAGAACGGATGATTTGGAAGTCGCAAGTTTGTAGTCTAGCTTGAACTCTTTTTTATCTCGGCCGATTACCAATATGACTACTCGGGTTTTTGGCTCTCTCTCGCGTGGGCGTGATCTGGGAAAGGTTGGCTAGAGGTCAGCACGGGTCTTGGATGAGGGAAAGCAAACATTGATGGGAGCTCCCACGTTTCTACATGATGCATATGGAGTCTTGTAGTGGCCGTGGCCGTTGGAGCGAATTCTGGGTTGAAATGTAAGGGACGGGATTGACAGTTAGCGGCTGAGGCATCGTATAAACATGGCTGATAGCCGCAATTATTATTTCTAGGACAATAGTGCTTTCTTCCCCAGTCACACTCAAGACCGTCACCCCAATCTGCCATTTTTGAGATCGTTTGACAGCCGAATGGACTATAGGAAGATGGAAGCTGAGGGGTTTGATTATTTGGCTTGGTATTCGTTCTAGGGATGATGAAACTATAATTGGTGTGGAAGAAAGAAAGGTTGAAGGGTAATGTTGATGTTTTTGATGCGATGCGGGATGATGAAAAAGTTGCAAAGGTGATGGGCCGAGTTTAATATTAGGGATTTGCTTTGATACTGACTCGGATGATAAAATACGGTCCATGCAACAAACAATGGAATTTTCAGCAACATATATGCACGAAAATACAGAGAATTGATTAATTCAATCGGACGACAATGCTACTCCCAAAACCGCACTCATTTTCAAATAAACGGATAGCTCGGCGTATTTTAAGGGGTCAGTGGGTACAAGGATGAGAAAAAACTTGATTGGTTATGATAATAATTGAATACAGGATATGATAGACATACTTGCAATATTCGCCCGACAACGTCTAATCTGATAGAAAACTTTGTGTGTATAGCACTCAGGACAAATATCCTATAAATATAATCAAAAAATATATTACATTTCCCCCTCGATATCTAATCTAGTCCGGCATTCTCTCAAGATAAGCCCGCTAGGCTGGTGTTGATGCGGGAGGCGCATTCCGAAAAGCCCGGGAGCGACGACTATAGCATATGGAGCAATCAAGACCTTCGTGAGGTTTCTGCGAACACTTGCTGCAATACCTCCGCCGAATAAAATCTTGCATGCAATTCATCAAGACCAAAACAAAAATTGAATTGTCCTTGTCCAAGAATTTTCTACAGTCATCGTTGGTCCAGTAGTATGCTATGATTAGGTGTCTAGCGCACCGTGTCAGGAGGTCAAATTCGGACATGCTGGAAACGGTACAGATTTCCTCCAGCAGTGCGGAACTATCCTTCTCTCTGAAGCCGGTGGCCCCTTCCTTCAAATAGCATTGCTCGTCTATGAAAATTGCCAGCTTTTCTAAGATTTCCCTCTTCATGTCCGCCATTTGAAGAAAGTTTGCCGCTTCGTATACCCCAACAACGGCGTTTCTTTCGTAGTTTTCCGGTATTTCATACCCTCCACCGTATATCCACCTGGCAATCACCTCAAAAAACTCGGGTTTCATCTCTGGTAATTTGATTTCTTGGGTTTCTCCTTCCACAAAGGCGCCGGGTTTGCAGGCCGCATCGAAAAAATCCGAACCAGTGCAGATTATTCCACGATGAAGTTTAAATGGCTGTTCGGTGGGGCCGACAAAAACTGTGACATCTGAGTGTTTTGGATTGGAGTAAAGCCTCGATAAAAAACTAACAGTTAGCAATTGAGTCGATTGCATAATGGGTACTCTACACGATCTCAAGAATGGATTATGTCGAGTGTTGGGGGGATAGTTCGGGTGTGGTACTTCATGAGCCTGTTTAGGCTTCCCGAAGGAGTAGCGGGAGAACCTGGCCCCGCGCCGGGAGCTTCCATGCTTTCTCAATGGCCCAATGGGCAGCCTGGACTTATAGGTGGCGTTATGTCCGTCGCTAGGTAGGTACGTAGGTGCATAGAGGAAAAGACTGTAAGTGCGGGGTTTGGATTATCAACTCCTTGTCACGCCTTCTGTGGCGAGTGTTTGCGCAACCAGCTCTTCACGAGCTGTGTGGCTGCTCAAGCGGGCTTGGTCAGAATCAACACATTCGTAACCACGGAAGCATTCATTCTATGCGATCTAGTTTCTAGAGGCGATTTATCTAGCGCGACAACCGAAAGCCGCAGATTCCTCGAGCCTTTAAGTGTGCGCAAGGTGATTATTAGTAAATCTCTATAGATACATTAGACGCCTGGTCCATGCCACTCCGATATCTCACTAAACTTGCAGATGCGGACATTTCAAACTCGATGTTGTGCTAATAGATAGATATTTATGGTTAAGAGTTTAACCTGGCAATAAGGGAAGTGAACCGTGAACTATTAAAGAGCAACGTCACGGGTATTTTACGAATTGTATTTTTAGCTACTTCTCCTCGTTAGAGTCGGGTCGTTGCTCGATTTCCACGTTACAATGGAAACAATTGCAACTATCTTCCAAGCTACTCCAGAATTTTGGCAAACAGTGTTTACAAAATGCGCCAGTTATACTCTTCTGATAAGCGCCAACTAGCAGCGGTAGGAAAAACGCTCCGTCACGTTCTCCCTTCGCATGCTCGATTAGATCCTTTGAAGTCAAGGCATCTTTTGCAATAGCCAACCTGACAATCCTTTGAAGGGTCGTCCACTCCGAAACTGTAGCAGTCCTACATATCCCTTCCACGAGTTCTAGCGGCTTGTTGATGCTTTCGTATTTAGTGCTCTTTTTTTCGATATCAGCTTCCAAATCCCCGGTCAATTTTTCCAGGATTTCTTGCTTTAATTCTGGAATTTGGAGAAAGTCGGCTGCTTGGTAGATTCGCAATGTCGCATCCTCTTTGAGATTCTCGGATTCGAGGCTCTGTCCATAGAGCCATTTCCCAATGTATTCGAATACATCGGATTCCATTTCAGGCAATGTGATTTCCTTTTTGATCCCTTCTCGGAAATTTGATTTGCAGGCCGCTTTGAAAAAAGCGGATGAGTTGCAAATGACGGCGCGGTGGAGATGGAATTCTCGTCGGTCGGCTTTCTGGTCGGTGATTACCTTGACATCCGAGAATTCCTCATTGTTGAATAGGCTAGATGAAGATACCGCGCGGTTATGTCAGAATTTGTATTTGAGAAGGGGTTTTCTATAGGTGTTCGGTTTGTGAAACTCACTTGAACAAGCGAGGCGGTTTACTCCGGGAATCATCTTTGACGGGCTTTTTCTTTACTTCTTTTTTGGGAGCAGCAGCGGGTTTAACAACAACGGGAGCGCCGAACGGTGAAGCTGTAGACGGTTGCCCGAAGCCAGATACTGTCACCGAGGAGCCGCCAAAGGCCCCAAAGGCTGACCGCCCAGACGTTGCCTGGCCGAAAGCTGGCGCACCAAAACCTGTACCTGTCGATGAGCCACCAAAACCTGTAGTTGTTGCTTGACCGAAACTCGTATTCGTTGGTTGACCGAAACCCGCGCCCGTACCTGTTGGTTGACCAAAACCGCTAAAGCCTGACATTTGGGGAGCTTAGCGTCGGGCTGACGCGTGTGGGAGCCAGATATAAGTGCAATAATTAATAGAAAATTCGTGCGAGATAGATATTCTTAGTGTAGTGATGGTAGAAAGGTATGGTCCGTCTATGCATGAATATTGATTGGCATATATTATTAATGTATTGCATTGCCTCCCGAGGTCTACATTAGGGCCCGGAGGGGGACCTTACACCGATAGCAGGAGACCGCCTTGGCAAGTACTTTTGATGCCACTAAACATTGATGGATAGCCCTGCCAAGATATCTTGGCATATGATAAAGCCATTTCGCGAACAGGCTTGAAGAACCAATTCTATTTGAGAGCTAAACATCTATATTGGCTTCAACTTTGGTTCCAAACGCTACCAAAACGAGACAGAGTTCACAAATCCAATTACTAATCCAGTTGCGTATCAACGGCTGTACGGTTCTAATTTGAAGTTGACGGTTGCCCAATATTTCTCCCACGTATTAAGAATATGATAATTACTCACTGAGAGCCGTAGATTAGGTGCCGTTCTTAGACTATCTAATATTCCGCAGCTTTTCGATTCTCAATTGCCGCCCATGATCAATCCCTTTTGTTCAAACAAGAGTGTGTACGGCGAGAGTGGCCAATGCAATCCCTGTTCTTGTATACGTATATGCATATAGAAAAACACAAGAAAGCTAACACACTACTATATTAAATAAGATTTTATTTTCGAAAACTAGATACAGATACTACATAGATATGCACCGAAAATCGGCCTATATGCGCAACATAGCCTGCAGCCTGGCACATCGCCTTCCATTCAAGCTTCCCTTGGTTGGGCGCCAACAACGCATTTGCGAGTTGGTGGAGATATTTCTTATCAGCAGCTTGCGTGCAAGACATATGTACCTCGAAAACCAGCCTTCTGCACAAAAAAAGAAAAAAAGAGAAAAGGGGAGCAATAGAACTTGAGTTCTATATTAATATATTTCCCGCTACCTCATGGCCTCACAGATATTCCTTCTTCCCACTCCTCCACGTTTAATCATCGGTATGGGAATAAAATCTCGTGTTTCCATTAACTCCAGCCAGCTAGGATTCTCGTCCTTATGGTTGTTAATCGCTCCCAATATACTGTGTCCTGATTTTCGAAGATATAACAATAGAGCTTTCTAGCCTCTCTTCCCCGAAGAGATAGACATAACACAGGTATAAATAGATAGTTAAATATACAGATGCCGCCAACAATCGCGATCTTCGACAAGTTGATTCGAGTGTCAGAGGATTACGTAAGATCACTTTCGTGGACAGAAACATCCTCCCTATTGTAGCGTTTGCGGCATTTCCTGCAGCCGTCCGCTGAGGGCCTCTGCGACTCCTTCAAGCAAGAAAGGCAGAAGGATTCTGCGAGCAATGTTTGGTAGGCATCCACAACCAGCGCCAGAAAAAAAGATCCCCCTTGCTCACCTCTCGCATAGGTGACCAAATTAAAAGATTCAATATTGCACCTCATGATGGCGTTCCTTGTGGCTTTTTGCAGATGCATCCAATCGGCGATGCCGGTAGTCTTACAAAGACCGGCAATAAGGTCCAAAGGTTCTGTGATTTTCCACACCACGCTCTCAGTGTAAGAGTCTATCTCTAGCGCTTTGTTGATCTCCTCCAAAATTTCGAGCTTCATTTCCTGGATTTGAAGAAAGTCCGCTGCTTTATAAACCGCGAGGACGGTCTCATTCAAAACAGCCCGATCTGGGAGCTCGAAGCTTCCATCGTACATCCACTGCCCGATCTGTTTGAATACCTCAGGATCGATCTCTGGTAATTTGATTTCTTTTGCGATCCCTTCTTTGAAGCTTAATTTGCAAGCTGCGTTGAAAAATTCAGAGGAGAGGCAAATGATAGCACGGTGAAGGTGGAAATTCTCTTGATGGCCTTCTGGTCCCGCGATCACTGTGACGTCCGAGTGTCGTTGGTTGTTAAAAAGTCTATATAACCATGTAATTTGTTAGGACTAGTCCATCTTACCTGCGAGTATAAAGCTTCGGAACTTACTTGGATAGCCGAGGAGGCTTCAACTCTCGCCCCTTTTTTGCGGGCGCGGTGGCCGCCGATGATGCTGGTGCTTGTGCCGGTGTTGATCCAGAAGCTCGTCCAAATACCGGCTCAACTGTTGGCCTAGCGGTTTGGGTCGTCCCGAAAACGCTTGAGCTGCTAAATAGGTTGCTCGTTGCGGGTTGTGCGGGGGTTGACCCGAACAACCCTGATGTCGAGGTTCCGGCGGCTGCTGGGGTCGACCCAAACAGAGAACCTCCCGAGGTAGTCCCTCCTCCAAACAACGAGCCTGAGTTCGATGTTGTCGTGGCTGGCCTGGATGCAAATATTGAGCTTGGTGTTGAGGATGCAGGCGCAGGCGCTGTAGAGGAGGGCGCTCCTCCAAACAGCGACGATTGCCCAGTCGTCCGCGATCCTGACATTTGAATGTAATATTGACTTTCAAGTTAATAATGATGGTCGGTGGACAGCTTTACAATTTTCTAGGGGTGCTATTGATTTTAAAAACTATTTTATTGACAATATCGCTAGCATGCAGTCCGGGTGATGCTGCTATTTATACAAAACTCCAATTCTGCCAGGCTACCAGCAGCTGCTGATACTAGGCTGTGCGCTGCGTGTACTGACCAGTTCGAAACAAGAGAACTGTGCCAAGAAACCAGGCGCCTCCTCTTGCTGATGAGGCGGCAAGTGCAAGTGCAATATATTAATATATTAATATTAATTTAATTTCATATACGCATGCAATGGGAACTGTTACCGACAGTTACCAATAATTGAGGCTTTTATTTAAATTCAAAATCGCGGTTTCAAAACGAGGGCTGAAGGTTCCGAAGAATCTTTGACAGGGCTAGCGGTCGCGCATGCGCATGGATTGATGATTGTATAACACAACGCAAGGTTTGAGATTGATAATAGGAGGGCAACTCAGCACTGCTTAGCTCAGACGTATAAAGATTCTGGAGAATGCCTTGTCAGTCGCGTATGGACCTACAGCTGACTAGCTGAAAAACTAAGAGCAATGTCAATTTCATAGTGTACATTATTGTATTACACGATGAGGCTCATGGATAATTTCTTTAGGGCTGCTAATTGACAAGAACTTGGGTATCAGGGAATTGGGTCCGTCTGCAGCTTATAATGCACTTTCCTTTAGGGAAAGGGAAATATGAACACCATCGCATGCCAATGAACTAGAAAGGGGGCGATTGCGGTGTAATCGGTAATAGGGCCTATAATTCGGTTTCAAGTACTATGGAGCAGGCTTCTAGTCCTCAAATTCATTGCAGGATATACATTGGTAGTAATTCTCTCCCATGCGGGTAAGGGATTGCTTGTGCATGTACTGAATGCACTCTGGACAGATGTTGCAGCGAAGGAATTCACGGAATGCCCCCAGCATTACCGAAATAAAATCGTAATCGTAGTCTGGTGTTTCCTTATACTCCCGCTCTGCCCATGCTTTCTCGCTCCAAGATTGCCTGAGGACTTCCAGCATATACGCACGAAGGTGGCTTGCGTTGAATTCAGTTGATCGCGCACAAAGCTGTCTGACAATGGATAGGTGTTTCGGCCGATCTCCAGTCGCCTTATCCCTGATAGACGCTGCTAGGCTATCAAGCATATCATTCTTTAGGTCCGGCAATTTTAATTTATCCGCAGCAGAGTAAACTGCTACAATATCTTCTTCTTCATACACATCGGGGAGTTGATATTCGCCACCGTATATCCACGGGAGAATTGAAGAGAAGGCGGGTCCACTGATTTCAGGGAGATGTATCTGGCTTTCTGATTCTGAAATCGAGGAATCATCTAGCACTGCATCGAAATAAGGGGATTTAGCGACTAGAATAGCGCGATGGAGGCGAAAAGTGTTTCCATCAGATGTCGAGACAAGGAGGTCCGAGAACTGTGGATTGTCTAAGAGCCTGCAATTTTTTCACATGTTAGCTCGTCTATTCGTCCGGATGTCATGTTGGTTAGTATTATGGATTATATATACGTTCTAATTGTGCCAGAGTCAGCCATATTCCGTAATGTGGCCCCAAAGTCGGCCTCCAGTTGAGATTTCTAACGACGGTTAATTTCTATTATAATAGGGGTCTAGCTATCTAAGACAGTCAGACGTCAGAAGTGAGGGGGAAAGTAATAAGAGGAACTGAAGAAATTCTCTGATTTCCAAATGTCTACATATGTAAGTACGTAGGTATTTATCGGTTCTAGTATGGTGGGTCCATGCTCCATACACGTCTGCACGCGGCTGTATTCTCATATATTTTATGACTCTCATAGGGCTTGGCGGGTGTGCATGTGGGTGCCGGCTCATTATGGAGTATAGAATGTCATCACAACCCGCAACTGCCGCGAACTCGAGCAGCTTCATACGTTGTCAATATTTCGTAGTCCGTTTCTCCGCTACTAAATTTATAGGTTACCCTGTCCAAACGAAAATAGTTCCCTAGAGTTTACGCCTTTCCTGTTATGTGCAAACACCAAGTATGCGTTGCGTAAAGATTAAAAGGGCCGAAATCCACGCACAAGGCGAACGGAAGCCTTAGCAGTTTCGCACACGAAGATTGACGCAGTGTTGTACTAATGAGACTATTGCCTACGAGACAAGACAGCGGTCGAGGTGATGGGGTATGAATAATATATTTAACTTAGTTAAATGATCTTATATATCCTATCCAAGGTATATAGCAGAGTGTTGCCTAGCACAGTCTGGCTATGAGGCAGGTATATAGACGGGTTGAACAACAACTCGAAACGAAGCTTATCACAACAGATCATTCGGGGCAGGCGACTCGGACGCGCACGGCGGTCCTTCCCTCCTCTTGTAATTGATATCCTTTTGGCATACCACACAGAATCTTATCTTTCTCTTACTCATCTTTTTCTGGCAATCGCCGCAGCTCGTCGACGCCAGCAAATCTTGATACGAGTCGATTAGCAGGGCGCCATAATAGTCATCGCTCTGCTCCGACTTTGCCATATACAAGAGACCACTGTCGTCCGGCTTCCAGTAAAGTATCGACATGTCCGTGATATCCCTGAGCTGCTGCCAGTCGGACATTTGCGCGGTGGCTGCTAATCCCTTAATTATCGCGTACGGCGAATCTCCGAGTTGATCCTTCTTGTTTGCTATGCTCAACTCCATAGTCTCCTTCAAAAATGACAGAATGCGCCGCTTCAGTCCTAAAACCCCGAGGTAATCCGCCGCCTCGAAAATCGCCGCTACCAGCGTGTGGTCGATTCTTCCCTGGATGTTGAAATCCACGTCGTAAAGCCATTCCACCACGTAATCAAAGATTTCGGGTTCGAGGTGAGGGAGTTCGACTCTTCTGGTTTTACCTTCGGCAAACCTATCCTTGCATGCGGCGTCGAAATAGGTTGATTTGAGGCATATTATGGCTCGGTGGAGGTTGTATTCCTTCTTGGTTTCTCCAACCACAACTTTGACGTCTGAGAATCGGCCAGTGCGGAGCAAACTATGCCAAATTTTTTTGGGTAGGTTAGTGATAGTTTTGCGCGCCGCTGGAGACCCTGATCGCAGTACCATTCCAATGCCAACAGAGGGCTCGAGGGGATTAGACAAACCTGGCCATGGTAGGCTCTTCTTTAGTCAGATTTTCCATTTCGATAGGTTTTCGGAGCAAGTTGACTTCGCATTCGACGCATTTCTTTGATCATTGCGTGCTCTACAAAAAAAATGTGACACGACTGCAGTTTTCAAGCCTCGCCATTCATCCATTTAAATTCGCGGGGGAGGATCGGGCGGAGAAAGTACGGCAATACATATAACCCCCCTTAACCACCATAAATCAAAAAGCCATATTTCGCAATACAAAAATTTTAGCCATTGGTTAAATAGTTATAAGTTATTATATTATAAGTTATTTAACTATAAACTATCCTATATTAATTATTTTATTTATAA
>LDUD01000032.1:0-42166 GCA_012184295.1 Dactylella cylindrospora
ATTATTTAATATATAATTTTTAGCTAGAAAAATATACCTCTATATTTAGGCGTAGGACGTTCTAAGGTATACTTCGAAAAAGTGTATTCCTTGTCATAGGCATAGCCCGTGACAGAAACTACACTCCTAAACAGAAAGAATTGACAGTAGGTAACTATTAATAAGTAGTTTAGTTATAAAAAATATGCAATGTCCTTTTTAGGCTGACAGTTTTATTATATCGGTTGCTGGAATTTCGTGTATTATATCAGGTTGTCTAAACAGAGATATGATTCGTAAGAAGAAATCTTGCGTCACAGGTGGCTTTACCCGAGAATCGCGTCGTACGTTGAGCCTCCTCCTAACGCAAGTCGAGCCAGCTGACTATCGGCTAGCTCGGCCCAAGTAATTTTAGCTGAGAACAAGACTTAGAACAAACTAGATGTTGCTTTCACAAGGCAGAGACCCTTACAGGCTCCTCGATAGCCTGCTTCCCGCCTACAGCTGGCAGGCGGCATCCAGCGTCCAGCCCTAAAATTCGAATAATATGCGTTATGGCTGTTCATAGCATGCGATTTGTTGATCACTTTGCTCTACAAACCTTCTCAATTGCCTCCCTCACTCCATCCCACTTCTTCCTCTTCCCATCAAACACACGATACATATGCGGACTTGCAAGGCCATCCATCAATAAGTTACAAAATGCTCTGTCCCTCCACCAGAACGACCACCCAGAGAGCCCATACCCGAGCATCTCATTAACGCCTGTCCCGGCTGCATCGTTAACCCAGTGGGTCCAAGGACCAGGCTTAACAATTCCAGGATACACCGATCCTCTCTTTGCAAGACTAACGACCCACTCATGATGTTCATCAACGGCTTTCTCCATATCTATCTCAGACGGTAGCTTCGAAGTACCCTTCCAGACCTGTGCAATAGCCATGGTGGCCAAGTCGTAGATTACAAATGCCGGTGTTGGGAATGCGACTCCCCCGAGGAAAGCTAGAGATTGAGGCGCCTTTAGTGAAAAAATATTCTGATATAGTCGCGGCAGAGGCTTATTATTCGAGCCTGGTGCTTCGTGCCAAGCCTTCGTTGTGGCGGTGGTCGGATCGTATTCTGGTTCCAAGATGCTATACTCAGTTTTATAGCCTGTGCAGAAGATGATTGTGTCTATAGTGAGACTAGTGCCATCTGTGAGTTCGACAGTATCTTTGCCGGTAACACGTCTTAGGGATGGAACTGATTGAATCTGGCCGGCTTCGAGAGCGCCCACGAGGTTATCCGAGATGATGGGAACCGCCTGCCTCAAAGACGGTGCCGGCGAGAAATTCCACTCGGGTCGGATCTTGAATGATTTGCTCTGAATACTTCCAGCAAACTTGTTGAACATTTTTTCCGCAAAGTTGGGGAAATAATGGTTCAGTACACTCTGGATGACCCAAAGCCGCGTCGTAAGAGAATGATCAATCGGTTTGCCCTGAAAATGTCGTGGCATCTAAACGGTAGCAAGTCAGATTGACGTTCAAATATAGTGCTCTCTGGTGACTTGCAATAACTGCTCCGCCTCGGTGCGACAAGTAAATTTTCTTAGCGCGTCCAACAAGTTCTGTTGCAGTATCCGCAGCTGTATTAGAAAACCCAAGCACCAGCACTGATTTCCCTTGAAAATCCGAGGGTCTACATATATCGAGCGGTCGTCAGTCAGATAAACAGCCGTAAGCGTACAGTCACCATACCTCTTGAAAGCCTGAGAATGTATCACTTTGCCTTGAAAATTATCTAGCCCCTCCAATTCGGGGACATTCGGGATCCTATTTGTGCCTGTGGAGATGATGACCTTATCAAAAGACCTCTCTTCCCCTCCCTCGAAGTGTAGTATCCATTGCTGTTGGTCATGATTTCTTGAGATTTTCTGGACCTTCGAGCCCAATTTCATGTGTTTTTCAAGATCAAAGTGTTTGCAGTAGCTCAGCAGGTATTGGAGAAGCTCGTCCGCAGTCGGGAAGCTACCGACATCTACGTAGGCGAATCAGATACATTTGAGACAAGTATAGTCGGCGCATCGAGGGCCATCTTACCGTCTGGTAAAGGAAAGTCAGTGTAGCATCCCTTCGAAAAGTTAACATTAACCTTGTTCTAGATCGTCGGAGTCCGTACCCTCTCCTTAGAAATGTTGGTAATGGTGGCTAGTGCGTGTCAGTACTTCCTCGAACAGCCGGACGACGGAAACAGAGGACATCCACTTCAAAACTGATGTTTTCTCATCTTCGGTATATTGCCAAAGACCACCCAAGTAATCATTTCCATCAAACCCAGTAACATCAAAGCCTTCTTCCAATAGATTTTTGACGGCCACGATACCGAGAGCGCCTAAACTTTTTGTTAAATCTGTAATTTCATTTCTTCTGTATCAGAGAACAACTTACCCAAGCCGACTACTGCAACGGTAGCCATATTTGTGAGAGTTTGAGAAATTAGGTATGTAGTGACATCAACCGATTGCCGCTCGAGGAACCACTACTATCCGGTCACTTATATATAGAAAGGGCGACGGAGGCCGTGCTCCGAACACTGCTCCGAACACCGGCTGCAGCCCCCACATACGGAATGATAACGTTAGACAATGCTACAATGCAACTGTTCACGCCACCTGAAAAATCCGGCCTCCAAAAATTCAAACGCCGGATGCCGGCCTGGTAACGGAAATCCAATATACCAAACTCAAATAGATGCTTATATATAAGTCCTTGAATTTGCGTGGTTGTAGAGAGAAGCTTCGGTTCTGCAAAAGTGTTTGTTCGTTACTTCTGCCATATGTTGGTATAGCCTCGAGACATCCAATCGTGGCATATCGATAACTCGAGACTTCTGCTAAAATCGGTGCCAATGCTCGAGATTTGTGTTGGCGGCCAAGAACATCCAGACCAAGCCAGAAGGCCAAGACGCTGAGTGGCCTCTCCGTCGAAGGCCGTCCATGGCATGTGAACCGTGCAAATCGACATGGTCGGATTTAAGGACAAATTCTCATAAATGTTCTAGTCAGTATGGAGGCCTATAATATAAAATCTGCCTGTGCTTGTATGGTTTCAGCGTAGGTCGAGGGTGAACGCGATAGACAGACGGGATAAACTTGGGAAAGAAAGACTCGAGAATTCGAAGGTCTGATTTGAGGAAAAGTTCTTCGTCTTATACTTTGAGAGGACAGTGCAGTAGAACTATCTCTGTTAAGGGTTGACAGAGATAGTCAAGAATCAAGCGTCCTGAATGAAACCTTTACTGCCGCCATGAGTAAGGTTAGCTACAGAAGATGCCTGCACCAATGCAATGCTCAAAAGGCCAACATATAGACCGCTAATATCAGCAGGGGGCGGCACTCGACTGCTGCTATGAGAAATGGATATGGAAGCGGAGAGTGTCGCGACACCAAGCTGTCTTTGGTGACTTAGTAGCTAGTAGTGTTGACATAGAAATTAAATTCGTGAATCGCTCATTACTGAGTGCAGACGGACATATGTGCAAACTCTCCACGCTGAATTTGAACTGACATGAATAGACCTCGCTGCAGCACGTAAAGAAACTCAGTACTCACCCGACATCATATTAGAATGTTAACGTATATATATCCCGGGTTAATTTGCCTAGCTTTAAATCCCAGGCAGAACTTGTGCTGGGTCGTTCGAAATTACGTCTCGCGTCCGCGTCTTTGAGTGCAACCAAAAGCAGAGGCAGAGGTTTGATGACAATGGATCCCATTGCATTGTTCATAACCATCCAAAACCCGTCCATCGAGATATTGCCTATTGCGTATACCACACTATTGATGAATTACTCTCTCCCAAGCGGCCAAAATAGCAAAACACTTCAGGGGCCATCCGCTTTGAAGAAACGGGAAGTGTTGCTTAAATTCATCTTCTCGGTCCCTCTCTTCAATCAACTTGACACTCAACGCAGAGCCCCTTCATGTCAAGCCTTTGAAATTTGAAGCCTCGCCCACGCTCTAAAATTAGTCTTTACGGCTGTATTCTGGAAACATTGGCATCGGGGCACCATCGACGCTAAGATCTTTGCTCTGTGTTCAGCCTCAGCCAGTTATCATCTGCTTTGGGCATTGGCTCGGTTGGGGCAGGCCTCTTCCGAATTCCCCAAACAGATAAGCGTTCCCTGTTCGATTCTAGCACTAGTACTGGGGTCAAGCGTATCGCCGTTTTCCCGGGTTTTAAACGAAATCCTCCCCTCCCTTATTATCTTCTTGTTGACCTTTTTGCATCTTCGATCCCGCTACAAGAAAATCTTCGCTCGTTACGACTTTGAGATTTCCCTTTCCCTTCCTTTCCAGCGCGCACATATATCGATATAGCTATCACTCGTTTCCCGCTTGCACTTGTTTGTTCCTTACGATCCAACGACCATCTCGCCCAGACTTTCATAACCCAAACAAGCTTTCTGCCAGCCAAGCATAGACCTGCATAACACAGAGTCCGGCCCCTTAATCGTTTGCCCTCGCTGGCCGAACCAAGAGTTATATAATCGCACCCTATCGATATTGACAAGTATCACGTCTTCCTTGTGATGTCTCTTCGTCACACAATCAAGTCATTGATATCGGGCCCGCAGACACAAGCGCCCGGTTCCGGTGATGGCTTCTCTGGCCAGTCTTTCCAACCCCAGGGTGCGAGCCCTTATGGGTATGCCCCGCAACTCCCTGTCCAGAGCGGGGCTGGCGTTCCATACTCCATTCCGCAAGGGCCTCCGGTGAATCATCTTGGCCAGCAGACTTATGGAGGATATCCTCAACCACACGCGCAACCACAATACTCCCCTCCTGCTCCACAGAATCCGCCTTTCCAGCAGCAATTTGCCGCCCCTCCTGGACCATCTGGTCCTCCAGTTGTGTTCGGTCAACCCCAAACCATTGGTTCTTATCATTTGCCAGGACAGCAAACCCAGGGCCAACAGGTTCTGCACCAGCAACAGCAATACGGTGGTCAACCTCCCCAAGCGCAACAGCTTCCATTTCAGCACCAAATATTGAACCAGCAGTCACCATTCCCTCCCCAGCAAGCTACACCTCAACAAGGTCCTCCTACTATAGGTGTTTTCCCATCTCATCCTTCTTACCCTCCAGCGACCCCTCTTCCTCAGTCCACTCAGGCTCCATCCCCAGTAACCCAAGCTTATGCCCAATCAGCTACAGTAGCTTCCCCTCAATATAATGTCCCACCACCTGTTCCATCATCCACTCACCCAAATCAGCAGCAGCCTTCCCATACAGTTTCCCAGTATGGCCAACAGACACCTATTACACCATCTGCCCCCCAATTTAACTCAGCCCAGCCACAGATGCATGTTCCTCAAACTCCGTCCTTATCACCGTTCCCGCATATCCAGCAGCAACAGCAGCCCATGGAACAGCAGCATCATGTAGCCGACCCTCCGCCTCCACAATATACTGAGTCTCCGCAACAACAACCCCCTTTCTACCACAACCCTTCGCAAAATGCCCCACAGCCTCATCAGCAGGTTGCTCAGCAGGTTCCTCAGCAGACCCCCACACTACCTGCTCAAAATCCAATCCCGCAGCACCAGCATGATCCTTACCAAGCTCCCCAGCAACCTCCTACTCCATCTCTTTCCCAGTATAGCCAGCACATTACATCCCCAACTGCCAATATCCCAGGTGCTTTTCCAATGTCGCCCCCGTTCTCACCGACTGCTCCAACAGCTACTCAACCCTTTCCGCAATCTAATACCTCAGGACCGACGGCTGTGAAGCCAGCGACCCCAAAGCAAACTTATACCGCCTACCAACCACCTCAATATCAAGCCCAGCCCGCGGCCCCAGCTACCAAGCCGCAGCGAGCACCATCAGTCGCTCAAAGCACCAGCTCTTATCAAGAGCCCTCTGCAGCTCAAAAGACACCAGCCACGCCAATAGCCGAGCCTCAACGGGTATCATCGGCGGCAGCTCAAACACCCTCCCAACCTCCTCAAGCAGCACTGCAATCACCTCCATCTCCTACTGGGAAAATCCATCCCTCAATGCTGGCACAATGGTCCGCCGCCACCGCTATTAAATCTGGGCCAATTCCCAATCTTCCATCCGCCCAACCTCAATCACCCCCCACAGCAACCTCTCCAAAGCCAGCCCAATCGAGCCCCCCACCCCAGCCGACCTACCCAGGACATAAATCGACCGGCAGTGTTAGCAGGTCATTAACATTCTCGAAGAAGAATTCCGATGGGAGCCCAAACTGGGAAGGTATTCTTCTTACTATTGATGGAATACCCTCAGAAACCTTCACTCGCTTGGTTGACGGTATTTTCGACTTTGCAAGTGGGACAACGGATGCGGATGGTCTTACTCCAGATCAAATGAGGGTCCTTTTCGAGCGCCTAGGCATGCCTGATTCCGAGAACCATGGTAAGTTGTCTCAGCCTATCAAACTTCAGAGTCAAGCTAATTTTCCAACCCCAGCCAAACGGTACTCCACGATTGCTCACCAAATGGGCAACCCGGACCCAGTATCGTTCGTAAACACGAGCATGATCATGTTTTACACCATCTTCAACCTTACGTATTTCACCGAAGACAACCTCACGCCTGTTATTACCCGGGAAGGCCTCACTCAATACATGATCAGCGACGTCCTGATCGATCCTTCTACAATGCATACTCGCTATAACCAACTACTCGCCAATTTCGGCCATTACATTATCGACCCTCCTACGAAGAAACCATTTGGGCCTGTTCAAATTGACCGAAAGTGTTACCCTGCGGTCCCTAATGACCAATATGTCTCTCGCAGCAAAAAACAAGCCGAAGCTCTGCAGGCTAGAGAGTCTGCAGAGTCATCAAGATATGCTTATAATGCGCAATCATCTGAAGGTTGGGAGTATAAACACCAAGGCTCTTGGGGGATCTAGCTCCTTCAGCCTCATTAATACTACAAATGTTACTGAAAGTATCCTTATTTGTAAATAATCTAAAAGGCCGGAGTTTATTGGGTGGTAAGCGGATCTTTTAGCATGCTTTATTCATGGAGATGTATTCACATAGACATTTAAGTGCATTCCAATGTGCAGTCCACAGGTGCAAAGGATAGGCCACGACTATACGAGATCTCCAGGGCCCACGATCTTAATAACCCGATGCCATTGTGAAGCCAGCTGTTATTGAAGTCTCAGTCTAAGCCTAGACTTACAAGTAGAACTACTAGTCTATGGGAAAACATTTGAATTGCAAAATTTCATTACAAGCAGTTAGTTCAATTCTTGGAAGTGGAAAGAGAATCATCTCAACTGAATCCTATTCAAAGATAAACTCGCTAATTTGGCAAAAGTTCAAACCAACTCTCATAACCGCCTTTTCGTTGTCCCTACCAAACGTCGAATATTGCAGACCCCAGTAGTAGGTCAGGAGACCTAAATCCTTCGTAACGCCCACTTTTATATAACGCGATCATGTTTGCCGAGTGGCCTGGCCCTCTTCGAAATGTCTCCAGCAGCCTTCTGCTTCAACTTCGCAAGACGTGCCCTGTCGCGGTCAAAAAGGTTAGCAAATGCGCGACAGATAATGATATTTTCAACCTACTCTTCTTTTGCCTCCACTTCAAGGGCTCGAACTTGGTCCTTAGCATCCTTGACTGCAGCGCGGGCTGCCATAAGGGCCCGGTCGGCCTCCCTTTCCGCGACTTCAGCGTCGATAACTCGTTGGCGAGCACCAGCTATTGAAGCGTCCTCGACACCAGAACGATCACGATGGAAAAATCCGGAACCACTTCCGCGAGTAGAACCAGTTCTTCTCGTGTCAACGCTATCAGGGGATGAGTCCCTATCGTGACGGTGACGGCTAAAGATGCTGCCTCCTCGCCTTGGACTTTGACTAGAATTCCTGGTATTCACAGTTGAAGACCTCCTTGGTGAAACTTCTTCCTGAGGCGGCTCGTCTCGGTTGCTAGTAAAGAGGCCCATGTTGAAAGTATGAAATGGTTATAAAAATCGAAAGGTTAGAAGCCGATAGACACTGATATTTTGACTGATATTTTGACTGATATTGTGGTAGACGTAAAGTGTCAAAAGATTTTCCATCCGAAAAAATAGTCTACTGTCGTTCAATATATAGCTATAGGAGAAGCTAGTCTATCATTGCTGTTGAGCAGGAAATCGCCATGACGTATTGCTAATATCCGATAAAGGCCCATTGGTGCTTCAGTAAAGCTTTGGTACTTTATCAGTGCTGCATACACATTTTGAAGCCTTATGCTTATGTGTCCTGGGTACCAATACTTCCTCCAGCCCAAAAACTGACCAATTATCACTCATTTATCATGGCAAAGCTTAAGATCTCGAAAAACTGACATCGAATTTTCCAATAACTAGCGTCATTGTCGCCGGGACTCTCTGCAATTCGATCGCTCTGATCTCAAGAGGTGGACCCAATTTGGGCAAAGGCTCTTAGAGGATGCTTGACGTCATACTCAGTCATGCAACAACTCCCAGGTTTTTTCCTTGTTTCTCTGCTGCGCCTCGCACAGCGCTGACGAGCAAACTTGTTGGTCAAATATTAAAATCATTCATGCCTCAAATTGTAGATAGCTCGGTCAGTAGAACAGTACTGTAGTTCAAGAACAGTACAAAGTCTCTGACATATGCCGAGAGATAGCAGCCCAGCATCAGATATCAGATCGCTGGCTAGGACACTTGCATGGTGACACAACCACGATTGCATTGTATGTCCGGATATCAACAATCCTTCTTGCAACACATCCCGACCGTAAAAATGCAACAATAATAGTGTATCCCCGAACGTACCTTTCTCAAAGGCACCTAGACTATAGATCTAGACCATTTACTGAAGTGCAGAGACATTGACACAAGCCCAGGGTCCCATAGTCGTAGGCCTAGCAGCTCTCCAAAGAATCACTCAATCAAACAGAAGGAAGTATCCCTTAAATTTACAAAAAGAAAGAGAGAAGGAAGAAAGAAAATAGGGAGTTCAGATGTCAAATTCCTATTCCACTCGTTGCAGGTTTCTAGTGGGATTAAACACAATTCCCTCTTAGTTGGAATAAGATATGCTAGCGCGCTTCATGTTGATCGTTCCATGGGCATCCACAACAAGGGTACAGAGGATACATCAATCCCAGTTATAGCTTATGACTACCTAGGCTGAAAGCAAGGACTTTCCCCGGGTTGCTCTCTACTAGGAGGCTGACGAAGCTAAGACATCGGCTAAAGAAACAAGCTTTTCGCCTGTATTGACCCTTGGAGCTTAGGCCACAAGTGAATATAGCCCATGAGGTATACTGCATGATCAGCCTGATGAAATTCAAAATAATCCTTGTGAATTGAAGAATCCCTT
Source organism: Dactylella cylindrospora (assembly GCA_012184295.1). Lineage (NCBI taxonomy): Eukaryota > Fungi > Ascomycota > Orbiliomycetes > Orbiliales > Orbiliaceae > Dactylella > Dactylella cylindrospora. Next base: position 9,344 of record LDUD01000032.1, read on the forward strand.
AACGAAAGGCAAATATCTGTTACCATATACAAGTATAACGTTAGGGGCCAATATGTCAGAAAGTAATCCTGTGGCATTTTCGGCACGATCTCCGTGATCTAGGAACATCATATACCGCTCTTACAGGTATATAAGAGGGGAATAACCACGATAAGCATGCTCTTCCTTCAATTAGGATATCAAAATCAGTCCAGAATCTCCCATTTCTAATGTTCTCAATTATTTAATTTCACCATTACGATATCCCTTCAAACTACCTCACAAAATGCGCCCAATCCGTTTCTTACCCGTTGGAGCGGCATGTTTCTTCAGTATGGTCAGGTAAGCTACTCTTAACTTAATCGGAGTAAAAAGCTAAGCTATTATAAGTTTGTTTCCTCCATAAGTCCCATATGCATATCCCTTCTCAAAGTGGAATAGTGATTTAAGAGATTGATCGCTTGCATATTTTAGGTATGTGGGAGGTGTTATTGCGGTGACACCATGTCCAGCATCCGTAACTTTACCAGCGACTGGAATAATCTTTTGTCCTCTTATCCGTTGTGAGACACCGGCAGCACCATGCACGAGTACAACGTCAACAGTTCATGTACCTTGCACTTGCCAAACTAGACCTCCTTCGACCACCTCTCTCCGGCCATCGTGTCTATCAAATGGTTGTGCTTGCCCTACTATCACAACAACAAAGTCGGCCTCTTGTCGCACCACTACCACTCAGATAGCCTCTTCAACCATAGCTTCATGCAGCGACTGCCCTATATCGAAGACTATCTCCACCGGGTTCCCTATCTGTCCACAATTTAGGTGTGCGGCGCCGACAGAGGCGTGCCCTGAGCTTATACGAGTTGTGCTGGTGCCCTGCTGTTGCCAGGCGCTGCCACCTACTGTGACTACGGCTCCAGCCAAGTGTCCATCCAACGGCTGCAGCTGTGTTATACCAACGATTACCTCTACGGAGCAGTGTTATACAGCACCTACGCTCTAGTAAACTCCCGCTCCCCGGCCGATGCAGTGGATAAAATTCGCGGGCTAGTTTATTCGAGTTATTTGCAAAAGGTTAGATTTAGTATATCATATGATAGCTAAGATTCGCCACCAAGCATATGCGAAGAGTGTACGAAGGTGAAATTAACATTTGCATCCTATTGAAACAACAATATCTCCTGAAGCCTCATACTCAGACCAACCGATGAGCCATCCTTCCTTCTTGACGCTCATCCTGTAAATTTGCTTCCAGATTGTCCTCCTCAATGCCAAAACCATCTTTTCCTTCACTTTCTTCTACGACATCTTCCATCGTAAGAAAGCCGAGGTCATCCAATCCATATTCTGCGTATTCTGCAACTGTTCGCACGGGAGCCGGTATCGAAGCGCTCGTAGGGCCTATGTGAGGCGACTTTGTTTCTCCTTCCTCTCCTTCAGATTGCTCAAGTGCTACCTCAGTAGCCAAGGACGGCTTCCTACTAGTCTTGCCGAATATCCCTGCTTTGTTGGCCTTTCTTTCACAAACCTGGGAATTTATACCGTTCTCACCAAAGTTATTTGGTGAGCCCTCTTCGTACATTGTAGTTAACGATGGCCCAATAAACGCAATATTATGGTTTACTGATGGCTGCCGCGAGCGAGTGAAAGACCCGATAGATCGCCGACTCTTCGACTTTATCGTGTCGTTTCCCACGTCTGTAGTTATCATAGTATTCCTTGAGTGGCTTGAATTATATTTAGTCTGTTCTGCTCCCTTGTGATCATGGTTCGTCATAAAGTGGAGGACAACAGCACTGAACAAGACTTTCGGGTTATGTCAGCGACGCCGCACATAAGCTGAACGGGGTAGTTCTGCGAATCACTCACTGTCTGCGTTGCATATCAACAGGCAAAGCCATCCCGGCTCTCCCCCTAACAGCATTACGGTAAGCAGATTGCTTGAGTTATTGTAGTTAGCCACCTGACAATTATATAAGTGTTCCGTGGCGGGTGGTACGTACGCTACACTAGAACACAAAGTAGCGCAAGCCCCTAAGAAAGTCCGAAGCGCCATCTTTCTTAGTGCTAGATGGGACTCAACGGCATTCGATCTTGATACTTCTGGCCAAATGTTAGCTTCAGATTCTCTTTTTAGTGGCTCCTCGACTTACGTATTATTGGGACCAAGAAAAGGATCGTCAAATAGATCTGTATGCTATATTAGTCTTTTAATTTCTATATCCCAATCGAGCATGTTTGAATGCAGGGCTATTCGAATATTCTCACATTAACAACGACATCAAACACTACGAGCGGTATCATGGCAAATGTTTCCATGCCTATCCGGCAGACACCGTTCTCGAAGTAAGCAAATCGACTTGAAATCATATCTGTTAGCAACTCTGCTCTTGGATATCAATAGAGGTCGGTGCGTACTACGCGAAATTGAGAAAGCAAACAGTGATGTATGGGACTAGAAAGAGCATATCCCGTTGAGTATCGATCGTATCAAGTTCAAATTAAAAGAAGCTTTTGTGGAGGTCATACTGAGCATCCCAAAGCAATTGAAAATATATATCTTGTCCCTTAGCCATGGCAGCCAAGGATTCCTGACGAGTCTCTTTCTTTCAGTTAGACAATTTGTGAGTGCGGCTGTAACTTATATAGGCTCTGGCATACCACTTTTTCCACTAACAGAAGGTAAATGAACTATAAGCCATCGAATTCTGTCAGTCGGCTATACCAGGCTTAGAGTAAAAGCAAGTAGCCTAGTGCATCTGCTTACAACCTAAAGGCGGAATGTTAGTGGAACGGCTTAAGATCGTTCTGGGTTGTCACATACTTTGGTTGACATATAGAACCATATACACATTATTATAGCAGCTGAGCAAGTTGACTCGCTTTGGTTGACCCCGAAACCAAGATTCACCATCCCAGCTGAGAATATGAAGCAAAACGAATCCGCATAAATGATCAGTATATCTAGCGATCGCAAGAACAACAATCAGTTAATTCATCTCCTAGCTTTCAAGATATATGCATGAAAGGTAGACTCACACCATCGGACCGCAGTGAGCTTTCGCCAGGATGCGATGACCATAATACGTTGAGCTAGATAGCGTGTTGGTTAACCCGAGTTTAGCTTGACTTGATGTATTTTCAGGAGCGAGGTAATTGACTAACTCAAACAAATTGCAAGGATTGTAATCGTGATCATTACCAGGGCGGCGGCAATTGGTCTGCCCACCTCCGGCATTGCTGCTCCCGGGACGACATGTTGGACTTCTTGTGGCGATGACATTCGGTCTTCGAGTCCGCGGATGTGACGGATTTTCTTCGATGCCTCGAATATTTAAATGGCAATGTAGCGCGACACTTTGTATCTTAGAGTAATGCAACATCTTTTATATGCCCAACGCTTTAATGTAACTTCTTTAATTCATCAAAGTTTTATGTTGTGCCGTCCGGGTTCTTGAACGTGCACCCCACTCGTTGAACGGAACCTGATGATCACATAAAGGGCCTGTTGATCCCGACTGGATTCGTATGCGTCTCCGGGGGTAGTAAGAACTTGGTTCTTGATCCATTTAGATCTCCGAAAGTCACGAATCCGGATGGAGCATGCCGAGAAACTTTAATATGGCCTCCCTGATGGTGTGTAGATATCGAGTGGGATGAAAACATAAGGTTTAGTTCTCCTTTATCATCAAGTTAATTCTTTGGGTCTAAAAAGGTGCTGATACCACCTGAAATGGAAACCACCCAAGAAAGGGCACAAGCTTCTGTGGAATGGGTTCAGATCTAGAGCAAGCATTTAAAAATCACTGGAAATCTAGACACGGCTAAATTAGGCTAGGAGAAGCTTATACGTTTGCTACGGATTGGAAATGCAAATGGGGAATTCGAACATTCACGAACGTGGACCACAGCTGATTTGGAGTGTGTTGGTAGAGTTAAATTACAACAGCCTTCCTCGCTTGTAAATCTTGCCAACATGTTAGCTCGCACCGGCAGTTGATCCTCGAGTGCCAGCCAGGAAAGGGTTGTTCCCTCGTTGACACCCTTGGACCTTTTACGTATCCTCCCCATGAACGGAAAGTCACTTCCTTCTTGGCTGAGACTACAATGCGACGTCTTAATTTACCATGCATGCGCAACGCGTAGCCTTAGCTGCGCTCTGGACTGGCAGAGCCTGCCGCCGCGCGTTCGTACGCTGCGAAAGAAAATATAAATTGGATCATGCCACGAAGACGTAGTTGTAAATACGAACGCGAGCCTTTTATTCCTTCTTTTCTTTAACCATTTGTCGATTTCTGGAGTTTTCCAGCCAGTTTGCGACTTTATCACTATCGAAAGCCTTAGGCCCACCAATCATATATTGCTCCGACATCAGACATAACCAATATGGAGGACGAGGATAGCATTGCAAACCAACCAGCAAATTGTCAAAGTGATATGTTTGTTCGAGAGTGCAGTAGGTCTAATGCAACAGAGTTTGAAATAAATTCTCTTGAACTAAGCTTCAAAAAACCACACAGACAACCTTGATAAATACTTCTATTTAGTCTCGGCATCTGGCAGTCAGTCTAGCATTATCGTGGCCGCAAGTTACGGCTCCCGGGATGCCACCAAAAAGCTTACTCGGGAGAGTGTGATCCGTGCTCTATCTCGCGTAATTCAACGGCAGCCAGCGTTAGGAATGGTTGCGGTCCGGCGGCCATGTGAGGTTAAAGGGAAAGATAAGCTATGGTTCGCAAGACTGCCTCATCTTGATGTCAATGATTATATTGAATTCGTGGAACACCCCGAAGGAAGTCCTGCCCCGACTAGTCGCGAAATTTTCGAAGGGATGTTCGATCAATGGTTTGATCTCACGGATCCTTCCAAGTCGCCATGGAAAGTTACTGTAGTCGACAACACGACCATTTATTACTCCTTTAATCACATACTCAGTGACGGAAGATCAGGTTATTTCTTTCATCGGGAGTTTCTTTCCGCCCTGAATGATGATGAGGAAGACACTTCTAGCGCGTCTAATCCCGCCCCCCTACAACGCATGGTTCCTACATGTTCTAAGGATTGGCCCGATGTCCACGGAGTTACCATCGCTAGCCACCACAAACTCAACGTGTTCTGGTTCCTCATGAGCCTGTTATTTCAAGTGATCCTAGAATTGATCCTGTTCCCAAAATATATGACCTATGGCAACGTCAAACAACCCAAGTTCAAGCCCGAAATCAAGCAATTTGCACCCCCGGAGCAAAGAATCAAAAACAAACTCGTCTCTTTGAGGCTCAACCCGGCAACCATGGAGAAGCTAATTGCCGAATGTCGGGAAAAATCAACAACTTTCACTGCCTTCTTCGAGACGCTACTAAACGTATCTTTGAGTTCTGACGCTTATCCAAAAGCTCGAGCTCTTCGAGTGTCGATGGTTGTAGATCTCCGAAAAATGTGCGACTACCCGTACGGCGAGATGATGTCTAATATGGGCGCCTCTTTTACACAATTTCGTCTTACGTCGCCCTACGCAGTTATCGGGAGGGCTCCGAAGAATGCAGCCAAAGAAGCCGAAAGCATCTACACTGATGTTGCCGCATTCTGGAATATGGCGAAGCGACAAAAAGAAATTATGAACCGAGACCTCGAGCAAGGCGCCATCAGAGAGTCGGTCTCCGCCAGCATGTCGCCCACTTATATCGATGATTTCCCGTCCCAAGTGTATCCGTCACTTCGTACAATCCGCAATTTCTCGAGTCTGATATCCAACCTCGTAATTTTGACTCCTCGAGAGCAGGACAAGGATCGAGAGTGGCGGTTTACGGGTACTGACTGGGCAGGGAGCCATGTTCGAAGCGACGCAGGGCCGGGATTGACAATTTCAATATCTTCACTCCCAGGCGCTGATTGTGTCATCAATCTTGGATATCAAGAGGGAACGTATGAACCAGAAGTTATTCCTGGCCTAGCTGTCATTATGCAGAAACGTATCAAACAGGTTCTCTTAGATGATTCCCTAGCAATTTCTGTCAGTTACTAAGCTGTGAGACGGAGCTCCGTACTTGCATGCATAAAGGGGAGATGTAATTTAGAGGTCATATTCAGATTTCGAATAGCTCTGCCTTCGCATCTGCATCTTCTTTCTGGCGTAATCGCTGCTTCCACCATGTCCAGAAGACCGTTCCGCCTAATACAATGCATGTCAGAGGCAGGCTGATAGCCCAGTATACCCAGAAGCGATGAGAAATGACAAGGTCAGATGCGGTAGCATCCCAGTCAAACATCGGCATTGCAAAGATAGCCTGAGAATATGAGCCTTGGTTAGTGAATCTTTTGGAATCTAGTTGAAATTTAGATCACGCACAGCTATAAATGTACCGGGGAGAAATGCAGCAGTAAGAAAGCTGACTGTTTTCATAGCTGTGCTATCATGCTTGCTAGCAGCAGCTATCCCTTTTGAGTCTTTGGCAATGGATATGTTGATTTTGGAGTCCCTGTGAGCTAGGTAGCTTGGTATCTACAGATATCAGTCGTGTTTATTCCGATTCTTACAATCAGAGTGGTATCTCACAATTGACAGTTGCCAGTGGATCCGGTCACTGATTAGTTCCTGTCTACCCTCTAGACCATCGCACCACGACCTCAAAATCTGTAAGGATGCTTTCCGCTCCTGTATAAGAGCTAGTGGCAACCTTATTACCCCTTCCACTGTATCCGAGAAGGCGCTAATCTCTTTAAGAATTGCAGACAGGTTCTTTCGCCTCGAGGAGTTCGCGTTGTTGCCGTCGCTAATGCGTTTAAGGATTTGAAGACTTGTAACAAAATCAAGTCTCTCCTCCTCTTCATCAAATTCCACAATGCTAACGTTGTATGGGTAAGAGTAGCTTTGAAATCCAGACATCATTTCCACTTTGACGAGATTTGTGGCTAGCCAGTCATGCTGCAACTCACAAGCCGATCGCACTGAATCAGCGAACAAAGATGCAGCATGGGTAGGATGGCAGGCCGAGATGTCATTCTTATCATAGAGGCGAGCAATTGTATCAAAGTTGGTCGCATTTCTTGAGAAAAATATAGTATAAGAGGTGTTTGTGACATGTTGGTAAACCGACACCATGCAAGCTCGGGGGCCACCAACAAAGGCATCACGGAAGCAGAAAACAAACCCTACCGATTCGGATGTGAGTTATAAGCAACCATCGGGTTTAGGTTTCGAAATCTCGTCGGGTTATTGTTTACCTCTTATGCCGCCATCACCTTCACCTTGATTAAAACTAGTCAAACATGTAGCACCGTATCGACCATAGAAACCCTGTAGCACTATGCCAACCACCATCACTGGCAGCCGCAAAACGCGGATTACTTGTTCGATACTCTTGCGTGATATAGGAATAGGCATGTAGCCATCTTCCGTCTCAAGTGCCGTTGCAAGTCTGCATGCTTCTCATCAGTTATCATGTAATAGGTATCCCGCACACTGCACACCTAAGTACTTACAGGAATTTGCTACCTAAAGTCGGAAATGGCCTAGCAGCTCTTGGGGTTCCGTATTCGGCACCCTTCCGAAGGACGGGTCAATAACATAGACTCCCATTAAAAGAGGGGAGGGATACCCATATGGCTATATATCTTCGTACTCTACAAAATTTATCCATCATATGGCTGTCATCTCCAACAGTAGTTGTTGCGTCCAATCCTCCATTCTTCAGTCAAAGTTAGCGACGTTAGAGGCATGAAGCGAGTATTTATCAAGCAGATGCCATAAGCTACGTACCTCGTTTGCATCTAGTTCGACTAGAGTGATCGTTGCGGGTTTGTAGCTAATGGCAACAGAATCGAGAAAGTTAGCAGTATTATTGTTGTGTAGTGGCGCGCCTTCGCTACGAGGAGAGTAGTCAATAACATCCGCGCTCCGAAGAGAAACATTACGAGAGCTCAGTGAAGAACGAGGGCGAGGCGTGCTTGGAACCGGCTCAAGATGCTTGGGTGGCATCCTGAAATCTCAGCCGTCATTTGCTCTTATTCGGAATAATGTCCATAACTCATAACCCCAATAATGATCCGGGTGACAAATGCGCGACGGCCGATGGCTTTTGCGATCTCGAACCGGATCAATCACGTCCTAGGGGAAAAATTTGGCAAAAAGAATTCGAACCCCTTAAGCCCCAAGCAAGCCAAGCCAGAGCAGCCAGTAGTCAACAGCGGACAGCCACATCAATTAACATTCCTAGCGAGCTGCTCTCATTTTCGGCCGAGATATCAATTGCATATATAAGCATATTGCATTGTGCAAGATTAGCTATATTAGCCAGAAAACCCGAAGGCCACAACACACTATAGGAGTAGCTAGTAGGACACCACTCTAAGCTTGCTGGGGTATCATGATGATAAATTGTGGAACAACCGCCAAATTACTGACTTGCCTAAATTATTAGTTAGTAAACGTAGCGATTATTAATATTATCAGCTTACCAAATCTATGCAGGCAAGTGCAAGATTGGAAATGTTCCGACAAAAATGCGACTCGGAAGGCGCTCTTCACGAGCTAGCAAATCTTGACTTAGCGTTAACTCGACCCCACCATGATGGGTGCAATTCGGATGACAAAGCTGCTTTGCTTCACAGATTGCAAGGGGTTATGTCTGCTCGCTCGATACTAGGTATCATGGAGCATTCAAATAATTGAAGTTGCAGAGTTCTTTTCCAATAACTAGACGCTCGTGTTGAAAGATCGAAAGTAGCATATGGCATGCAGCAGGGCTTTTAAATTCGGGCCACATTCAACCTTCTATAGTATCTTTGGTTCTGTCTTCATACCTGATCTAGCAAGGGTCCGAGCTTGTGGTCTCCAGCCCTCTACAGGCGAATTTTTATCATTCGTGGAGACGGATGATTAATTAAAGGCACTTCTACAGTCCCAGCATGTCCTCTAGATTTGGTTATATAACCCTCCACCAAACCCCGCTGCTTCGACAAAGCCCGTCACTCCCTTTCCCAGGTCAATTGGCGCCGAAACAATTCTTTACCATTATCGCAGGCAATTTCCTACCTCTCCGGCAGGCGGACAACGCATTACGAAGCCGCTCTGCCCCTCTCACTCCTTCTCAATCTCAACAGCTAGGCTCGAGAGGTTCCGTGGCCGTTGTAGCCGCCTCCAACAAACCCAACACATTTTTTTCCACACGTCATTTCCAATCTCCCTTGGTTTCAGCTTCTAAACATCAACCTTATCACAACTCCAACATCTCATCTTCCTCCTCATCTACAACATCCATCACCAATATGTCTAGCGAACTCTACACCACCGAGACCCCTGAGCAAGTCAAAACAGCCAAGGTATAATCCTAATCCCTCAACTCCAATGCAATGCTTAACTATTTTATATAAGCTTTACTAAATTAATACATAGGGCCTCCATCTCATCACCCAAAGCACTCCCAATGGCAAAAAGGTCCAGATTCTGCTAGAAGAGCTTAAAGATTTATACGACCTTGAATGGACTACTTCTATTATCAACATCGGCACTAATGAGCAGAAGAAGGACTGGTTTCTCCGTATCAACCCGAACGGTAGAATCCCAACTCTCGTCGACAACACTCAGTCTCCGCCATTCCCAGTTATGGAAACCTCAGCCGAACTCCTCTACCTCGTTGATAAATACGATAAGAATAACGTCTTCCATTTTGTCGACCCATTAGAACGCAGCGAGTGCTTGCAGTGGCTCTTCTTCTGGCACGGAAGTGGTGCACCATATCAAGGACAGAGTAGGCTGCCCTTCCCTAATAACCTTCGAGACCTTGAGTCTAACGCCCTGAAACCGTAGCCAACCACTTTAATAGATTCGCAAAGGATAAAATTCCCTGTAAGTTTTACCCGATGTTGATAATTAAGTGTTGCTTTTAACAGCTCTACCATAGATGCGATCGAAAGGTTCAAGAACGAGACTCTCCGCGTCTATGGAGTTCTTGAGATTCGTCTCTCCGGTAAATATACTGGACAGCCGCGTGAGTACTTGGCAGGGGGTGGCACTGGAAAGTACTCAGTTGCGGATATTGGGACTTGGCCGTGGGTTAGCATGTGGGAATTCACCCAAGCAATTACCGAGGAAGATATGCAGGCTTTCCCGCATCTGCTGAAATGGATTGATAGAATCGCTGCTCGCCCTGCTGTCAAGCGAGGCACAGGTGACTCGTATAATGCCCAGAAGCGACCAGACCTTTATGTTGGCGAGAAATAACCTCTCCATGATTGTGCACTTTCTGCCCAGACACCCAAACTTTAAAGCGTTGGAAGGGCAGCTTTCAAATGGACATTGGAAACTCCCCACTTTGAAGATAAACAAAAATGGGTGGTATCTGTAAATTAAAGTTGGGGTAGGGATTACCTTATCGCCGCAACCTTAATGATAAAAATACAATTAAGTAAACGTCTGAAACCTTGAAAGATAGATATACGGTAGCTCTGTGAAATATAGGATCGTGGGTTGTTCCATGCTCCACGCCACGGCCGGGAATCCGAATGTTGATAAGGTAATTACCGGCCTGGCATGCGCCCGTTTAGTTATGTCACAAATTATAAGCCATGCTGATCTCCGCTTAGATACAATCATGAATTTGAGTTTGCTATTCACTAAATTATAAATCTTGTTAGTAGTTACCTACCAAGCTCCTGGCTGGCGTTGCTTGCAAAAAATTCCTTGTTATAGACTAGTAAGCCGAACATGTACAAGATCTAGATATGCAGCTTCCCCACTGCCCGGGTATTCGGCAGGCGCAAGATGCTAACGCCCCAGGTACGAGTCGCTATACATCCTTAAATACGCCTTAAAAGGTGTCAACACACAAGGTGGCGTTGCGGAGCTTTCAGTTTTTTCCATCATCGGCTCAAAGCCAAAATATAAAAGTCGGCTATGTGGACACGGCTTCGTTCGGGTACAAGGAAAATTGCAATTGTACAACCCACTCTCGCAAACGCAATTCACAAGATGACCGAGCCAACTCCAAAAGAGATACCCCCTCCGGATACTAAGATGAAGAGTTCCGTCTGGTACGTCCCGGGAGAGAGCTTGGTTCTCTCCCCGTACGCCCAACGGCTGTTCCAAGAATATTGCGGAATACCGGCCGATGAGGTCGCAACCCATATTGTCGGCGTTGTAAGATAACCTTCCCACCTAATTGAAATTAGATTAAAGATTCTAGCACAAGGAATAGCCGAACGGCTGATAAGTTTTTTGCCCTCGATGGTTAGAGAGAAAGGGCCTGGAAGGTGTATCCCTACCCTTGTATCGGCAATTTCCGTTTCCTCGACTTTGCTATAACCGAATCCCCGGGATGGCCAACTGTAATCGAGACGCTTCACGGTGGTGGCAAGTTTCTCGACTTAGGTTGCTGCTTTGCACAAGATGTTCGTGCGTTGGCCCATGCTGGAGTTCCCAGCGAAAATCTCTATGGGGCGGACCTGAAGCTAGATTTCATTGATCTTGGGTATGAGCTATTCCGAGATCAGGATAGCCTCAAATCAAAATTCATTGAGGCGGATATTTTTGACCAATCCTCCGCTCTGAAGGACATCGATGGCCAAATGGATATAGTTAGCGCTCGCAGTTTTCTACACTTGTTTCCAGAAGAAGAGGAGTTCAAAGCAGCGTGTCGCATTGTAGCGCTCCTGAAAGATGCTAAAGGCTCAATCATCATGGGGCGGCAAGTCGGCAGCAAGAAGCCCGGCCTAAACGAAATCCGATTAGAAAAACGGCCAGTGTTCAGACACGATCCAGAGACCTGGAAGACATTCTGGGATAGAGTTGGTGATGCCACATCTACAAACTGGGATGTTCAAGCGCATTTTATTGAGGTTACACCGCAGCAACGGGCTATAATGAAAAATGTTGAACTGAGTGGAATAGAAAATAGAGCATGGCTAGAATTTGTTATTACCAGGGTTTAAGTAGATAACCTGGATGGACCGGCTTTTATTAGGTTAGGCTCAAAGGAGGATGTAAATGACATTTCGTGGGATATCATGTTACAGTAAACAAAAAGAAAACAAAAATTAATCAATACATATTACCCGATGGCACTGATGCTAAAATTGCAGCGAGTAACGCTGTAGCCAAAGTCGCCATCCCGACGTTTTGAAAAACGAGAATTCTTTGTATTCTAGCCACCTCTGGGTCGATTCCTCTCATTCTGGCCCACCCAAACAGCACATGCGAAACCATACTTCTCTTCTCAAACTTTTTAACGTTGGCTTCCCGGTCCTCGTCCTTAGGTATGGGTCCGTCAAAATGGTTTAAAGAATCGAAACTAGCCTTTGAAGATTTTTCCAAGTCACCTTCCACAATCTGCGTTTCGATCAAGCAATCCGTATCTTTTTCGTAGGCAAAGCGATCTCTCACTCCGAACGTTAAAAGAACGAGACAGACCGAACGTTGGCCATCGAGAACTGAACAAATGCCAAAGAAGACAAGGAAACACGGGAGTATTATCCTAATGGCTTTGTGAACATATCCTAGGCATAGTGCGACCCCAAGGACGATACCTGAGAGTACCATGATCGAACCTCCCCACCGCATAGCAACAATGCGGCCGGAGTTCGAGGTAGACAAAGAGAAACGAATAAAATTAGGATGGGACTGCTGACGAAGCGAAGTCTCCACATGGGGCAGAACAGACTTAAAAGCTGACGGATGTGTAGTTGTGCTTAGGGCCCTTAAGGCCTCTTTTCTATCCCGGCCCGACAGATTCAGTTCAAACGGGGATGATGGGACCAAGAACATTGAAGCTATGCGATCTACTTCAGCCCGAAACGGTTGTCCAGCAGCTGCGCCTTGTATTAGAATTTCCTTTTCCACGAGGTAACGCTGGGAGACTTACGATCGCTATCGACTTCATCCATCGATGGGGTCTCCTCCGCTCTGCTCCTTTCCTTTAACAACGGACACTCCCAGGTTGGGCATCGCGTCTTTTCTTCCTCACTGAGAGCATCGAATCTTTGAATATATTTTCGAAACCATAAATAAAATCTCAAGTTCTCAGAGTTTCTCTCGACGTATATGAGGTAGTTCATGAAATCGTCTAATCGGCATGGCTATAATATCATGGAGGACGGGCAAGGAAGGTTAGCACGATGAATTTAAATTGAGGACAACGTATATATACCTCAAAGATATAACGCAAGAATCTAGAAGCGTACAGGATAGACTCGATTGATAGTGAAACTTACAAAACATGTCTCGCCATTGATGACTCTCGAAAAAGATAATTTGTCTGGGATCCCATACGCGGATGCCGCCGAAGAGCCGGATAATTCTGATGTCTTTGATTTCAGGGATGATGGCCGAACCAGTTTTGGCCGCTGGTAGAAGAATAACTCCTTCAATATCTCTTTCATTTTGGTTGACTCCGTCTGCAGTCTAACACGGTCGGGTTGCTGAGCACTAAGAATGTCCAACTCTTAAACGGTCGAAATATAATTGCATCCTCCTCTATAGAGCACTATCCACCCAGGCCGGGCAATCAGAAAACTCCAGGGGAAATGGTGGACCTTATCATTCGCTTCCCTCTCGCATATTATATCAACGGCCGTTGCGGGAGGCGGATGGTTATTCTTATTATTATTGCTGCTGCGACAATACTTCGAACAGTGTAATGTATGGGTGTGCAGGCCAGGCCAGGTCCCACGAGGCACCTGGATGCTTGACCCGCATGGCCACCACGTTTGCTTCGACCTGCATGACGGCACCCTATATTAGGTAACTTTGACAGTGTTCATATCTAAATCTTGTTTTGCGGCAGATGTCCTTCTCAAGAGTGTTGCCGCATCCGGTATGGCGATTCCGAACCGTCTGCACTCCACCATCTGAAACACAAGACCAAAGTGATTGCTGCTGAAAGAAGCAACAGTCTCGACTTCGCAGCCAATTCCTTCTCCTTCTTTTACACGTTTCCTGAACCATCTCGCCTATCCCTGCGCCTGCCAACGCCTCCAACGGTTCATATCCTTCTGCATTCACAACTCTTTCACCTCATTCACAACAGTATCGACACACAGGTGGCCGGAGATAAACAGGAAAATCCTCATTCGACCAGTCTTGGCGAATGCCTAGGACCCACATCCATCAACGAAAAGAAAATAATTCTCGAATATCAAACAGCCACCGACATGAATTTTCCTTCTCCGTGACATGCCATACTCTTACGCAGACTACCCGCGGAAGGCTCGAGAGGGTCTATCATACGAGGCTTGAGTGTGCCATCTACTGAGTGCTTTTTTAATTTTCTTTCAATTTTCCCCACTTCTCCGTTACAGAACGGATTATTTATGTTGTTCAGTAACCGCAGAAGGGCCCCTTCATTCCTTCATCGTCAAACTGCCCCATGATAAGGAGCTGTAGTTATGAGGGTATGCTACTACTTGCATTACTAAGTGACAAATATAGGATACCTTCTCTCCTTGGGGTTACCTTTCTTTGGACTAATCCTCGGGTTCCTACCCTGACTACGTTTTGGCACGTTTCCGTCTTTTCGCATGCTGGGGCAAGATTCGACGGGCCAATGCCAACCCGGAAATAAATACCAACTGCTCCAATCACATTTCACAACAAGAACAACACTAATGTGGAGAAAAAGAAGAAAAACTGGAAGTAAGCACCTAAGTACTCATTTCCTTACTTAAGTACTTGTTCGTCAAAGGAAATGGTTGGATTCAATGAATACCTTTTTTTTTGCTAACCTTTCCTTTATTACTTTTTCCCTTTGGTTCCCGCGAGCGCGAGCCTACCATCCAGGTGCAGATCCGGGCTCTAGCCTGCTGCTTCTAATATCCTAGGGGATGACAGTGGATAGCTTGCGACATTCTCGGCTTGCCCTCGGAGAATACTTAAGAGCGCTAGAAAAATGATGTTGATGCGGTCGAGCCGCTAGAGTTTGAAATTATGTTGAATGGTTAATCACCAACCCTCCGACTGTTGCTGCTGGCTGTCTAGTGTTGATTCTGGAAGTTGGATGGCGGAGGATCACATCGACCAAAGTTTTAGGGGTACCAACTTGTCTTCAAGGCATATTCACAAAGAATCGAGTCGTTGCACAACTAAAATTTGTTAGTAACGGTTTTTGGAGGTAGGTGAAGTTCGCCGCTCGCGGATAGCGTCGTACTAGTGTTTCTTCCAGTCCTACAGTGGGGGTGGTGAAACATAGGTGGAAGATTCAAGCGATTACACGGCTGTGAGGTAACTACCATTAGCGCTTGGTAATTCTTCAACGTGAATATCGGATCCGGTCATTCTGAAAGGGATGTTTTCCCTTTGCCGAAGTTTATAGTGCTGTTTGACACTTTCGGGTGAAGCTGCCTCTCCTCATACCTGCGAGGCCTGTCTACTCATAGATCCAGCATTCCCAGCATTTTTCGTCCCTTTGAGAGTAGAGTAATATCATAGAGCAAATAGGGCATACGGCGTCGATGGCGTTTGATCTCGGTTGCCAATTCAATGCTTCCTGGCATGGTTCAACTTCCCCTGATTCGTGTTTGAACTGTGTAGAGAGTTGTACTGAAGCTCCGATGGCCGCTGAGCTACTAAATAAATCATTGCTAAAATGTGTGGAAAGAGACACGCACTGAGGTGTGCCCAAGCATTTGCCGAAGCTAGGAAACCAGTGTTTACTAAAATTGGTTATTTTTTTCCCACTTGACAATGTCAAAGATTGCTAACTGTGTCTATACTATGTACAGGTATCTATAAGTATTAAGCACATATACTTCAGTATCTACGTGAATTCCTGATATCCTTCTGGTCAGTTCTCGAAAGCCTCGCGGGAATTGACACGGTCTATATTGAATGGATTATTCTCCCAATGTAGGAATTCTTCCGCTCGATGGCTATGGTAACTTCGCCGGCTATGAGTAGTCTCATGCGTTCGCTCCCTCTTCAGTTTGTTATTGGCATCCGGGCTTCGACTCCGGGGTTTATAAAGATCCAGATCCGACGGAGGGACCTCAAGCAAACCTCCAATTTCTTTCCGCTCGCCGTCTTCCTCTATGACTGTATCACTACCATCATCAGTAGCTGATTGTTGGATCCTCCTCATGAAATCTGCGGCTTTTCCTGCATACTTGCACTTGACGCGAATCCTGTCGCCATACCTGTAAAACAGAAATGGGGCCGGGACGCATAATAAAGCGAGGAATGCAGGAACACTTGAGGCCCAACTGTTACCGAGATCACGGTACATATAACCTGTAAAGAGAGGAAACACGGCTCCGAAAGTGCTCCTCAAAACGGCGTTGGCCGCAAGGACGCTTGCCGCAAAAATTGTATACTGATTCCATGTCGAAGTCAGAACTATGAGCGTAGTAAAGAGGGCAGGAATCTCATATGCGTCGCTAATCACTCACTGAATCAATAAGGTAGTTGAAAATACTCAGGAAAACCATCACCATTCCGAATCCGAAGGGGGCACCAGCCGCAACACTAGCAAACCAATGAATGTCTGGAGAATTAGTCCAAGCGAACCAGAACAGCCCGATTGGTATACACACGCAGCCAACCAGGGCGGGGGGCAGTCGCTGTTCTGGAGGAGCGAATCCGCTGAATTTCTCTTCGGAGATTCTGATATATCGTTTGTTGTCAGCAATCGAGTAGACTACGGCCGCAAGCATGCCTACTGCGACACCTAGGAAGGGAAGACCTCCAATCCCTTGAGACCAGCCTCTTGTTTGCTGGTACACGATCGGGTATGCGGCGAATAGCATGTACAACGTGCCATAAATGATGGACATGTAGACCGAGACAATCAACACTTTCGCGTTGCGCAAGCCGACGTTAGCAGCAACCACGACAGGCCATGCAGCCACGATGGCATGCAATTGTGGCATGCATCGCATTTCAAACTGGCAAGATTCACGTACCAATTGGCTCCCGGAACAGTAGAATCCAAGGTCTCGAGAGAGCCGTCTTGTATGCCTCTTTTAGATTCACCTTGCCATTCTCGGCCTCAAGCTTGCTCACATAAACTTTCCCTGTAAGGTTACTCAGACTTATCGCTCGCTTCTGTAAGAGCAACGGTGAATAGGTTTCCGGAACCCCAAACGCCATCAACAGCCAGGTAAAGCCTGAAAATATGGCTAGCAGCCCTTGCACCCATCTCCAGCCCGCCGATTCTCCCAAGAATCCGCCTACGATTGGCCCGAGTACGGGACCCATGAACGGGGCTGCTGCGAAAATCGCCATAGCAAGACCACGCTCGCTCGCGGGAAACATGTCTGCAATTACGCCACCTGCATTTGTAAGAGGACTACTTCCGAATGCGCCAGCGAAAAATCTCAGAACCAAAAGAGTCTCAACGCTATTTGCCCCGGCAGCTCCAGCGTTAAAAGCCGTCAAGGCGGCGTATGTCACTAATAATAATCAGATCATGTTAGCAAACAGACCTACGAAGCGGTTATTCTATGGAAAGTAGCAAGATCAATACCGAAAAATAATCTTTGTCTGCCGAGAATCTCACTCAATGGTGCCCAGAATAGTGGCCCAACTGTGAAGCCAAGCACAAATAGAGATATGCCGAGTATAGCAACCGTGCTGCTGCACTGGAAGTCTTCCATAATCTGCTGCATCCCACCAGAATATGCCGATGAGACAAACGCAATTGCAAGAGTAGCAAAAGCTACAACCATGGTTATTGTCCATTTTATCCATTGTGCGAAAAGCATGGGATTTCGAGGATCATTTGGTATATATTCTACACGGTAGGGGTCTTCCTCGGTTCCTGAGCCTGGGAACTTGTGAGAAACGATACGATCCGTGAGCACTCCTTGGTTCAATATAAACCGCCAGTATGGTATTTTGTCTTTGATCCTCGATGGCTCCTTCTTTTGCGATTCCAGGTCCTTCTCCTTGTCGCGTGCATCTTTATCTCCTGCTGCTGCCACCGCAGTACTGGTATTCTGCGCTGCAGCGTTGCCGCCCAAGAAACCTACCTCGTTTCCGACAATGGTGTTTTCCCCTTGAATATCACTGCTACCTTCTTCAATTCCTCCTCGCAACTTAATCTGTGTATTACTCCTAGGGTGCATCTCTTTTAGCTCAGACTCGAAAAACAGATCCCACCAAGAAAAGAAACAGAAATAAATTCAAATGATCTATCATGAGTTTTCAATAAATTTCTATTCTGTATCATATAGGGACTTGGCACCATGTTCATGTGTGCATATGTACCAGTTACTCCTTGGGCTCGGTTGAAAATCCGGTGCTAGACCAAAACGAAGACCGCATAGCCGTCATTGCTTAATAATCGCACGTCACATGTAGTGTGCATGATCGGCTATTCGGCCTGGTGAGCACTTTCCTAAAGGGGTTTTACAACCCCAAAAGTAAGTAGCCCCCAGCCCAGGTATGAGGGTTTACCTGTTCAAGCCTGCATATCTTGCTTTAACCTGATCTTTAGAGCTAGATCTATGAATATATAAGTAAGTCTGTGGTTCGAAATTTTGTACGCTGAACAGAGATTTATCTAAAGGCATGGCTCTTGGCCCTTGCTAAAGCATGAAGATATGCTTGATCGCTTTGGCCAATTTGGGTGAAAGCTACCAATGCAATGGGTCTTTCGACTCACAAACAATATTGCATTTATATGAACTGAACATTATGTGTTGCACTTTCGCCCTGGCGTAGCTCACTAAAATCTACAAGCATAAACAAGATGGTTAGCAAGTATGCTCGAGTATTTACGTATTTTCTAACCAGCTCTAATTTTACGGCTCATTCATGGCCAAGAACATGTAACAACCTTTATAAATTCAAGTCTAAGACCAGATTTGTATCGAGAATCAGAGATTTAGTAGCGTTACTCTAACACAGCTAACTCCATGGGATACTTCTTCCCTCCTGGGCGGACTGCCTTGCCAACTCGATGACACGGATACCGTCTCTGCTCTGCTGGGCCTTTACAAAAGGCTCTTTCCCAATTTTTATAGCCTCCACTACGTCCTCGTAATATTTCATATAGCTGCCATTCAAACTCGGATATACACCAATATATCTGCCGATGCGGTCGTCAAAAGTCTGCGACTCATGGATTTTGACTTTTGTAACTAGCTGGCCGTGAATCGACGGGTCTTCGACCCCAAATTTTGGATCTGTGCTCTGCATCCCCGCCATAAGCTGCGGTTCTTGTGGGTCCTCGCCATACTAAATTCACAAATAAGTAAACGTCTCGCTGTCAAAATGGCGAAAGTGGCGGTTTGATAGGACTTACCTTCAAAAAACTTCCGTCATAGCCTCTGACCAAAAACTTCAAAGGGTTTTCCATTCGCGTAACTACACTTGTCGTGACCGTCGCAATCAGCTTGCGCAACGCCCCGCCGAATTGCAGTATTATGATGAATGTGTCATCAACATCGCTCTCCGAATCTCTCAGTGTGCGATAAAATCCTGTGACCGAAGTTGGTGTCGTTCCAATTAGCAGTAGCGCCTGATCTACAGAATGAGACCCTAGACCAAACATAATGCCATCGCCAGGCTTGTATTCTCCGCCCTTCCACTTAGCGATCCAAGGTGGAAAGTCGACGTCATAATGGATCGTGACGTCGGTAAGTTCGCCGAAGGCTCCCTTGTTGGCAATTTCGTACAGAGTCCGAAAGTCAGAATCGTACCGTCGGTCTGCGGCCAATATCAGCAGTCATTAGCCTGGCTATTTTGAGAAAAGACTATACAGGAGACGAAATAGGGGAAATTACTTTGGAACACTGTCAAAAGTTTTGCCTTATCCTTCGCCAAAGCAATTAAATTGTCTGCTTCTGCTGCGGTTGGAGTGAATGGCTTTTCGACTACGACTACATAATCCAAACGGCATAGTCAGTAAGACATCGGAGACATTAACAAGTTGCGTACCACATGGTTATATGGCATACCATGCTTCCCAGCTAGTAGCGCCTTTTCAGCATATTCAGTGTGAGAGTCATGATGCGTGCAAACGATTACAAGTTCGATATTTGGATCGGCGAAAAATTCGGTGGCAGTGCGATAGTGCTTAGCGTCTGGGTAGTCAATCGTACAATGCTTTCCTTTCTCTGTTGGAGAACCCGGCGGCGGGGATTCTGCTCGTTGGAGGAAAGCATAAACATTTAAGTCGGGGTTAGGGATAATGTATGGCAGATGAAAGCATTTTGTAGCGAAACCGTATCCGATGAAACCAACATTAAGAGGTACCATATTCCCAAGGCCGAGTTAATAATACCAGCTATGACGAAGGGTTAGGAAGTCTATGTTAGTCGTTTATTGACTGCTTCTTGCATTTATATATCAAGTTCATTTAGGCTAATTTGCAAGAATTGGTAATCAAGGGTGTTAAATTGTGGGGTACAGGGACAGGAATATGTAAAGTCTTTGCTCGATCACTGTTGCACAGAAGGTGATAAAGAAGCCCTCGCACGTTCCGACCGCATTGAAAAGTTGGAGGACCGGCCCCATAAGACAAAGCCCTTGAATGAAATTACAAATTCTTTAAGATTTACCGCGGTCAGATTCCGAGACTGCAACATCGATTGGTCCTCAGTGCTACATAGCTAGCCATGTTAGGACCGATGCAAAGTATATACTGAGGCGCATGTCATGTCAGTGCACCTAACATGTAATCCCTTTCACTAGGTACTTCTTATCATCCCCTGACTTTGCATGCTAACTTTGATCAACCGGCAGCCCCATTTAATTTTCGAAGCTTTCCTAGCCTAAGCTTAACTTACAAAATAGCTCCTTTTGCCCATGACACATTGATATCCTAAACTTCTGCCAATAGGAAGAAAGAACCAATCAATGCGATCAGCCAGATACCGGATTTAATCGATCACTGGGCGGGCCGCGGTCGACGCGGTCGCGGCTCGCGATGGGCCGTGAATTAAAAATTCGAACTCAACACCCAAAAATAGGAAGGAATGAACTAGATTTGAGTAGCTATAGCTTCCACACAATCGTCAACCTCAACTCGAGAGCTGAGGGGTGATAAGAGGAGCGGTGCTAGAGCTCCGATTCATTAAACGAATCGGTGACACCGGGCACCCCCCTGTGTAAATAACTTCATTATAAACCCCCCGTTATTTCGAACACTAATCCCGGGTTACACGTAATGCGTAGTATATATACTTCCGCACTACCAGCACTCGAGCACTCTATGAGCCTAAAATATAAATAGATAATAAAGAAGCACAGCAAGAGTATCGTAAAGGAGCATTCGTACTCGGCGTATTGATAATCAGTTATTACGCACGGGCCTAACTTATTCTCCTCTTCGTAAAACGCTATGGACTCGAACTGCAATCCGAGTGCTCGAGTATTTTCTTACCAGCTCCGTTTCCTCACGGCCATGGTCATGCACCAATATTTCAGTCTCTCGGCAACGCAAGCCGCAACATTGCCCCGCATGCGCAATGCATCCATACCCATGGTTGTTGTCTCGCAAACCCGATGTTCGAACAAAAGGAGACAACATGGTTGCCAATTTTATAAGTTTGCCCACGTTCCAAGATTTCACGGCACTAAATTAAGCCCCAGCGGACATATACAATAAGTATCCGGCGACAAAATAAATACTCGGAACACGCGTGTCCCAATCTATTCAGCAGTATTAGTGTTGTAATATCATATATCATCTATAATCGAGTCAAGATATATGCTTGTCTCTCGATTTAGGGCCAGGTAGTTCATACAAAACTGGTCTTTTTTGAGGGCTTTGATTATGTGCCTACCTAGGCACTTTCAGGTTACCCCGCCCTGAACACCAAAACAGAAAACCTTGAGAGCGTTTCAAGTGTCGCCATTCTTGGAACTAGACTGAGGCTTCCTTGCCTAAATATCATGCACATTCGCGGTCAGCGCTCTATCTTACCCCTCGTGCCCGTGAGCACTTGCCTGTATTACCACAATCCTTTTCTTGCCCCCCACTTGTGGCATGAGGAAGGGCTCGGCCAGCGGGCAGAGATGCACGGCTCGTGCAGAAATCCTTGCTAGCGCAAGGATCTAGAACTGCAAGAGGGGAGCCTCCAAGCGGGTGACTGGGCTGTGAAACCTTCAGTCGTGAGGCTGAGACTACGAGCAGGAGCATTATTATCGATATCGATAAATAAAAGCTCGACGCGTCGCAGAACTTTGAAATCCCATGTGTCCTTCTCCACTTTTAACAACCTCGACCCATTTATAAATTTACTTTCATTGTCTACAACACCTTAGATCACTCCTTCACTAGTTTCCTCCAAAATACGAATTCAATTTGCAGATCGAGAATGTCATTCCAAACCTTCCCGCCAAGATCTTTAGGAAGCTATTCACGTAGCCGAAATCAAAGAGCTCGAGGCTCAGTCGCCTATGAAACAAACGAGATTGATCACCCTGCCGATGATTCGGCTGCGGATGAGCCTCCTCCAGCCGAACAGGAGCCTGCAATTATAATTGCGGCTCCAGAAGGCGGCAAATTTGTCACCGAAGGGCCATCAATCGTTCCACAAATCAGCAAGAAAGTCCCAGCAGGTTCTGCGCAAAAGCAGCTAAACAAATTCTGGCGAAAATTCCGATCCAATCGCGCTGGTCGCCCGACTATTGTCCTACCGTATAACCCATTTTCGACGCCTCCGAAGCCAATATATGGGCCCACATTGCCCGTTGTTGCAACGGCTCAGTATGATGAAGCTGTAGCAAACTGCAAAGCCAAAGTTCAAAGAATTGTACGAGAGTGTCGTGGATTGAATCAGAAATATCGGTAAGATCTTATGAAGATAAGGATCTGGAAGTTTTGTTGGAAACAAGCTGACCAATTGTCTTTGGTTAGAGACTACCACTTCGATCTCGGAAGAGATGATCCCCGAAATACCAGCACACGGTATTGCATAGATGGATTTTCTTACAATAGCAACCTCACTCCAAAGGGTGTGAAACGAATTGATGTAAGGCGGCTTCGGTACACTTTTACAGCGTATATTTCCATATAACGTGACGTTAATAATCTGTGTTTATATAGGAAATTTTTGATAAACCTTCTTTCTTTAAGGACGGTGCCACCCCAGGTGACATACGGCAAGGGGCAACTGTAAGTTTAATCGTGGTCATCAGGACACTTCCACCCTTCTCAAAACTGTCGTCCAGGCAGCAATGCAAGGCCGTCTCAACCTCAGGGCCATACCCTTTAGGATTTGAAGCTAACCGTTCAACTTTAGGGGGACTGCTGGTTCCTTGCAGCAGTAGCAACTATGACAAATGTTCCCGGGCTTCTTGAGAAAGTCTGCGTTGCAAAAGATGAAGAAGTTGGCGTTTACGGCTTTGTATTTTTCAGAGGTGCGAGAAACCCTTCCCTGCTACAAAGACATTCCATGGGTCGGTACTAAGTGAGCTTTGCAGATGGAGAATGGATTTCTAGCATCGTAGACGATCAATTATACCTGTCTCAGGAAGAATACCATGAGTCACAATCTGAACTGAAATCTCTTCTCTCAAGAAAGGGTAAGGAGGCCGTGTACACCGAGGCCCTTCTGAAAGGATCAGATGCGCTCTACTTTGCGAGCTGCGAGGACAAAAACGAAACCTGGCTACCCCTACTTGAGAAAGCCTATGCAAAGGCCCATGGAGATTACACTTCAATCGATGGTGGATTCGCAGGGTACGTACGAATGCACCAACGAATGCACTACCGGATGTCGCTAATACATTTCCAGGGAGGCTGTCGAAGACCTTACAGGAGGTGTAACAACAGAAGTGTGGTCTCGGGATATCCTAAGTAGAGATAAATTCTGGAATGAAGAATTGATGAAAGTCAACAAGGAGTTCCTTTTCGCGGGCTGGTTCACATCAACAGCAACTGAAGATCGTGATGGCATCATGCCCTCTCATTCTTACTCGGTTCTCAAGGCGAAAGAGATTGATGGACAGCGCTTAGTACTTGTGCGGTCAGTATGCAACTGAAATTAACTACTTTCCAGCGTGACTCTAATACCCCTTGTTTGCAGGAATCCATGGGGCAGATTCGAATGGAAAGGACCATGGAGCGATGGTAGCAGGGAGTGGACATCATATTGGATCGAACAGCTTGAACATAAATTCGGAGATGATGGTAGCTTTGTAAGTAATTACGCCTAGTTGACTTTCGGCGGTATTTACTCCCATACTAACTCCCAGAATCTGTAGTGGATGTCCTGTAAGATGAAACCATCTAGCAATATTCGACATTGTTTACCTTTGGGCGCTAACAATGCTTAGACAACGATTTTCTTCGAACTTTCCGCATCATCGACCGTACTCGCTTGTTTGACTCGAGTTGGTCTGTTACCTCTTCTTGGGTATCGGAGCCGGTTGAGTGGGAGAACACTTACTCTAAAAACCGGTTTCAGATTACAGTACCAGAAAAGGCTAAGGTTATCATCGTACTTCAGCAACTCGACGACCGATACTTCAAGGGTCTTGAAGGAGAATATGTCTTTGACCTGCATTTTCGAGTGCACCGACCAGAGGAGCCCGACTATTTTATCAGAAGTCGTGCCAATTGTTTGATGTGGAGAAGTGTCAGCTGCGAAGTAGAACTCGAAGCCGGAGTCTGGGATGTAGCATACAAGATCACTGCCACTAAATCTGACGATAAAAAGAGCGTTGAGGAAACGGTTAAGGAGACGAGTGTGGCAAACCGCCGAAAATTCCTTCAAGTTGGAATGTCGTACGACCTTGCTCACGCCAAAGGCCGGGTAGTTGTCCGGTCGGACGAACTGGAGGAAGACGACGAGGATGAGGAAGATGGGGAGGGCGGGAAGGCTAAGAAAGACGGAAAAGATGAGAAATCTGAGAAACCTGAGAAGGATGAGAAACCTGTTAAAGATGTGAAGGACAAGGAAGCCCAAGAAGAAAAGTCCGAAAAGCCTAAGGAGGAAGTCTCAGAGAAGGAAGCGAAGTCCGGAGATGTCGCTGATGGTAGCGATAAGCCCCAGCAGAAGCAACAGGACCCGAATGAGGGTACTGACGCCCCTGCCCCTCCCGCTCCTGATCCTCCAAGCTCAGGCGTATCCGAACCCCCTGCGCCGAAGGGAACAGTTGACCCGTCTATAAAGACGGATCCAACACCTGATGGCGTATCAGATTCAAAAGCCGAGGGGGATGCGAAACCCCAGGAACACGATAAGTCCGAAGCCTCATCAGCATCCGCCACTAAGCGTACTGTAAAACCCGACCCGCAAGATAATACTACGGATATTACGGCAAAGGATGATAAGGAAGCGAAGCCGAAAAAGGACATTAAGAAACCACGAGAAATTACAGCATATATGCTTGTACCGATCACAGATGAAAAGGAAAGTGATAGCGAGGACGAGGAAAATATGTGGAATGCCCTTGCAGTCGTAGGATTAAGGGTGTATAGTCAGCAGAAAGATATTACCGTCCAGCTGGTCCGACCCAAAGGTGCAGCAAAACTTTTGCTCGACCCGGATGAAAAGAGCCAAGAGGCATCTCAAGCTAAGAGCAAAGAATCTGAGGAGTCGGATGAAAAGGATGAAAGTGGAGAGACAGAAAAGAAAGAAAACAAGGAGGAAGAGGAAGAGAAGAAGGAGAAAGAAGAAGAAAAAAAGGAAAAAGAAGAGAAAAACGAGGAGAAGGAAGAGGAAGGAAAAGATGAAAAGAAAGAAGAAGTAAAGCAAGAGGAGAACGAAAAGGAGAGCAAAGATAAAGATAGCGAGAAAAAGGATGTGGATGGTCAAGACAGCTCCCCGGGTGAGCCAGCAAAGACCGAAGTCGCTGATAGTGAAACGAAGACATCAGAGGTTAAGGAAATAGCTGAAAAGACAGATGAGAACAAAGATTCTGAGAAAAGCGAACCCAGCGATGAAAAGTTGACGAAAGATATAAGTGCAGAGGAAATAGTCCAAGACCAAGGGGAGACGAAGACCACTGATACAGCCTCAAATCAGAAAGGTGATGAGATACCGATCCTCTCAGGCAGCCTGGACACACCAACTCCAAAAGAGGAGGTTAAACTCAGCGAATCAGAAAACGTATCAACATCTCTCTCTAGCTAGGCAGGTTAAAAGATCATGTAAATTAATCTATAGTGTCACGTGCCTGCTTTCTTATAGTTTACCCTTGCGCTAGTGGTTTAACTTTGGGTTTCCGGATTCTTAATTTTTATTACGGCCTGAGGACCCGCTTGTCTCTATAAGCGGTAGCTATGTTTAATTTACGGCCGTATCTTTTCTCTTTTTATCACTGATGTTACGAAAATATATAACTCTTCTAAATTCCATCATCCGCTTAGTCCTGAATCAAATTTCCTTTTTTACATGCACATCAATGCCGCAACGTGATATATACAAACGAATCAATATATCTCTGCAAACTTGTTACAGTCGCAAATAAAGCAAATCTATCCTACTAGTCTATCATAGTCTATAAAACGAATCAAATCATTGGGTAAAATGGATCATAAAAAAGAGTGTGCAAAGCCAACAAAAAGGTTTTGAGATGTTTTCCAGAGGCCCAAGTGCCCCCAGAATCGCAAATATATTTACAGGAAGAAAATTATCTTCAGAGTTAATTCTTAAGTGTCCCAGAAAGACTAAGCTCTCAATCTTTTGGAGTACAGGAGCTCCGCAAGTTACTAGTAAGGTGTCCCGCTTCCAGACCTCTTGAGCTAGCGTCACTGTTCACAATTGTATCTGCCTCTGTAAAAATTAAAGAAGGGTCTGACATGGGACCTCGAGGGATGCGGATTGGGCCTGTACGATAATTCTCTGGCTCAAAAGACTGAGGCAAGATGTAGGAAGGGAAATAATCTTGCGGTTCCTTGCTCCCGATGATATAGCCCTTCCTCTCGCTGATCATACTCTTAAAGCTGCCCGGGGTAGAGATAGGTGTAAGGTCCGCATTTTCGAAGTAAGGGCTGGAGAAAGTTGAATCGGTGAGAACCGTGGAGCCAGAAGAGCCTAGAGAGCTAGAGTAGTCCTGGAAACTAAATCGAGGAGGAGCGAGAGCAGACAGGTCAAGGCGGAGGGCTCCAGATGGAGATGCTGGTGCAGAGGGGATAGGTTTTTCCTGCTCGTCCTCTTCATCGGATTCGTAAATTGTGTACAGGAACATCGGGTTCTAGGAATTCTCTGTTAGGCCTTCTCACACAACTTTAAAGGCGAGGATAACAGTATACAACAGACCTCATCTGCCTCGCAATCTACGCACATATCCGAAAATCGGGTGGAGTAAGACCCTTGACACTCCGTACAAAGAGATTCTCGTCTATATGGAACCCGTGGAACCTCGATTTCTGCTGGTAGGACAGCGGGTTGAAGCAACTGCGCAACGGCAGACGCTCTAGCTATAGGATACTTCCGACGCTCACTGGTGTCCATTGTACTGCCTGACGCATATGTTTGTGTATTGACCTTTAACTTTTGCACTGTGCTGGTATTTTCGATTCCTGAGGAGGCTCCAAAAGAATGGAAGGATTGAATGACGTCGAGGTAAGATATCTCACCGATAGAAATGGAGGAGGATCAGCGGGTGACCTTTATAATGCACCAAGATTCTGAGAAACCCTCGTGGCATTTTAAAGTTTCTTCTATGTCGCAGGTAAACGTGGAAATAAAATAAAAAAGCGGAGATATGATATAAGGCAACAAGCATAACCGCCCGGGGGTCTGAAAGTATAGAGGCGCATAGTTCTAGAACCTGCCCTAGAAATTTACTTTGCAGCTTGCTGTTCGCCGGATACGGAAAATGCTGCGTTCCTCAGCAACGAAGTGCTAACCTTATTTACTAAAGAACATTTCTAAGTTTCGTCAGCCCATCACAATCTGGATCAGGATCCAGATCAGATGATAGACACGTCAAAGCCTATTCTGAGCGGAGATAAGTCTGCTCTGGCCTAAGGAAGTTCGCGACACTACAAAACTACACCGCACACTATCTAGAGACTCTACGCGGATGTGCGCACGATCGTGTACGTCCCACCTATCAGCTTGCAGGCGCGTCTCGGGCTAAGGCGCCGAAGAGGCATTAATATTGCCATTCCACATGATGGCCTTAACTATACAGGCAACAGATACCGATCACGGAGCGGAGGGTCAGCTGCGAATGAAATCAGATTGGCCATCCTGGCCATGCCACGAGCATGAGCACAGCGGCTGATTGCAGTTGGAATGTTGCATCTCAGTCGCCAAATGTGTTGCGCAGTGGACTGATATACGCGGTAGGCTGTCCGCCAAAGCTTAATGCCCCAGCTTTCTCATAAAAGTGCTTGCAAGGTTTTATTTCATCGCTTACGGGCTAAAGTTTGGCAGTGGGAAGTTCCAGTTTCAGACTCGCCAATTAAAACATCCACGTGGAAATTCTCGCCACCAATGCATCCGCAGAGTACCGAAGTACGCATTAACGAAATATCATTCATGATTTCTTAAACCCTAGCTATTGCCAAACAATAGCCCACTCGTTTGTTAAACTAATCGTAACAATTTTGTATGCGGTCGAAGTCTCTAATGTTACATTGTAACGATTATTCTACCCGCGAATGACCATTGCATAGGAGGAGAAACATCCATGCCCACTATATTGACTGAAATGCCAGAAAACTATCCCTAACTTTGCCGTTACCATCAACCAACAAATTATTGGCACAACTTGAGCCTAGCCATTCATTACCCAGCCACGCCGGCTCCCAATAGTAAAGCCCAACTCCTCTATTTGTTCCTTGAACAATCTTCGCAACGTCCTGGATCCATGTCTTCTGCCCCGCAATAGACTTTGGGATATAATTGGTGTCAGATGGGAAAGGATATTGTGGACTTGGGCACGATGCCGGCCAATTCGTTTCAGCAACTACAATCTCTTTCCCGTACTTACTACTGAGCTGTTGAAGGGTGTACTTCAAACTTCCCAGGTAGGCATTCTGATTGTAGAATGGATAGTACGAAACACCAATCATATCAAAATCAGAACTGACTAATGGGCCTTGGCTGAGAGCCGTGTCATACCACCATTGCTGGGTACTCCAATCCCAACCATTATCAATGTGGATCATAATCTTCGGCTTCGGACTAAGGGTGGAATCTTTAATACCCCACGCAGCGGAGTGGACAATGGAAGCGATGTTCCACCAGTTGGAGGTGCCTCCGAGTGGCCAAAGGATTCCAGTCCGGATTTCGTTCCCGATCGAAATGATTGCAGGATTAACTCCCTCATTTTTGAAGCGGTTGCAAAGGTCTCTCGTATAGTTATAAGTTTTCCAGGTGAGATCATTAATGTTCCCTGTGGGCCAACCCGCTGGAGCGTTCTAAAGATGAAAGTAGAAGTTAGAATCTAGATCGAAGCAATTGACCAAAGATGCTCATACCTGGTGAGCTGGATCAGCCCAGGTATCACTGTAGTGGAGTGTGAGATAGACACTCAGTCCAGCAGCTGATGCTCGTTTTGCAAGTCTAACATTATAGTCGAGGTTGTAAGTCCCACCCGAAGGATTGACCCAGACTCTTTGGCGGACGGAATTGGCACCAGCATTCTTCAAAATTCTTTCCAAGGGTTGAGTACTCCCATCAGTCCACTTGAAGGTCCTTCCTTGGCCCTCTAGTAGGATCAATGAGGATATGTCGGCCCCTTTGTATGCCAAAGCATTTGTAAGAGTAGCAGAGAGCAAGCTCCCTAAAATAAGCAGGGCGGAGGGTAGCATATTTCTAGTGTGTTGTTATTGTTGTTGTATAATCGATTCTAATCCAACTCCCAACGCATACTAGCCAAGGCATAAGTCCAAGTACAAGAACGATGCCGTGCTGGCAAGTCACCTTGGATTTATACAGAAAATCAGTAGCCATTCAGATCATATGGTTTTAGGGCCGGAATCGTGACGTCGGTTGCCGAGAAGCAAAATCATACGAAGGGGTCTTCGAATTTTCACTCAGCGCCCGCAGAAGATTCCCATCTCAAAGGAGACGAACCCGAGGTTTGGGCCATGCGACTGCTCAGGCGAAGTCGGCTCTGCGGCCAAAGTTCCCGATCCATAAGCTGGTGCGGCAGAGCTAGGGCGCCATGCTCCTAACCTTCAAGCCTAGGGAATCCTTGCGAATATTTATTTTCGCAACAATCGTATATTGGGGTTTTCCTTCTTTGGCACTCCAGCTAGCCAACCAGATTGGCATTCGCAAAGCTAAGTCCCGCCATCGTCAATTCGATCCTCCGTGACTAAATTACTCCATGTCAGCTAAGAATTAGGACAAGATCAGTAGCCAAGGGAGATTTTCATTCCCCCTCCTCCCGATACCTATTGAATCTCAAAAACTAGCATAAATCGAAAACAAGGCCCTGGAAATTCACGGTCACATCTAGAGACCTTTTTCCAGCCACGGCGGCAACGGTGGAGCAAATCCTCCGTTCAACAATGCCCCATAGAGGCCAAGGTTTGCGCGATTTAAGAACCTGCTACCTTGGGACGAAAATTAATGATCCATGTGTAATTCCAAGGGGTTTTTAAACCGGAAGGCAGCTTATAAAACTTAGCCCGCCACGGGCCAGGAATCGTGATGAAATAATGGACATGTTCACAACCCATACACCTTGCCCTGCATGACGGAGTTATTAGGAATAGTATAACTCAGATCCGAAGAGAGTCGTGAAAATATACGGTAGGCAGGCTAGACACTTAGTCACCCTATATTTCGGCATTAGGTGCCATCACTGTGCCGGAATAGATACGAAACGAGTGAGTATTGCCTATATAGCCCATGCAATACAAGACTAGTTCAAATACCACCCACATATACTACCAGACAATGATTTAGGAAGTGAAGCTCTAGAATAGGGTCATACAATGAAGTATAGTTAGGTGTATTTTCTTCTATAATATTCTAGCAAAAACAACAATATCAAACAAGACACCGGTAAATGCAACTAACAAGAGGACAGATAATGGAAGCAAAGGGAAATCGTGGACTAAAGCAGTGTCTCTACCAAAGGAAATCCATCCCGCTCCCAAACCAAGTGAGGCCCAATAGCAAACCTCCGTTGGCTGTATCTATGACCATCCCAGAGCTCACAATTCAACCTCGACACCAACAGAGACGCAAGTAGGATCCATATCAGAAGTGTACCAGCTGAGAGCTCGGTAGGTTTCTTCCTTGTCGAGCAATCCCTTGATATCGCAGACATACCAACCAGATTGTCCTTCACGAGTGAATGCGTTCATTTTCCCAAATCCAAACTTCGGTTGATATCCAAGACCAGCATATGTGAACATGAGGGGATCAGCCTTAAGCTTGGCAATGTCGGCTTCGCTAAGGGAAACACCACGATATTGCTCGCCGCCAGGGACAGCCGGATCTTGAACATAGGCAAGCAGGCCTTCAAACGTATTGGTCGTGGTGTTCATGGCAGCGTTGACAATGTAGAATCGTTTGTAAGGCTCGTTGTTGGTGCTACGAACGATGGAAACTTTGTTCGGTTCATCGACGCTAACAGGCATGACGCGAAGGCCAGTGAGAGAACTAACGGAGAAGAACACTATTAGATCGGTTCTTCACAACAGAGAGGCCTTTGCAGTATTATTACATACGCTTGCTCACCAGAACCGACGATTTTGAGTCCAAAAGGTCCTCGAATCTCGGAGCCAGCGGTTGGAGCAGCACTAGCAGCGCTGACGAGAGTAGTAAGAACGATAGCGGCAGTGTTGAACTTCATTTTGAAATTTGACACGTTATACTTCTTAGTGCAATTGTTTAGGAATTTCAGAAAATCTTTAGTTTGAATTATTGAGAATGCTTTTGTGTTGAGAATGTTGTGTTTTTGTATGATCAGAATACTGAGTGGATTCCACTTTGAAGACCTTCGGAGAATGAATGCGCTGGCTTTATATACACGTCTGTACCTCAATATCCAATTCAACTACAATGTAATTGATATCATAGGTTATTTTAAGATCAAGGTCCGGTGCCCCAGCCTCAGTCACAGTAAAATGCTTCAGATGCAACATACAGGACTCGTGGGACGTGGATCAATATACTACAGGGCCAGGGTAGTCCGATCCGCGCCTTGTGGGGAAGGATACCAGTATTAGCAGCCCGCTCAATGGGGTCCACCGCCACTTAAGCCATAATTTAACGAGCCCATGAGCCTAGAAAAAAAGCCTAGATTTACCTAATTTGTTCGAGGCCGAAACCGAATTTAACAGGTGTGTTGTCACTGTTGGATTCTAAAGAACCCGTTTTAGGCATTGTGGGGAGCATCTATGAACGCTTCGAGCGCTAACACTGCATTATGCGAATCCAATGCAACGTGCTCTAACACAGCGAATGCCAATGCTGCTCGTGTAAGGGATAGATGCAGCGCCGAACTAGTCAGAGGCTTACTAGCATCGTCATGCAGATATGGAACATTTTTTCTGGATTCGCAGGATCGTCTTTTCGACGTACCACCTCCTTATTTCAATTAGTCGCTGTATCTTTTTTGATTAGAAACACTCTTATAATACGTTGGAGCCGGAGTTCCCAAGCACGCTAAACGCCTATAGCTATGAATGTCGAAGGTATCATCGTTCCTTCTCGTTTACTAAATTTAGTCGTTACACATCTGCGATATGCGATTCATGATTTCTAGGCATGAAGATGGGTAAAAGCAAATAGCACATAGTCTAATTTTAATGGCTTATCCGCCGATGTATCTGCCACCAGATTCAAATATAAATGGTAACAACCGTGTTAAATTCGCTAAGTTCAACAAAAGTAACAAGTGCGACCTTGCATTGAACCCTTACAAGCCGTGAGGACGGCAGTATATCACATGCTTTATCCGCGTAAAGCTGTGTTCGAGAGTTCTCGGATGAAAGCAGATCGAGGCAACTATACTGGCGTATGAAAGGAAATGGAAGAATTGTG
>LDUD01000032.1:42224-71426 GCA_012184295.1 Dactylella cylindrospora
CCTGGGAAAGATTATTGAATACATAGTATATTATGTGCAACCGAGCTAAGAACTCTGCCATTTTCATTGATATTTCCTCCCATGGTGTCGGGTATACAGTCTCCGTGAAGCCACAAGGCTGACACTTTTGGTGCAGCTCATGGGAGCTGTCAAAGTACGCTAATTTAGAATTCCCGATGTATTCAAAACAACCTACGGGTCAAATGTCTGGAGTCTAGCAAGCTTGGGCCTTCTTGCCAAGGATAGAGGCGCAAATTTGACCCAAGGTTCCGACGGAACTAATTTTGCCGTGCAACAACCCCTTGAATTTATACCCAACGAACTCCGGGATGCAGCATAATGGGCTTTTGTCTGCTTTTGTCTGGTAGCGAGCCCTGCACCTCAGTCATAAGCTGTGGGGTACCGAATTTTAGCTCCGTAAGATCCACGGGATCCCGGTCCGCATATTGTCTACCATGACTAGTAGGGCACGTAAGTTTATCGGGCGCTGATATACCGAAGTCGAGGCCGCGAGGTTGCTGTCAAAGTCAAGACGTGGAGAATGTGTTGCGAATGCTTTGATATAAACTTGGGTGGCACCCTGAGGTCTAGGTCTTATGCAGATGTAGACGTCAAAAGTATACCTCTCAACATACCCTGTATTATTAAAATATTATCTATCAAAATGCTTTTCGGCATTGCTGCTGCGGTTCTATCCTTTGCACAGCTCGTCTCCGCTTATGCTAACCCAGGAGCTTGCAGCGGAGACTGCGGTGTCCATGATCCTGCTGTTATCCGTCGAGCTTCAGACGGAAAGTACTACCGATTCTCAACGAACAATTATATTTCGATAGCATCGGCAACAAACATCGCCGGACCTTGGACATACTTGGGTCAAGCTCTTCCTGGTGGTTCCAAAATTAGCGGGTTTTCAGGCGTTGATCTCTGGGTAAGGTCGATGGCTTGCAACACTTGGCTCTTGAAAATAAAATTCCAGTAGCAGGTAGCTAATTTTATACGTAGGCACCCGACGTCTACTACAACAATGGGGTTTACTACTTGTACTACTCTGTGAGCTCTTTCGGATCTCAAAACTCGGCAATCGGTGTCGCGACTTCTACGACAATGGACCCTGGCAGCTGGGTAGATCAAGGTGCTACAGGAGTTTCATCTTCTAGCGGGAGCGCGTACAATGCCATCGACGCCAACATTGTCAAAGTTGGAAGTGACTTCTATATGAACTTTGGCAGCTTTTGGGGTGATATCTACCAGGTCAAGATGAATGCTAATCTCTTAAAGAAGACTGGCAACTCATATCAGCTTGCTTGGACATCCTTTGGGAATGGTGCTATGGAAGGTGCTTATATGTACTATCGACAAGGCTACTACTATCTATTTACGTCTTGGGGCAATTGCTGCATGCTTGTTCCAAGGCCTGCAGCTGGCACCGAGTACCACGTAAGGGTTTGCAGATCTACTTCTGCTACAAGTGGATTTGTAAGTGTAATCCAATGTATAAAAGTTCGCTATTTCGAAAAATCGCGACTGACGATGACACACTTGCGTTGAACAGAAAGACAAAAATGGCGTCGACTGTAAGCAAAGTGGAGGTACCATGGTCCTTGAAACTCATGGATACGTCTACGCCCCAGGACACGGCGGTGTCATAGACGTCCCCAACGTTGGATCGGTCCTTTACTATCATTACGGTAAGTTGAATGCGACCCACACGAGCTCACCACTAGACTGCGAAATCTATGCACTACGGTCTCTAGTTTCTATTGTTGCATATAAACTAATTTATGCGTTGCGACCCAGTGAACAATAACCAGGGAACCAACCAAGCCGCTACATATTTTGGATGGAACGTTATTGGCTGGTCTGGTGGTTGGCCAACAGTTTAAAGTTTATTGTAGTAAAGCTAAAGACGACGCGATGGCTAAGCAACAAGGGCTGCCGGCTGGTATTGTCAAATGTAAATAAGTTGGACAAGTACATGCATATACAAGTACTTTGCAAGTATTCTGGCCCATTTTTTTTCTATCTCGATGGCATGAGTCCGTAGCCTTCAATAATCGATTTTAGAATTACATTGGATTTTCCATTAGGGATCAATATCAATGGGATGATGGCTGTATACATACATACATACATACATACATACATACATACATACAAACTATCAGACTCGAGATTCCGTACAAAACTCTTGAAGACGGATTGCTGCCATATTGCATTGTGAATATTAAACCAGAGGTTTTTTTTTTTTTTTTTTTTTTTTTTTGGTTTTTATCTACAGTTCTCGGGATCAATCCTGCCCACTCAAGACAAAAGCTTAGAGCTCTGCAAATGGATCTATTATACGTATATACTCAGGCCTTAGGTATCTATAACATTGGGACTAACGATCGACGCGTGGTCAAGTTTAACGTTAAAGATCAAACCCAACAATAGTCCGATCAGGGGACCGAGTTCTGTGGGTGATGATGATATCACTCGTTTGTTCAACCTCGCTCCAACATTTAGCCGTCCTTATACTTGTTGAGGTGCATATAATACGCCGAGATTGAGAACATTTGGGAACATTGTCCACCATTCGGGAAGCACAACACAGACGCCGGGATTCCTCCCTTATAAGGCTGAAAAGGCTTGGGGCGTTTCGACATTGCATCAATATCGGTGGAATGTTAAACGCAGCCAGAGTACTAGTTCAATCGGAATCAATCGGAAAAGCGATCTCGAGATGGAAACTTGCAGAATCGAATCTTTGCGCCTGACCTCATATACCTGTCGAATGAAATCCAAAGATTTATCCCTTCGGCAGATAAGTTGCGTACCTTGGGATTTTTCTTTATTCCTGAGCTCCCTGTGACCTGACCAAGTGTGGGCCGAACGGCGAACATACAAACTATTAGCTTTGCTATCGATAAACTATTATATTTTCCTTATTATAATTAAGTGCTGAGTTGCAGAAGTGTCGAAGAGGCTGAGCTGCATTCTGCCTTGGTCGTCATTCGATCCTGCACGAGCGGCACATTTGCCCCACGTCTAGTCCTCCTGAAAATAGCATCAAATCTCTACCCATCAATCTTTAGGGCGGCTGAAAAATCCGGAACAGATCTCTCAATTCGTTTAGGGTAACTGAAGTAGGTTTTTTTTTTTTTGAAGGAAGGGGTGGGGAACTAAAGCGCACTCTCAAGTGCAAACGATAACAAAATGAAAAACAGTTGGTAGAAAATCTTAATTTACCCCTGAAATATTCCGGAATTCGGCTTCAACAGAAGTGGGCTGACTGACTAAAAGGAAGAACATTTTCGAGCAAGCCTCCCCTGTAAATCATATTGCGATCTGCGTGAAGGGAGGCTCTCGAGGCTCTCGTTATGCTCATAAATATCCTACCATCCGCGTCAATATATCGACTCACCAACAGAGCAGGCTGCTGAAACCGTCGAGAAAACCCCATGGATCAAAGGCTTTTGTGAAGCCAAACGTGCAAATTTCTTCCATCTCAAGAGAAAGGATTACCTCCTCGGAGTCTCCACAGGTGTGCATTATTATGCGGATAGGCCATACAGTTCTAGCGGCGATGCAAGGTTTGCTTCACGTGTAAAATTCAAGGTGGAGGGCTTGGTCGCTGGACAAGTATGCACAAAATGCACTAAACTGCATACAAAAAACTAGCGTTCCTATTTTTTCTTATCGCGCATTATTTTCTTTGGGTCAGATGCTCTGTAGCCCGCCCTCTGAAGGACTTGGCGGTTCCGAACCTTTACCTCCAAGAGTATAAGTTTCCTTCGTGGCGGGGCCGGTAGACGTATGTCTCCAGGGAAATGGACAATCTTCCGCGAGGTCTGCATACATTTCAAATACGGGACTCAAAAGGGTCCAGCTCAGCTCCTCCGACTTTCGATCTGCTCCTCTAGAAACGGCTAGAAATGCGGCGATAAATGCGAAACTGGAGGTATCGTGTGAGAGGGAAGTGAGAGTAAGAGAAAGACGGGAACCAGAGCGCCTTTTTCTTCTCGGGGACCAACTGGGATCGCCCCTCGAGATGAAGTCAAATTATTTGAATTTCTTTGGGGCGCACCCCAGCAGACTTCCCTTTTCCTCCACGCTGTTTTCGCTTAGCTACAATAGGCCGGAAGCGAATGATGTTTGGAACAACTTGCCCTCCCCGAAAAATAACCCTATCAACTCTGACTAAAAGGCAACCCGAACCCACAACCCTCCCGCCCCCTCGCTATTTCACATTTGTACTTGTCATGTATCCATACTAGGTGCCTTGCTCAATATAATGTACCGAAACTTTACCTAACATAGTCTGCCTTTGAATCATCTGTCGTGAACTAATCGTGGATCAACACAAATCGATTCAGGTCATCGGAATGGGAAGGGGTGTGAGACTTTGCAAGGGGTTCTGCGCCGGCTTGCTCTACTGAGAGAAACGGGAAACCAGAACAGGAAGCGAAAAAAAATTAAATAAAATAAGAAAAATATACATGAAGTTTTCGTGAACATCCCTTTCATTTCGCCTTCGTCACGTCTGGTTGGTCAATCCCAACTGGTAAGACCAAAGGTGCAGCTGTACTAGTACCGTTTTGGCTTATCAGACAGGGGATAGGTCCATATTTCTAGAGTGGAGACATTCGACTGACTAAGGTTACTCAACTTGGCCAATATCAAATCTCTTCAAACTTGCACTTGTTAGTGACCTCAAGGGAAAAAATGTTGGTCTGCTATTTGGTAGGTACTCTGAACAGAGCGCTAGTTCGAGGGAGAAAGGAAACGGTGCTAATCCAACATGCAGCTGTGCGCTGGCTGCATGAGGCGTCCTCCCAATAGATTTTTTTTATTGAATACCGTGCGCTCGCACGGATCCTACTCGAAGCTGCTCAGTATATATAAAGTTGGCGTTGCCCTTCTTTGAAAGCGGAGAATCAGCAAAAGAGATATCACATTAATTCTCTCGCATTCCCGCCAGTCTCACCCGAATACATCTTCTAAACCAACTCATATTCATTCTCTTGGATCTTCAAAGACATTTTCCCTTCCAACAAGATGGCCCAGAACACTTCCACCGCAGCCACCG
Organism: Dactylella cylindrospora; assembly: GCA_012184295.1. Lineage (NCBI taxonomy): Eukaryota > Fungi > Ascomycota > Orbiliomycetes > Orbiliales > Orbiliaceae > Dactylella > Dactylella cylindrospora. The sequence continues at coordinate 47,293 of LDUD01000032.1, forward strand.
CCGTTGATGCCGATGGTAAGAACATTCAAAATGTAGATATAATCGTTCGCAAACTAATTGATATGCCAAACGTAGACATCAATGCCTGGATTGGTCGTTTCAAGGATACCCTCAACAAGCCAGAGACCATTACCAAGCCAACCACTGGTCCAAACACCTGGACCAGCTCCTTTCTCTCTTGTTTCGCCCCAATCGATACTTGTAGGTACTGCCTTTATTCAACCTTACATGCCATCAGCACTAATGAATTCATCAGGCTTGATCACCTGCTGCTGCCCATGCATCACTTTCAGCAAGACTCATCACAGGCTCCGCAAGAACCCAAACCTCGAGGGATTCTCTCCTGTCAACACAACTGTACGTATCAATCGACCGTTAACTCGCATATACACTTTCTAATGGCGTTTGCCTCGTAGTGTTTGGGCTTCTGGCTTTCCGGATGCATCTGCCTTCCGTGGCTCTTCCAGCTCATCCAAAAAGGTGAAGTTAGAGAGCGATATAATATCCAGGGAGATTTCCCCATCGACCTCGTCAAGTCCTGCTGCTGCTTGTGCTGCGACTTGATCCAGACCGACAAGGAAGTTGCCCACCAGATTGCTCAGGGCAACATTCCAGTTACCCAAGAGATCAAGCCAGCTGAGGGTATGGCCTATCAGGCGCCTGCCGCGGCCCCGGTTCCACCACCAGCTCCTCAGTAAAGGGTTATCGCCATTCTCAAAGTTAATATTCGATCTAATCAACTTTAATACCCTTAATAAATTGTAAAAGTTGGGATAAGGAGTCGGGCTTAGTTTTTGCTTTGCGAAATTTTTATGCACCTGCAGTCATCCTCAACGGGGCATCTTTGTATAATCAACTGGGGGTTCTGGTTCTTTTTTTTTTTTTTTTTTAGCTTACCCGTTTTCTAAGGACTTTGGATTTCTCATTAGTCCGAGACGAGCACAGAGCTTCTTGTAATTGGGAAATACGATTAAGCTTTGCCTTAGGAAACTTAGCTCGGATTGTTTTCAAAGCATATTTTGTTGCCGGCAATATCCGGCGACGATTCTAATCATTAACTCTTGCTCTCCCTCACTTCTGACGCCAAGCCAGAACATGCAGATGAGAAGGTGGCACCACCATGGCTGTTGCATCAAGTGACCTATATAGAAAACCGCCTGTTCTAGGCCGCATACGTCAGACAAGGACTGAGTTGCTGCATTGTTTGCCACACTTTTTTTTTTATACTTTGGCCAGGACGCCCAAGCATATATTTGAGTGCTTACCGACTTATTGACTTGGCCTAGCCCTAGGATGCATGCGGAGAAATGGACTCTGTGTTGCGTGTGGAAAGCCGAAAAATTGCAACAGCTAAAAACTGCGAGGCGACCGCCGCTGCTAGCAAAGACGCGAGAAATAGCTGATTACTCCATAAGTTCAAGAAAGTGAACATAGTTTTCATTAAGTCGTAAGCTTTGTTATCACCATTACCTGTTCATCTCGCCGCCCCGGCCGACTCGAGTGACGCCCATGAATTTCCTGTGATCTTGTAGTTATCTCTAAACTAAAATGTAAAAAGTGTCTAATGGCGCACACAGCGCTAGCAGTTTATCCAATTCGGCGTGTTGAGATCGATCCGGGCCTCGGACACGCTGGAACTGATGGCACTTTACATCGAGGTTGAATGTATTAGTGAATTTTGAAAAAGAAGACAGCGGCGTGCCGCTATATGATCTAGAAGAATCTTCCCAATATATCACATAACCAGCGTATATAAAAAGTAAGAAAGTGAGGAAGTAAACGAGCATGAACTCGAGTGAGGACTAATGCATATGCATATCAAGGAGAGGTGTTGGATTTTTAGCAGACAATCCTCCGCTTACCTCACCGGCACAAAAGTTGATGAATGAGTAAGGACACGATAAAGCTGTAAAGAGAGATGAAACAATTGCCTTTTAAGCATATTTGCGTAACCGGCCATAGTCTTTGTTATTGTCGAACTGTATATAGTGACAATGTCTTAGACATCGTAGGGATTGGTGCGTATTTGTGTGTCTAGAGTGCTTTCCCCAACGAAAGGAAGACTTATCTATATAATTCTGATATATGCAGTCTTGCCGAATCCTCATTCGTTAACTCCTCAGGTATAGTCGCTATAGTCAACTTCCAGTATTTGCAACTGTAATCCTAATTATTCTTGCTGAAGTTCCACGCTCAAGACTTTGTTCTCGAGCTACCGTCCTGCTTCTCCAATCATCCTCAGACGCTAAACATATATTTCTACATATATATATATATATATACGTGGTTCCTTAAGCCATCAGTTTCGAATTCAAGTTTAATTTTTCTCTCTGAGCTCCGCGGCAATAGTATGCTTTATGCTCTAAATCAAGATGGATTCTGAAGCGCTCGTAAATATCAAAAAGCAACAGTAAGCCCCCCTTACGTCTTAGAGTAGTGTTGCATCAAGAATCTGACAACTTCATTCGTTGCAGGCCCCCACATGGACGACGCAAGGTTGGCCAAGCCAGGGACTTTCAAGATGAGATTCGATCACAAATCTCTCAGAGTATCCGAGAAAGTACAGCATCTTTGGCAAGCCACGGCGATGAAACAGTCAACGAGCTGAAAAGAGGGCAAAGGAATTGGCCACACCAGTCAGAATCTGATATGCCTACTAGCTTATCAACCGTAGCCAGTCCTCGAGCCCAACCTCGCAAAGTCTTGTCAGAAGAGCCTGTGAACAAGCATCCGATTGCCGAAAAGAGATCTGCAACATCCGTCTCAGCTACAAGACAGCAACAAATTGGTTCAGAAGGTGAAGTCAAGTCGGCGGCCAAGCTCAGGAGAGAGGCGACAGCCGCCTACTTTCGGAAGCACGCTCGTGACCCTGATCTCACAAAAATATCGCGAAATGCGTTAAAGGACAGTAAAGTCTATAATCGCCTTCCCGGTTGCGATATTAGTCTTTTACACCCTGCGAGAAACCTGAGATCTGATATTCCGAGCGAGATAGACGATAACATCAATCTTCGGGTCTCCATAGCCCAGGACAACTTGAAAATCGTTGCTATTCTCCGCCAAAAGGACCCCAAGACAGATAAAGATCGCTTCTACAATCTCGCTAGCTTGAATTGGCCTATCACTAGTCTTCCAAACAGTCGTGTTCGCTTCTTCGTGGATAAGTTGAACCGTAGGATGAGAACCAGAAAGAACAAATGGCAGTATGTTCCAACCTATTTCTTTGAGGTTCGGAACCAAGGGAAGATCGAGCGGAGTTATCTCGATTTGAGGGTCCATGAAGGGATTACAAATAATCAGCTGCAGGCCGGGTATAAAACGATTGTTAAACTTCGAGACATGATTCTCCAGGCCATCCACGTCCAAAAGACCCACAACCCAGGCTCGAGTCCAGCAATTTGGTTTGCGGTTCATAGTCTCAGTCCTCAAACTGATGAAGACGACGCTCTAAAACAAATTTGTGGCAAAGGCTCGAAATTCCAACATGTCACTTGGGACGCGGTTCCTGAGGTCCTGCTTGGGGGCGCCTTGAGGGTAACCATGAAGAATCTTCAAAGGGATATAACGGGGTCTGGCGGTGGCGACATTGGTGTCGAGGTATGGGTCCTGGTTTCAATCCCGCTATGTATCGTTCCCGTTTCGCTGATCAATGCCTCTAACAACAGATTGTCAAAATTTACGAGGAGATATTCAGAACTGCCAAAGCCATGGGAACGGACGGAATCCCCATTTTCAAGGACGGCAAAGGCTTGTTGGATATGCTCAACTGGGCCCCCGAACCACTGGAAACTAGCGTGGCTAGACCGGTAGATACTGTTCTGATTCAAAGCCCATCCCCCGATTTCAGAACTCCCGAGCGGGCTGAGTCCAAAGGGATTAGTGCATCCAGTGGAATCGCCGAATCTCTAACACGAGGATATATTTCGGACACTGATGACTCGGATGAATTCAGCTTGGAGGGGGCTGCCCCTGAGTTGGATGATGATGCCTTAAAGAGTGAGGAAGGGGATGCCGAACAGCTGCAGGAGTTCTTCGAGCGGTCTAAGACGATGTCGTCTAATATTGGGCGAGAGATCTACCTCAAAAATGAGATCAATGAAAGGGCTAAAAGGTCTATGTACCCGACCGGCAAGTTCACTAAACTCGAAAAGCAGAAGGATAGGCTAAGCGATGATGGTGAGCTGGCGAGTGACTCTAGCGATCATGGTGTCTTCAAAGGAGGGAAAATTATGTTTGAACTTGCTTCAGCAGAGCAGAGTCCTTCCCGGGGAGACGGTATCACCGGCCGTGAAGAACCTCGATACGATAGGGAAGGGAAAGTCGTCGATGGTGGCTCTTCTCACGTCACCGATGACTCGTCGAATGGTTACGCTGTAGAAAATTATTCTGTTGCCAGTGACCGTTCCCAAGGAGGTGTTGCTCTTCCATCATCGTTGTCAATATTTGCGGATTACTTCGGCCCTGACATAGATGACGCCATTAAGAAAATGTCAGTTGTAGACTCTGGCGAGGATCAAACCGATGATAGGGACAGTGTTGTTAGTTCGGGTACGATGTTTAGTCTAGCCGATGCTGCTTCACTAAGGAGGAGATTTGGTCTCACCGGGCAAAGGAAGGGTGCAGAAGGTAAAGAAGCGGCAAGGGAGCCCGAATAGAGCGGCAACTGATTAGAATGAATTTTCGTAGAAAACTTTTTGACGCATGAGGAAACACACTGGGTTTCGGCCTCAGAAGGAAAGAAGGGAGGGTGATTGAAAGGAAGTAGAAATTTATTCAATCTTCGAGGGTACCCTCTTTACTATATCTTAGAGAGGACATTTGATAACTTAAAAACAAGCAGGAGGCTTCTTAGAGCCATAGCAAAATTTACAGGTGTTCTCAAACACGTACACACCCCTATATTTCGCAGGGCAATGATGGAATCTTAACCACTTTTTCTAGAAAATAAAGTTTAAAGATTTGAAATATTTGACCAGAGGGATATATTTATGTCCGTAAGCTTAACATGATGAATGTGATTTTCTTCTAGCCGACCGTAGTAATATCTTGGGGAGGTCTCGACATTGGAGCTACAACATTCTTGAATGGTGAATGTATATATTCTTAGATGATTATGCTTGACTGCTAAGTTTGCTAAATGTCAATGCCATAGGCACCAATTCATAAAGCCTTGGAAATTTGCTGCTCCGAGGGTTACCGACTCCGGTGTTCAGGTGTGAGAACAAAAGTGGAAAAGATACAATGAAACTGAAATCCTGCAGGCGCAAGGGAAAAAAAACACCACAAAGTGCAACGAGGAATTGACAAAAGGAAATGAGGTAGCCCGGTCGGAACTTTGGCTGCCAAACTATGCCACTCTGGGGATGGTGGCAGAGGCTGAGACCAGTCAGACGAGGTGAGGCTCCACTTTCAGGAGGCTATCCTATCCAGCAAACCACAAATCTTTGTTCAGGTTTTCCCCCTCCTCCCGCTTTAGACTTGCCAGATGGGGAGATAATGGGAGTGGGTGCATCGGCCAGAGTCTGAGCAATGATTGGCACTTATTAAGTACGTAAACCTGACTGATATGACTGGCTTAAATGTCCCCGAGTACGGACGCCGTGGGAGAAGTGTCAGTTGAATCCCACCATCCATGTTTTAAAAAAAAAAAAAAAAAAAAAAAAAAAAAAAAAAAAAAAAAAAAAAAAAAAAAAAAAAAAAAAAAAAAAAAATTTTTTTTTTTTTTTTTTTTTTTTTTTTTTTTTTTTTTTTTTTTTTTTTTTTTTTTTTTTTTTTTTTTTTTTTTTTTTTTTTTTTTTTTTTTTTTTTTTTTTTTTTTTTTTTTTTTTTTTTTTTTTTTTTTTTTTTTTTTTTTTTTTTTTTTTTTTTTTTTTTTTTTTTTTTTTTTTTTTTTTTTTTTTTTTTTTTTTTTTTTTTTTTTTTTTTTTTTTTTTTTTTTTTTTTTTTTTTTTTTTTTTTTTTTTTTTTTTTTTTTTTTTTTTTTTTTTTTTTTTTTTTTTTTTTTTTTTTTTTTTTTTAAAAAAAAAAAAAAAAAAAAAAAAAAAAAAAAAAAAAAAAAAAAAAAAAAAAAAAAAAAAAAAAAAAAAAAAAAAAAAAAAAAAAAAAAAAAAAAAAAAAAAAAAAAAAAAAAAAAAAAAAAAAAAAAAAAAAAAAAAAAAAAAAAAAAAAAAAAAAAAAAAAAAAAAAAAATTACCACCTCACGATTCCGAGATTCCCGGCTGGTGGACAAGCAGGCATACTGAGTAAGAAGTCTAGCAAATTTACGCCCTCGTCTAGCTTTCCGTTGCTCATGTTGGAGATTTCCTTGAAATACAACACAATATGATGTTGCAAGTTTTGTCGCACAACAGGTTGAAGCATGTCAACGTAGGCTAGGGTGCGGCATCGAATCTGCAATACCATAGGCCGTCTTCTCAAGAGCTCTCGCCAAGTTAGATTTAAATGATCGACTCTCTCTGACTGGCTTGGTGAGGAGCGGAGAACCACGAGTGCGTGTGGGTTGGAATGTCCTCCGGCAGTCTCAGCTCTGACAGAGTGTTTTCAGCTTCCAGAATAGTAGTTCTTTGGCATGCAACTACCAGCTAGTCTACTAGCGGGTGGGGGCATCCATTAGTCACCAAAGATGTCACTCGAGCTTTCTGAGAGGTAGGATGGAAGCCCGCCTGAACTTGTCAAAAATTAAAATCTGCCCCAACTTTGTGGAGCTTCCTGGCAAAGAGATAAGATTATCAGCCCATTGTAACGTTATGAACTCCAATTTTCAGATGATCTTGTTGAGCTCCCAACGGGCTGTGATCATCACTTCGATCGAGGACGGGCGTTCTAAGACGCAACTGACTGCCATGATCCCAGTATGTTAATGCATCGCGGAACCGGTAAAAGCGTTGCATCTGTTGGTAGTTTCGGGTATCCTAGGGTTTCGAGTGACGTTCAGCAAGCAAGCCCGTAGTCATTCCTTCAACTAGGCGCATTCGTCCTTCACGATGAACTTGATTGCCTACACCAACACATTCCATTCGCAAGAAGAAGGCAGTGTCATCGACACGTCAACTAACCTTGCTTTTGGTGTAACCGCACTTCATTTCAAGTTGAATTTTGGCTTGTGATTGTGAAGGGTTGCCATGTATCTATTTGGTCTGCTGGAGGCGGGAAGATCTAGATAGTTGCTAAGAAAAGCCTAAAAAAAAAAAAAAAAAAGTTAATGACATCCATCTGATCCAAATCGGCGCTGGGAGGGTGATTTGGAGCAGCTGACAATTTGTTAAGCGAATATTTTACATTTTAACAGTACCCCACGATCTGGCAAAAGTCTTAGTCAAAAACTAAAGGAAGGTTTTAGGGCCGATTAACTAAAAGAGGGCAAGTGCGGGCGGGCCAACTGGCGTGGGATGCGATCAACTCCGCATACCCTGCATACAGCATGCGGGCACCTATAGGCCAAGGAATGCGGACCATACCTGCGATGATTGGGAGACAAGGGTAGAAAGAGTTTTCATGCATATCGAGAGTTTCCGATGCTGCATTATCGAATGCACGGACAGGACGGCACAGGCAATCCATGATACCCCGCACTAGTATATCTCTAGAAGTTCCATGTGGTGTTGGCATCTGCACTGCCTACGATTTGGTTTTGCTTGCTGTCGGTTGAAGGTCGCCGTGCACATGAGTGACGAGGCGTGAGTGGTCTTCGATCACCAAATACTGACCTTCTTGCCTATATAAAGGCCGTTGAATCCGCCTCGCTGTCATCTGGTTTTCTGTCTTTACCAACATCGCATCTAACTTTCATAATTCAAACACTTCACGCAAAACTCAAACCTTTTTACAAACTACAGTTCTTCGAGACTCCCCAACCTTCTCCAAAATGGATCCATGCACTTGCTCTGCCTGCTCTTGCTCCGGCTCTTGCTCCGGATGCGGATGCGGCGCCTGCAGCGTACGTTTGATTGTATCACTTCCTATTAAGTCTGGCCGCTAATGTCTTGTTTCCACTAGCACTAAATACCCTCTCCTACGATCATGATCTTTCCCGGTCACAAGCCTGACAGTTTATCTCTACCCGCCGCCAAATAGACCCCGCGCTGGCCATGCCACTTTCCTAGGGTCCTTGTGATGCAAATATTTATCAGCTTCAGCCCCAAAATCGGCTTTACGTCTTTTCCTTATTTTCACGGCGTTTCCGTCTCAGATGTTTTCAAATTTCATCTCCCTGGGCCTGCCAGGTAACGAGAATGCCACTGGTTTCAGTTTGTCTTTTTGAGATAGATTGCGAAATTGGAAAAGGAGGGGTTTGGTTTGGGAGTTACGAACGCATGTAGCTTAGATCAAATGTCATAAATTTGTCCATCTCAGTGTAACCTTTTCGTGATCGAGTCAAGCTATTCTCTTGGAGTCTAGCCACCTTAAAAAGAAGATGTCGCTGAGCTCTTCGTAAGGATATTGAGTGAAGAATGAGTCTAGAGAAGGATTGACCTATCTCTGTTTTCGTGGGGATGTGGGTGGTTTCCATTCGTTGCTCATCACACACTAATATGTGGAGGGCTCACGAGGATGAAATGGGATTCGCCATATATACTCTAGTGATGAGTAGGCAGGCCTAACTAATTTTTTTCCCATCTCCTCTATATATAGAGTTAACCTTAATACGGAACTAAAAACTAATTATGCTTCAATAAAACCTCTCTCTTAATCCAATCATTCACAAAGTTTCACATGTAACCCCATTTCACCTTAAGATTCGTTGCAAGGCCCTGGAAAGTGAATCGCCCATACTTTCGATCTTGGAGGAGGAAGCCTATATCCCCCAGCAACACCCAAAGGATAGTCGCTCGCTAGCAAGGGTTTTCCGTTGTGATTGAGCATATCCTTGGAGCTCAAATCACTAAGAATATCAACATACTTTTCGTTAGGTTTCCTCTGTCTGTGAGTAACACTACTAATATTAACATCCACTCCGTAAGAATTTGTGGTAGAATGTGGATTGGGTAACGGATCGGATTTCGCCTAGTAATTGCAAAGTTAGAATTAGTTTGGTCAAGGCTCGGATTTGGTTTGGGTTAGGAGGGGTAGGCGGTTACCTCTGGTAGCGTCGTTCTAACTTTCGTTTGATGAGAGTCTTTTGTCCTTCTTAGGAATCGTTGATGAATTTCGATTGCTCGCTGGTTCTGCTTTGATTGCCGTGGGACCAGGTCTCGACCAATTTCGACAAATCTCGACTCATCCAAGTGAAGGATATCGAGAGGAAGGTTGTTGGACGAAGCAATGGGCCCTCTCACGCAGAGCCACTTTGGATTTGTATCGCTTGACAGTGCGGTACCAATGTCTTTCAAAAGACTGGATGCGGAATCTAGAATGATCTGTCCCGGAGGCGGATGTGGGGAGTTCCGGAGAACCGATGCTTTGAGGTAGGATGGCAGGGCGAAGTAGTAGATTGGTTGTGTAAGACCACCACTAAATGATTTCACACGCAGGTGAAATGGGATGTTTGCGTGCTTGTCCAAGCCAGCACGCCATTGGATGGTACCTAAACATCTCGGTGACTCTGCTGGCGATGATTCTCTTTCGTGAATTGTTTGGCGACTGTGAATAACGAACAAACCAACACCGTCCAAGTAAATCTGGAACTGGAAAGATATGCTCAGATTTTGCGTAGTTTCTTCGGGAATACATCGGTTCCAACATTCCTCAGTCGGGTTCCAGAGGAAGGCTTCAACAGTCTCAGCAGATGACGCGAGATAGGTTACTCCAGGGTTTGGAGCATCCATTGTGGGTAGTTCTTCTATTGCAGGAGGTTGCTCGCTACTGCTTGTTTTAGGAGTATCGGGCGGGCTCGCATCCAGGGTGCTACTGGCGAATAAGTCGAGTCTCCGGTACGGCTGAAGGATCGTTGACGCCGTTGATCGTCGACTAGCTTCGATCGGAGGTGAAACTCCTGTATTTATGGATAACTTGCCAGTGGCCTTTTCGTAGCTAGGCATTATCTCGACCCAGGGAAGTTGATCGGGGTATGCCTTTTTGAACATGCGATGGTTTCGTTGCAGCAGCTCTAAACCCTCGTTGTCTTCTTCCCCGTGCATTTCTGATTCGATTTTTACCCAAGCAGTGGAGCCAACGTCCCAGGAACCGCGAATGCGGTTTCTAGCAGCTATCATCGCTTTTAGGGTTAGGTGGATATCACCATCATCGCCTAAAACTGAGGCTTCAGCGTCTTCGCCTTTATATTCGGATGTGAATACAATTCCTTCGTCAAGGGGGCGGAAGGTGAGGTCAACTGTAAAAAAGTTCCTTCCTCGCCTCTCCCCATCTCTTGTTTTGCTATAATTGAATAAGATTGGGGAAGAGTCATTGGGTTTACCGAAGACCAATGACCCGAGCTTCGCGTATTGTTTCTTGAGGTGGGAGCCTTGGGTTTCGACGGGCTTGAGGCCGAGGAGGTGGATACCGCTATCCCTGACGACGTAACAGATCTTCATAGATCTTCTAAGGCTCTCTGGGAAAATTGGAATCCAGTGTTTAGAGGTTGAGTTCCAAACACTAACTGTGGCATCGTTAAGATTTTCAAATTCTTCTGCTAAAACTAGCGGGATGGAAATGTAATCGAGAGTTTGAGATGTCATTCTCTATGGCCTCAGATTATGCTGAAGAATGTAGTGGATTCTTGGTTCGTGGTGTGCTTGATGGCGAGTTAATGGGACTGGCTGATGCTATATGCTTGGGTTGGGAGATAAGGCTGAGTCTAATTTTCTGAGACCGCGAGACACTATTGCCGTGTTGCACTTTGTCGCTGCTGGGAGGCCGTAGTATGCGAATGATGGAGTTGGTGGTACTACGTACTTATAGTGAAGAGTGTTGAAGTGGGATGGAAGAGTCGTAGGACCTAAGTAGCGGCTGTATATAACTTTAGGAGTATAGAGATGACACAGAGATGGTTTGAATGCCTGAGAGGTCTTGATTTCAATTGGCGTCATCGAGCTGAGACCTAATAATAGGCTGACTGGTAAATTTTAATATTGTGTGAGCAAGCGAGTAAGTAAATATTTACATTTAATAAGTGTCTAACTTGGTCTTTAGATATTTGGGAATATCAGCTATCGATATCCATCATCAATTATTAAAGTACTTATTTGTCTTAGTAGTTGTAAACAGTGAGAAAGGCTTTAGTAATATCTTGACATCTAAATCTAGTGGGTAATACATGAGGAGACACAAGTAGCAACACACAGGAATTCGGCTTTACACATATTGAATGAAAGCTACTTGGTTAGCTTGTCATCTAGGCAACCAATAAGGAAACCCCAGATGAAGCCTATAGCTATTATTTCAGCTACCAGCTAGCTGTTGTTGGCGTTTTCATCAGCCTTCCCATATACGTGTGAGATTCCCAATTACCAGATAAAAAATAGACAGTTGCTATAGCTTTAATAATCCAAGACTTCAAAAGAAGCTCTCGTACGGATCGAACTATCAAATTACTCCTATGAGCCTATAGCCATGGAGATACACATGCAGTCCCTGGTCACCCCACTTACCATGTGGAGACTCCACAGTCGATTTCCTCCTCTGGGCCGCCATGCGTACATGGATAATATTCGCTAGCTGACATCCCAACACGAGAACAATACAGCCGGTACACCAACTAGGCCCCATAATTCTGTGGACCCGCATCTTGACCCGCATCTCGAAATTGCAAACCCCGCAATAATACGATGGGTCTTCAAGGGGAGATATCGAATAATTAAGCTCTCTCGAATTGCGTCAAGGTACTCAGAGACAGGAGCTATGACGGCGAGGTTGCATTGTCGTATGGGCTGCTGTCGTGATGGAACCATGGTGGAGCAACATCGACATATATACGAGTTCAAGAAAATTTAATACTTTTGGGCGATCACCAACGGAGTCAGCACCCCCGCGGGAACTAGAGGTGCTTACATTAGAGAATTGAAGTCACGTTGGTGTCAATATTTCCCCACCTTAGAGGTGCCGTCAGCTTTTTGGATGGGAGTAAAATATGGCAACCTGAAACCTGATTCCGGACTCTTCGTAGCAAAGCGCAATGTAGAGAAGTCTGAACATGGCACCTGTCCTCGGTTTCGTCTCGCCTGGCGCTATAGCTGGCCTTGATCGAAGAAGCTTCGGCTGTATGATAGAGCAACACATTGTTGCCCAATCTTATTGTATTGGTGGGCGTGTGGGATGGCTGATAGTTACCTGGTCATATTGTCTCCAAACAAACATGCCCGAAATGCTTCTCCATTTTTAGCCTGAAATTAATTCTTTACTCGTGCTATAATTGTATGCGCTGCACAATTCATGGATCTGAATAGGGGTTTGGGGCTATATACACTTATAGCTTACAGTACCCTCTATTCAAGGAGCATTCGGCCTTCCCTCCTTAATAATATGTATATCCATTCAAATCCCGAAGAATTTTTGAGACTTGATCGGCCATCAGTATACGTATGACTGGGGATACTGGTTTGAAGTTGACAGTCTCGATCTCCGTGATTTCGCTGATGATCCGTAAAGGAAGCGACTAAAACATGAAGTCTAGAGCATAAGGAACGGGGAATTTAGATTCAGTTACTCTTCCCAACTCCAGCCTGCCAAGTCAGCTCCCAAGATTCAAACCAAGGAAATTTGTTTACTTTGCAGAGAATCCTAAGATCTTTACGAGCATTTTTACGAGCACTCTCGACCGAAAACACTCCGAAGTGGCCACGATGGTTACACGATGCTTTGAGGTGGTGTGTGATAATGAGCCAACATTACATGTGGTCAGATCTCTCACCTACATCCGCGTCTTGGTATGTTGTTTTGAGGGGTATGGTTTTTTCCACATGTTTGAATTATAGCTAGCTCTACGGCCACGCCCACGGGTTCTCCCAAATTTGGACAGTAGGGAAGGGAATAGTGACCGACGCCAGGAACGCCACAAGTGTATCTTTTGAATATAGCCATTTAGGCAAGGGGCGCCACACCTAGAATTTTACAAATGTACATCTGGTATCGTTCTGCATAAAGCCTGGCGGAAATGACCACTTTTGACGATATCGTTTGCAACGTTTGTGCAACGCAAACCGACCCTGCTTCTTCCTGCCCTGATTCTGTACGAGCAGCATTGGCATTATCACATTGAGGGTTTTATCTGCTCAACCGGGTGAACATTACGGCCGGCAACTGAAGTCGGTATAGGCGGTTTTTCGGCCCTTAGACCGAACACTGAGGACTAAACCTAGGCAGCCCGGTTAAACACCCCTGTAACTGCGTCCGTCAGGCATTCAACCGAAAAGCCAGCCTTTTCGCTTGGTATACCGGGCAATTTACTTAATCTACACTTTTATACACTAGCTTGGCGAATATCGCTACCCGTTTAGATGGCGCTTTGCGGGGGATGTATGTCGTGTGTATGTATCCAAAGCTCTATAGGTAGATTAAACCAGGCAATGTACCCTTCTACCGGCTACCCTTCAGGGTAGGTTGGCTTGTTTGGTTAACTTTAAGGTTGATGCTAAGACATGCAGGATTTTACGAGGCGTGTCATTACTCGTACGGTGCCTGGGTTCGAGAAGAATGGCCCAACCAGGTTGAACAAATTCATAATTGGATGTCAATCATCGACCATCCGTGACAGCGCAGAAGAGTGAAAATGGAATATAACAATTTATTAGGCCTTGGCATAGGTTGCAACCTTCGGCTCAATTCGAAGTTAGCTGGTCAAGTGCTCAGATGACAAGGGAGAACTGCCAGATCCAAAGACATGCAATCTTCAATCACTTTATATGGCGCAGAAGTACGAGGAGGTCGAATTGGCACATAATTGCCGAGTACTGGGGTGACATTCACCTGGGAGTGGTGATTATAGGAGCTATAATTCGAGATAAGGTTCATCAGCGTGCGGGGGTGGATCTGGGGTCAAGAGCAGCTGGCTGAAATTTATATAAACAAGGCCGCAGAACCATGACCTTTTGCGCTGATATGATAGCTAGAGCTACAGCAGTCTGCGGAATCTCAGATATCCTGGCCACAGCTAGCTGCAGGAGAAAGTTACTCTCGTCGACTATCCCACTGGACCTATACTCCCTGATATTTCAATACATCAGTCAAAATGGCGCCGCTCCCGGGGCAGCATCTGGGTAACCCAGCCGACCCAGTGGTTACCGCATTGGTGGAGAAAGACACCGTCCCATGGTACAGCAAGAAGAATCTTCGGTCACTCTATTTCATTATGGTACCTACCTGTATTGGTGTGGAAATGACATCTGGGTTTGACTCTTCTATGATGAACGGTATGCCACACCCTTTATACGATTGCTTCGGTGAGTTAAGCTAACAGGTGACCCTGCAGGCCTTCAGGCTGTCGCCAATTGGGATGAGTATTTTGGCCTTCCACGAGGCTCTCAACTTGGTATCCTTAGTGCCTCCTACAGCTTGGGCGCTATCGTTGGTTTGCCATTTATCCCTTTCATCTCTCATAGATGGGGCCGAAGGTGGACAATCGTCTTTGGATCCGCTGTCATGATTGTTGGTGCAATTTTGCAGGGATGCTCCCAAAACTGTAGGTGTCTGTATTCGTCATCGGGAAGGACTCTGGCTGACCTATCGCTCCTTTAGTTGCTATGTTCGTAATTTCTAGAATCATTCTTGGGTTTGGTATTCCATATGCCATCGTCGCAGCCTCGGCCCTCATTGGTGAAACGGCATATCCTAAAGAACGTCCTGTCCTTACATCCATTTTCAATGCCTCATGGTTCATTGGAGCAATCATTGCAGCCGGTATCACCCTTGGAACATTTGCAATGCCTAACACTTGGAGCTGGAGAATTCCAAGTTTGCTACAAGTTGTCCCTAGTGCGATGCAAATAATTTTCATGCCGTTGATGCCAGAGAGTCCACGTTTCGTAAGTATCGCTACCGATATCACACGGCTTAGATGTAGATGAGGCTAACTATTTATGGTTCTATAGCTCATTCAAAAGGATAGGCTTGAGGAGGCTAGAGACTTTTTCATTAAATACCATGCCGAAGGTGATGAGAGTAGCGAATTGGTAAACGCCGAAATCGTTCAAGTTCAGACAGCGATCAAGCTAGAGCTCGAGCATGCGAATTTGGGTTGGAGAGAGCTTTTTAAAACGAAGGGCAACCAACGACGAACGATTATCGCATCGTTCCTTGGTCTCTTTACCCAATGGTATGTTTATCAACCCCCTCCCCAGTTGTCTTGATACCCGGTTTCTAATATTCTATCAAATTCTAAACAGGTCGGGAAATACACTCATCAGTTACTATCTCGTCCAGATTCTCAATCAAGCCGGTATCACAAACAAGGGAACACAGACTAGAATCAATCTAGGTCAAACCTGCTGGTCTTTCGTTAATGGATCTTTGATTGCGTATTTCATTCCAAAGTATCTCCGCCGACGAGTAGCTTACCTTATCTGTACTATCGGCTTGCTCTGTGTTTATATTTCTTGGACAATTGCCGCCTCCCAATACGCCCAAACAGGGAGGCAGTCAGCTGGTTATGCTGTGCTGGTCATGATATTCCTTTACAGTGAGTCTTCCTATACAGTCTTATTGGGCAATGATGCTAATCGTGTTTCTCTCAGGTCCATTCTACAACGTTGGCTACAACGCCCTAACGTATAGTAAGTCGTTACACTTATGTCCGAGTTTTCCTAACTTTACACGATAGAATTAACACCATCATAGCTTTCCTTGTCGAGCTTTTCCCGTATCACATTCGGTCAAACGGAATTGCTGGGTTTCAACTCTTTGGTCGTCTTGCAGGTTTCTTCAATAATTTCGTCAATCCCATCGCCTTGAAGGCTATTACCTGGAAATACTACATTACCTACTGTGTGTGGTTGGGGTTTGAAATATTGTTTGTGTATTTCATGTTCCCGGAGACTTCTGGGCGCACCCTTGAGGAACTTGCCTTCTTGTTTGAAGGAAGTGAAAACAACGAGCTCCTCAACAAGACCACCGAGAAGCAACTGACTCATGGAGGACATTTGGATGATGCCCCAGTTGTCGGGGCGGGAGCGAAGGACGAGGAGAAGCCGGCGGTTTCACAGATCGAAAAAGCCTAAAGAGGCTATCTGGTTTGACTATTAAGAATAACCAAAATGATGTTTTATCTTCCACCCATCTCTTTTAGTAACATCTCGTAGCGGGATGGCTTCGTTTTGCGGTCGTCATTAATTTGAAGATATGGTATGTATATGATGTCAACATGTGTTGGTAATTGTATTGAATGCAAATAGCTGCCAGCGCTACATTGACAATATAGGGGACTCAAACATGTGAATATTTTCAAAGAAACTTTTTCCAGAGGTGCTGATATCCTAATATGTAAGGGGAGTTGGTAATTATTAAGGTTTGCCGAGCCTGTAGAACAAAGATCCAGCCTTGTAGGTTCAATTGTATGCTAAGACCCGATCGAGAATGTCGAAAATACCACACTTAAGATGTGTTGTAGATGGCTTTGAGGCTCTCGCCGGGATTATGCGGCCTATCTAGTAGATGATTCTACAAGCTGAATGGGGTCGAAGTATCTGAGTACTAGGGGCAGCGAGGGAAAAGAGTAAAGTATGTCTAGAGATATGCCTCATCATCATTCAGTTACCTACAAGAATTGGATGAAGGATCGCTGCAGTTTCGTTTGCTGCCACATAGTCTAAATTTGTAGTATATGCCTGTCCTCCTCTCGTACATCGCTAGCATCTTTTTTTTTTTTACTATTTCTGTCCTAGTCAGATTCACCATAATCGTATTTACCGTTATTTCCACCGCCATAATACACAGAAAGTGCTTCAGAACAGGTCCCCTTATTATTTAGATGTACCAAAATTGATGCTTCCATTTGGCCTTTCAAGTTTGCTGCAGACGTTCATGCCTCCAGTAATCTGTGACCTCGCTTATCGGACGCCCACACATTGTGATTCTATTTCGTCGACGCATCATGTACTCACAAGTTAGGGGGATAGCAATAGAAATCTGTAGAGTAAGTAACTAGGAACTATCCTAGGAATTTTGTCATAATAGGGGATTTCTGGGGGGCGCGCCTTGGTACGGGCACGTACAGTAAGCTGGCTATACTATTGTGATAGTGTCTCCAGAGAGCACAGATAGATTTACTAGATCTATGCTTGTGGGATTGTTAGAGACATGCTTGAGACTCGGCAACGCATCTGTCATTGTTGCATTTTGAATTTGCCCCGCTACGTCTTCTCAGCGATACAACACGAAACCAGGGAGATTTTTGCGAAGCTTTGCACCAGGGTACTATTTCTGTCATGGAAGGACCGTATTGTTTTGCTACCTATGCTTATTAGGTATCTAATGTAATTCGATTATGAATGGACAGAGTGAGCGTTTCAACTAGCTGCTGACATCCCTTATAATATGGATGACGAGGGGTTTCTATGTAATGTGTGTTTACGTTCATCCTTCGCACTTTTACTGACAACCACTAATTCCCTTCTAAAGCGAGGAACCAAAATTATGGTAATCCAAACTCCCCTTTAAAAATATGCTGTAGTTAGTAGTGGTGATTACAGATGATCACAATACGTCCTTCGATGCATTCAAGAACCGGGTTGCGTTGCGGGTTGGCTTGTGAGCGCTAGCTACGATTCGACAATATTCTCCAGACATATTTTAACCCCCGAGTATTTATCCCGTACTCCAGGGAGAATGTTTGGTATTTTAAATACGCAATCCTAATTTGCAAGAGAGAGAGCCTTATGCCCTCAATAATGGGGAGTAATCATTAGGGTAGCTTTATCATTGCGATAACTGCCTAAGGCCTGATACGCAGTGCGCTAGCGCTAGCGGGTGGTTTTAAGTAACATAAATTCTCAACTTAATTTGTATGTACACGTACAACTCGATGTAAAATATTTACAAGTTTCGAATGCAAGATATATTTACAAACTGTCCCTTCTATCCTCTCCCCCAAGTCCTTTGTAAACAATGAGTCGAAGAACCTCCTATCAACAACCTACTTGTGGAGCAAATGACTGAAGGATGGGGACAACCGAGGATGCATTTGACGTTGTTAGATAGACGCCAATTTGTCCCGCTCGTGATTATTAATTCTACTAAATTGTTTATAGCTGTCATTACTGGTACTTTGAATTTTCCTATGGTTGCATTTGAAATGCTCCAGACAGGGTTGAGGGGTATAATGTCTGCCCGCCTCGGCCTCTTTAAAAATAAGTAGTAACTATGACTTCCTAGAATCCAAAACCCATCGCGTGTGCACCAAGTACAGCTTTTCCCTCAAATAATGCCTTCAAAAGTGGCGATAAAACCTTCTAAGAATAACACAAAATAAAAAACTGTCAACACAAGTTCAAAGTCTTAGGTGCCCCTGACACTATAGAAATCTAGCCCGTCCATAAAACGGCTGTTGCGACAACCGTCTATCCTGGTGATAGTAACTGGTTAGGTAACTTAGTTTGATAAACAATATCCGTTATAGCTGTGGACTGTTACCTCAAATAAGCTACCACGAGATACGTTACGCCCCCAGATTTCATCGGATATCCAAGTTAGTTGTCACTACATAGCTAGCCTTGCCCTCATTCTGAGGATTTCCCTGGAACCTGCGCCTGTAAATTGTGAGGAGTCTCACGCCGTTTTGGGTATTTTCCCTGCCTTTGGAAGACTCGAGCTAAGTAAAGGGCGTCAGACCTGATTCCTCAAAAATTTCTTCGTAAAAGAATTACTTTCATACCGCACTTATTGCAGACAGCCTGAGTATCGCTGACGCTTGTAACCCCATTCTTTACAATTTTTCTCCACATCCAGCGGTTAGCCAAGTCGACTTTGGAATAACAAACACTACATCCATCTTTCTCCCCTATTGACCTTGGCGACGGCTTTCTTAGCGGCTTTTGTTGCTTTTCACGACGGATCATTTCTTTGGAACGATATTCTTTTTTTCGCTTCCAATAAACGCCTGTTGAAGACCATGGGCTAAGTGAAAAGCTATAGAGCATCAGAACTGGCACTTTGTATCTTACCGCAGTTATAACAGAGTATCTTTCCCTCCTCATTCTTGGTGTGACTCTTGGAATCCTTATCGCCGCAGTGCTCGTTCAAACATCCATTCTTCCGCCCCTCTTCTGTATATGTGCCACCAGGGATTTTTCTCGTTCTCGCTTTCAATGTGTCTCCTGTAAAAACTCCTTTCTGATCACTTGGTCCAGGTTGATTGGGATTACTAGTTTCGGAGCTATCAGATAAGAAACCATCTAGTCGAGCACTCCATTGGGGAACAGTAAGGGCAGATCTCCTTTTCTTATCAGGATTAGTTTGATGTTTCCAGCGTCGGTCTATTTCAAAGGTTAAAATTCGCACTAATATCATTTTACCAATGTCCGCGGAACATACCACAAGAATTGCACCAAGCCTTCGTTTTATCAAATTGAACTTCACCCTCGTCATTTATGGTTTTTTTCCAAGCCCAAGCGTACGCTGACTGACGAGCACCGCATTCAGCACAACCATCCTCCATGCCCGTTTTTGAGGCGTCATTCTCGACAACTCTTACTTTTCGACTTTGAGCTTTTAATATAGCATCTACTGAACGTAGTTCGCCAGTCTTATGTCTCGTAATACCTATCATTGACAACGCGGAGTTAGCGATAGAATACATATCTTAAGGATGCTCAGGGCAGCCATGTGCATACTGCAATTTCCGCATAGTAGAAGATCCCCTTGGTGGCAATAGGAGCGTGAAGTTTTGTTTTGACAATTCGAGTTGCCACAGCCTTCTCGTCTCCCTCGCTCCCGCACCGTTTCCTGAACTCGCAAGTACGATATCCGTGATCTCGGAACTTCCGTCAAATGTTTCATGTCGATACCCAAAACATCCGTCAATTCTTGCGGGTCGAAACTGGCTGCAATGTTAGACTGAATTACGATAGATCCTTTGCTCTCAGAAACTAATTTCATGGTCTCTCGGAATTCCTTCGGGACTATCTCCAACGAAATGAACCTATGGTCCGTCCTGAGATCGAAGAATCCCTTGTCAAATGTAGAGGGGACCTCCTTGTCGACATATCCAAGGCTAATAATAGTCTTTAACCTAATTCTAAAGCGTCAGTCCTGACTGCTATAAAGCTTAGAAGCTAAAGCTTACTCGTTCTGTTGCTCTTTAGAGATATTCAGATGCTGTTGGCCCAACAAAATATGAGGATATCGTGGATTCCCATCCTTGCTGAGGTCTAGATAGTAGCCCTATATTTTAGATCTTAATACACGGTAACCAACGAACGAGGGGTAATCTCAATCTTACCTCTGTGACATCTCCTTTTGTATTTCCGAGCCAGGCCATTGTCCAGGCGAAGTCGCCGTTCAAGTAAGTTCTGCGGGCAACACCTCGTCGAAAATCCTTTAAGTTAGGCATGAACTCTAATATAATCTCGGACTCAATATCTGAACGGTTTCCGGGAAGATTTGAGGCAAGGCTATAGAAATTAAAATGTTTTAATATGTCAGAACCTTCACTTACTAGAGCGAAAACCCGTCTCATCCAATAGCTCTCTCCAATAATTAATCATCCGTCTCTCACCAGCTTCGGTAACTTTGCTTCTGATAGCATCGGAAGTGCTCATATATGTAAGCCGATGATTTAACAAAGTCCAGAAATGCGCCTCAGGATCCAACTCGCCACCACAACCCGTCGAAAGTGGCAGGTATATTGGTGACTTTAGCTTTTGGCCAGCTTGGTATCGTACAACCCCATTCACAAAATCGACATCGAAAAGTCTCATTCCGGACGCTTCGTTCCTTGGATTGAAGAATGCACTAGGGCGACAACCGTGGAAGTTAAAGAGTGTAAGCATAAACTTCACACTATTGACCTAAATCACCCACATTCAAAGAGTTAATTTGGTTCAGGTATCTAACTCGCGGGGACTTACAAGATTTGTAGACCATCCATTAGTTCTCATCCGGTCTGCCGCTTCTAGTAGAATTCGAGTAGTGAATGAATCAATGAAGTTAAATGCTGATTAAAACCTGTCAGTAATGATACCTCGAATTTCAATTCTTCTTGGTAAAAGCAGATAAACAGGGATTGATTTAGCGTACTAGCTCCCTTTCGCTTCGGCCGTTGGTCTCGTCTCTCGGATAGCTGAATCTTCCCCCCTCCAGCGATATAACCCTCCAAGTCGTCCTCAGAATTCGGCCCATTGGAGATAGCCTCCTCCTCACCTTCATTGGAATATTCGCTACCTGAAGAATAGCCGTCGTCATCAGGCCTAGATTTCTCTGGTTTGGGGCTATCGGATTCCAAGTAGTGCTCGTGGATATTCATAACTGAACCGCCTGAGTCTACCCCTATCTGAAACTCTAGGGGATTGTATGAGACCCCGGTGTCCGGCTTAGACGATTTATTTTCTAGTTTCAAACCGTCAGGTCCGACAGTTTTAATCTTCTTTTGGTTCCGAAATATTAGGCCAGAGGAGACTTCGTCTGAGTCTTCGTCAATGGCAATCTTTCGTCTCATCCCATCATTGTGATCCCATTTCTTCGTTGTCTCCGTGAGGCTAGTCAGCCGCTGCTGGGCCAAGGCTCTTGATGGCTTATGCGAATGTGCGGACTCTTGCTCTTCATCAAGGTTTCCACCATTCTCCCCGCCGGAATCACTAAAGTTATATTTCGGCGGTGTATAATTCTTCCTCGATCCCGTGCGGGCAGGGTACTTCCGGGCTGACATTCTACATTTCACATTAGTTAATACTAATATCCCTGTGGTATCCGCTCAAGTTGCTCAATCAAGGAATTCAAGCTCGCAAAAAGTTTTGAGGCATCAATTCTGACGCTAGTTGAGGTCATATTTGGGGGAACAGCTTTAGAAATAGGATACCAAAACTGGAGTTCAAGAAATCTGCAAAAGGTTACGGCGGATACGTACTGGGGCGGATTAGAGGGTGGTAGAGAACCAATCGTACACTCAGATTCTCAACAGCAAGCAGGTTGCTCCACCAAGACTGGTTACTCCAGTTAGAATGTGATTAGTCAAATATCAACTGAAGACCCTGACGCCTCGAATTTGAAGATTGAAGGTTGTACAATGGGGATGATGGTATAAGAGATAAATTGAAGTCGACGCCTACGAGATGCTATCAGTAAGTTTCGAATCCCGGGCACTATAGAGCTATAGAGATAAGTGTGTTGCCAAAATCAATATTTTCATATTTCTATGTATATGTTGTGTATGGTCCTAACCGAAACCATCCACCATGATATGCAGAATATCTAAGAAGATCACCAAGCAAATTTAAACTCGTCTGGTAGGATATCTATCATGGCTATTTACGGAAGCCGTGGCAGATGAAAATTCAAAGCCACAGTTGAGTTACGCTGGTATAAAGCTTACGTTCTTACGGTTCACGCACTTCAAATATTAATCCTAAGTTAATCTAAACTTCGTTCTTAGCAGAGTCTTATTGGCAGCTACAGGTGCATCGAAGTACTATTACAAACGGGCTCGAAATATTCTTACGTAGCTTGCACCCAAGTATATAACTGCTACAACATGGATTTACAAGGCGTCACTACTGACGGCTCGTAGTGGAGTCAAATTGTGTCAGGATTACACGGGGAGGAAGGATAGACAAAAGACTATACGGATGAGCGAAAGTTAGATTCCAAGCTTAATTGGTATTTACAGTTTTTGTAATTAACTATATACATAGTTGAAAGTAGCATATTTGTACAATGTTACAATTAGGAGCCGAAGGAAAAAAAGTTGATATACCCCTGGCTAACCACAGCACGCCCTAGCTAACCTATGGGGCAAACGACTGAAGAATTGGAACATAAGTGCTAACGGCAAGGCCATTTGGTGGCTCGATGCCCTGGAAATAATCGGCTGGCCACCATGGTCCGGCCGCCCACCAGAGAACTCCCACCCAGGCGCCGGAGTCACGAGCATAAGTCAAGCCGTCGGTAATGGCGTCCTTGCAAACTTGGTTATTACCCGCACCAACTTCTCCAAGAATACACTTGACATTGTTTTGCAAGCACCAGTTGGTAGCCTCCTGGAGCCTAGATCGCAGGATCGTGCTAGAGACGCAGGTAGCGCTAGTACCGGACGAGTCGCTGTCGAGATATTGATGCATTTGGAAGATCATGTTGTTGAGAGGGTCGTTAAGAGCAATCATAGTAGGAGCGTTGACACTAACCCAAGACCAAGCACCGGACCACTGGTTACCTTCGACAAGAATGATATTGGTAGCACCGGAAGCGCGAATGCCGTCGATAGCAGCTTGGTTGAGAGAAACGACGAGGCTCTGGTCCATAGTGTGGTACTCATTGTTGGTATCAAAAATGACACGCGCGTTGTTCTTGTAGCGGTTAGCAACGTTAGTCCACCATGTCTTGAAAGCATTAGTATCGGTAATGATGGCACTGCTAAAGCGACCATAGTTGTGTGGGTCGATAATGGCGTAAGCGCCCTTGTTGGTGACATAGTTGATGATGGTGTCCAATCCAGAGATATAGGCGCTATCGAACGGTCCAGTAAGACCACCAGATGAAGGAGGGGTAATACGCTCCACTATATATTACCGCATTAGCATATTTCTTTAACCTGGAGAACGGCAAGCACTTACTCTTGGTGTTGATACGGAAAGTGTTGAGACCGCGGGCAACAAAGTAGTCAATGGAAGATGGGGATGGCCAGGTGTAATGCGTTCCGAGAGTTCCTGGAATAACGTTTTCACCGAATTCGGCGCCAGCCTCGTTAACACCAACGAACTGGAACTTCTTGGTTCCGCTAGGCGATGGAGTCGCGCTAGTGGTGGTTGTTCGCGAGCTGGTGGTAGTGGTCCGCGAAGAAGTAGTGGTAGTACGCGACGAGGTAGTGGTCGTGCGCGAAGAAGTGGTGGTCGTGCGTGAAGAAGTAGTCGTAGTTCGCGAGGATGTGGTGGTGGTTCGGCTTGCTGTGGTGCTGGTGGCCGTGCCTGGCAGACATTGGTAGTAGTATGGATTCAACCTGTTCTCAACAATTAGGATGCTAGGCATGGGGCAAACCGAAGGTTCTATGCAAAGACTTACTGAGAGCAGTAGCTGCCGGAGACGCAGGTGGTTGGACCAGTCCAGTTGATACCACCGCC
>LDUD01000032.1:71455-135360 GCA_012184295.1 Dactylella cylindrospora
GTAAATTATGCGTTGTGGCGATATTGGGGCGGCCGCCCGCCAATCGACGACACGACACTTTGACTTCATAGAGTTCCTAATATCTGTGTTCGTCTAGTTGGCTGGGTTTAACAGAGTGCAACCTACATTGACCCCAGACAGTCTGCTGGGCAGAGGCGAGCGCGGCACCGCCGGCGATCAAAGCTGCAATTTCGACCTTCATCTTGGACGAAGATTATATCTCGAGACGAAAAGAAAAGACCTATCGACAAGAGGTATCCCTATCAAAGGTAGTCGGAGAGTGAATGATGATTGAGGTCAAGAATATATCAAGTATGCGAAGCCGCCTTCATTATATATTAGTATGACCGCGCAATTACCCACGGGCCCACGAGGCGTCGAGGGCTAAAGGGGTATCTAATCGTAACCTGCTTGCCATGGTTTCATGACATCCCATTTACTTTTCCTGCAATTTCAACCCTAACGGTACGTATGCTCTCGTCCTACCGGATTTCACGTCAATGTCGACCGACAAGGTTTCACGAGATCCGTGCTGAGGCATGCCAATCGCAATCTGGCCACCGATATACCCGAAAAGTGTTGAAGGATGGCCAGGCATAAAATGTTGCAGGGGTTGCCCGGCCCCATATCCTGTTTCAAGCGGGACTGCATTCCGAACCAAACCACATCTCCACCAAGATCTCTGGGCCTAACCCCCTTGACCCTCCAACTCTAGCTCAGAACCCGAAGAACGAGGCTAGCCGTTCCAGGCCAAACTGCCCATTTTCCTGGTCGTCCGTGAGCACGGAATCTTCCATTGGCGTTCTAGCGTGGTGGCGCGAAACGTCTGAAATAGTTTTTGATCCTAAAATTTCGTCATGTGCCTGGTGATTACGATTACACCCTCTTAACTTGCGCTGGGAATTAAGATTCAGTGGGGATAGCCGTTTCAAACAACGAGGGCCATTTGCATTTATCCTACAATGTTTATCTTGCAATCCCGGCAGACGCAGCGTCGCCCATCCCACGCGCTTAAGTTTAATTTGTAGGTGGGCGTATGTTGAGCTAACCTCTCAGTTGGCCAAGGTAAATACGTGATTCTGGTCGAGCGGCCCTAATTGCGGAACCACGGGAAGGATTTTCAAAATAAGCTCTTCCAAGCTTTGGAATTAAACCCTTCATGAATATCAATTTCGTTCGGGCAATCTCATTCCGTGGAATCAAGCTAGGAATCCTTGCAGGATAGCAAGGACCAGTTTGCTAAGTTGATTATAAAAGCTCTGCTAATGCAGCCGATGTCGAAGCCTCGAGACCTAATGTCGCCCTATCGTGCAGATAAAGGGCAGACAGCCACCTAGATGCGATCTGAAGTACACGTTATTTCAACCATGCGAACAGGTAAGGGACCAAGGCCCTTCATAAGAATAGGTTGTCGGCCCCACTTCATCCGTCCACAACCTGCGAATAGGAACATTCGGATGAGATTCCTGAAACTTGAAAAGTTTAAATATCATATACGAACGCGTTTATTCTAAGATATTTTTAAATCAAGTCTATTTTGAATTATAAGCCCCCATGTCTATCAGCATTAATAAAATATCGGGCAGACATCCGGACGGAGAATATAGATCTATACAGCGCCTTGGCAACGATTCCTAAAGAATATGAAGATAATCGAATGACATTATACCAAGATACCTGTATACCTTCTATCCTGCTAATATTATGATATTTTGTGAGCAACTTTTTTGAGATAGACTCTTTTATGTTTGGCTGTCAGGTGGCCAGCAAGGCTTCCTAGATGAATTTATCCGGATCCACAATTTCCCCGAGTCCAGGGTACTCTCGCCCCAGCTAACTACTATACTAACTAGGAAATATGCTCTCCTCACGGATATACGGAAGCGATTATGCTATGTTATACTATACGCTATAGGTAACCAAAGCTAGGGAGGGTATATCTATGCCCTCCCAGACTCATATACTATCATAGAATGAATTTCTTAAATATTGTAGTGTAGTTCACACTAAGTCAACCCGAGGCAGATTTTTGTATCCGCAAGGATCGTGGTTTCTTTCTAAAGTTGCCCTCCAAGAAAATGTCCCGATTTTGATTTAGGTATACATATATCCCCTAATCGGATATACATCGCGGCATTGGTGCTAAAAACGGATACGCCTGCTGAAAACTGCTTACACGGGGTATTTCGTAACGGAAGGCATTGCTACGTACGCATTTCCACGTCTCTAATTAGCCTGTTCGTTCTAAGATCCTGAATCACGAAGGGGTCGAACATCAAACACTGACAGTTCGTATATTGCAAAGAGATTTGCTTAGCTTGACAGGTACAAGGAGAGAGTGGACTTCGTTGCCCATCAGGAAAGCAGCAGCCGACTAAAATCAACACTACAGGAAAAGAACTAATACAAGATACAGTGAACAATCGAGAATTGGCAAGGCAAACGCCTTGATTTTCAAAGGCCTGACGCTACATTAGACTACATTTATATTTTAAACGTCTAAGCTTTTTCGACGTGAAAAGCGTTTGGTTTAACCAAACTTGGTCTGCGGGCCTGAGACTCTACGCTTAGGCTCATGCTGCGATGTTTTTCGACATCGACCTGAGGGTCTTTCATTGTCCCAACATCAGATTCTCTGAAAGTATCCAGACGGGTACGCTCAAATAAGTTCACATAGATAGAATACTATTACGGCACGTTAGGAACTGCAGATTGTCTCGACCCGCAACGCGGAGTGGGTACTTGGGGCACTTACAGTCAATGGAACTATAAACGTAACCAGAGGCACAACAAAGCCGAATCTCGTGGAATTCCTTGAATCTGCTGCCGCACCCCTGCAAATTTGAAGGTTCAATGTTAGTGAGCCCCTGCTCGGACACGCTACTAGGAAAAGACCAACGTTGGTGTGCTCACATCAAACTTGGGAACAGGGCTCCACCTGATATGGATGCGACAATAAAACTCGCGCCCCGTTTCGTATGTTTTCCGAGGCCCTTGATTGCTGTCGTGAATATGAGGGGAAACAAGCAGCTTTCAGCGAAGAGGATTAAGCAGGCTATAGCAACCGCACCGTCCCCCTTCACACCCATGGCTACTCCGGAGAAGACAACCACCATGATAAGAAAGACGGTGAGGACATATCGGGGCTTTGCCCACTTGCATGCGTATGCCGCTACAAAGCGCCCAACGGCGAAACAAGAGGCAGCAATAGAGAGATAATGCGAGCCCCTCTGACTGGTCACCTGTGCTTCTTCGACCACATAATTAATGAAGAAGGCTATAAAGGAGTTAGTTTGACCTACGGGACTATATGCCAGATCGGAAGGCAACTTACTTGCAATTGCCACTTGGGCACCAACATAGCAGAACTGAGCGAAAACTTGAATCTCTAGTTAGCATTGCTCTTAAGTTGTTTGTGCTTCTTTGTCGTACCTCCAAACAGCAAATTTCTTTGTTTCCAAATTGGTCTGTCATCGTAAAATCCTGAGTGTTATTGCATTAGCATGCTATAAAAGCAACAGGGAATTGTCCCATAACTAACCGGTTTCTTCTGCTTGTGACTCCATATCCGCATCACTTATTTCCGGCTATTAAGTACGATCTCTATAAGCACCTCCTGCACAAGTGCCCAAGCAGTGAGCAATAGAGATATACTTACGATTGGGGCAAAGTAGAAGCATGCTGCCAATAAAAACACAAAGCCTCCAATGGCGATATAGACGTACTGAACCGTGGACTAAAAATACCACATTAGATTGTGTTGTTAGCATATCAGCCTAATTTGACTCAAACATTGGCCTTGGGCCGGGCAATGAGGCGAAGACAGAGTCGATCATACCAAATCATCACTCTTAACGTTGAAAAAAGCGTACGCGGCAACGATAGGGGCGACAACACCTATATCGATTAGTTTAGAATTATGTCCTCGTCGCTTAAATAGCTACTATAGTGGAGTTGTACTTACTTCCAACAGCCTGGAAACCCTGCGAAGTATTCAATCGAATTTCAGCGTATCGTGGAGGGCCGCAAATGGCAATATACGGATTTGCTGCAGTCTCAAGGGTGGAAAGCCCACAGCCGACAATAAACGTAGCTCCACTGCCCCAGAGTCAGCCAACATGCACATGCAGAAATAGGGAAGTAGGACCATACCAGAACCCTCCGAATGACCGATAAACGGCAGAAGGCCAATACATGAAGGCCCCAATCCCGTAGATTGTTAGCCCTGTCATGAAAGTGACCTTATAGCCCCATCGACGAAGAATATAGCCGCCAAATGTCAACGGCGCTAGGAAATATGCTCTACATGACGTCCCTGCAGGTTAGTTTGGCAATTTATAGTTTTAATTCAGGAACTGCGCTTGGGAGAAATCTTACCCAAAATATGCCCCTTGTAATCCGGCGGACCTGGTACGAGTAATACCGAGTGTTTCTTGGAAGTGCTTGTTTAGGACCTACGTATTCAAACCAAATTACTTCAATGTCAGCTCTACCCATCCACATATCCACCCCTATCCTCCGGATCGAGCTTAGCGCAGCGATTCAAGGAACATGACTTACATCCAGAAGTCCATACGCGAAACCCCATAAAAAGAACAACACCGTTACCATTGCCACTGGCAACAGTGATTGTCGTAGGGTCAAGTTCGAGGCTTCGGTTTTAATGTTATCCTCGAAGAAGACAACACTGTGACGCCGTTCACCTTCGGGAAGACCACGGACATCCAAACTTGGAGCGATACTTACCCGAGCGGGCGGGTATACTCCTACTTTCTCCATCCGTTGGGCAACTGAGGAGCGCCGACGTCCATGATCTGGAGGAAGGGGAAGAGTGTTATCATCTGGAGCTACGGAATCCGTCATTGTGAGCTCGAGAATTCAAAGCTTTGGCCCAAAAAGATATTGGCCTTGTAGGTGTATGAGGATGGGTATTGTCAATTGGACTGCAATAGCAGAAACTCTTAATACAGTGGAAAATGTCAAAGACCTTCTGCACATAGGTTGCGATGCTATGAGAAGTTAGGCCAAAAGAACGAGCACTGGTCGATGTGCCCTGATATATATACACGAAGGGTCATTTGGGGCCAAGCATTAACCCCGCATTCGCATATCCAAGCAGCCTGAACATGAGGACGACCATAGGTAGTCGCTGTTACCCTCCCCGCATCTGTGCACATTCTGATCTGCGTCATATCCCCAAGGACAAGAAACATAAACTGCAGAAGCGAGCGAGGAGTGTGCATTCACAATGCATTAGCGTTAGAACTATCAGGCATACTTGCAGGTGTATCTCTACTTGGATATCAGAAGGATATGACTGGTCAATCGCTATGGCAAAGATTAGCGACAGGTAAGAAGGTGTGTGAAACTTTGCTTATTTATTGCAATATCGGGGTTGTTGGCACAAGAATCCTAGTTTTGAATATGTACCAATACTGTCTGTGCATTACTCTTCCTGGTACTCGTGGCTACCAGAGGTGGAGTAGAGTTCTCCAGTTGGCATTTTGAGCCTAGATTTGAAGCCAATAGTAGCGGTTTACCATGCAGCTAAGAATCTCTGGTGACAAACCTTAGCAGTTGTGCGAGTACATTCTGCTCGGAAAGGTCGACAGAGGCGAATACAGGTTAATTTCTTATGTAATAGCGATATGAATACGAATAACAAATGCATGTGAGCAGGCGCGTAGCTACCATTTCAACGGCTCGACTTTCGGGGCGCTAAGGGCCATGCTTTCTGCTTTGTTCTCGGCCTAAACTTGGTCGAAATGGCCCTTGCCTTTCCCAAGTTCACCAAGATGATTTGATAGTACTATTATGTTGGCCCTTTCGGCTTGAGCCACCGTTAGGGAGGAAGTCTTTGATTATAATTAATGCGGATAGACTTCTAGGACGACTAAGGTTCGGCAAGCACTCTTAGCTTGATAAGTTTTGGAATGATTGGAATTGCTTTGATCACCTGAAAATTCACGAGATTTAAAAGGCACTAGACTTTTAACGGTGCCACTATTCTCCGCGTTCCCAGACATTGGAGGTTAACTTAGCTCTTGTGACCGCGAGCCGTAGGAAACTCAAAAGCTAACCTGGGGAAATTTAAGCCGATCTAACTCCATGTGAACTCTAGGTGACAGAAAAAAAAAACCCCTCCAAGCGAAAAATATTTACGCGGAGACAATATCGATCGCCACAAACCTCCATCCTCGGCGGAGACCGTGGAGGAACTTGGGTCGAGCTTTGTCTCGCAAACCCGACGTTCGAATACAAGGTCGAGCTGGCAAATTTTTGTGATGCACGAAACTATATCACGGGCGATGGCGATATTGTATGTTTAGCGAGCGGTCGGTAAGAATATCGATACCATTCTCGGGGTGGCAAACATTTCTTGCTTTGGAACATGCATGCTCAATTGGTAGAAGGAACCGTTAATGGGATGGAACCGAGTCCGTGAGAAATACACCATGTAATAACAAATTTAATTGATGCATCCACCAGGCTTTGATGCTGATTGCTTGTAATCTAGAGAAAGGAAAAAAATTGCATGAAGCCTAAAAATGAGATCTCGCGAAAGATATACTCATCTACATGAACTGAACTCTCGAGTACTGATACTATTACTATGTACCTAAGTATATAACAATGCCGAAAATATTCCACTAGTTCACTGATTGATCTGCTTTTATTTCCAGTCCCGTAAACACCTGAGACCCACTTGGGGAAAGAGAAATAAGATATGAGAAGAAACGCCTGAAAATGTCGATCCCATACGCCTGGAAATGCTTTGCAAAATAACAAACGCCTGCTTTTCCCGCTTAAATGCAGCCACGTAGAAAACGCCAGAATGATAGAATAGAAGAATCTCAAATGCTCCAACATGTTATTAAACAGTTCTTGTCGCCTCTCACTGTGATGAGGGTTCAAGGTCTGCTAAGTTCCGGTGACCCTGCCTAGTCACTAATTCTTCCACTAGTTCCAACCCCAAACCAGCCGACACACGTTTCGACAACATCGTTCGCCGTGTGGCTCGGCCCCCAAGCCCAATCTTCCTTATCAGGCCTCTCGCTTCCACTGTCAGACGCATATCCATCGTCGTGTTCGCCATCATAGTTATCACCTCCAGATTGTGCATCAAGAGACCCATTATTGCTAGCTCCGATATAGTGCTTATCAATCTGTCCTGGCTGCTCGATTTCCATACTCGTGTCAAGATCCATGTGCAACAGGTGATATGCAGGCTGGGGCTTCTGCTTTCCTTTACAATTCTTAACAGGGGTTGAGCCCAAAAAGTCCGTCTCTGTTTTGGCCCTCTGCGCGGTAGCCATTATCTCGCCAATATCGCCAAACAGTGCGGCAGTATTTTTCTTGATGCTCCGCCTAGCTGGCGATTCTTGAATGCCGCCCTTACGTTTCTTAACACCGCTAGCCTTGACAAGACTGTTGATTCGTTTTGTGGGGATAGGGTCATTGGGGCTAGGGCGGGATCTAGCCGGGGTAAGTGGTGCGGCAGCCACTTTAGGGTCCCGGCTTCTTGTTTGAGGCCTCCTCCCATCCTTCTTCGCGCCTGTAGCCTTCGCTACCTTTTTCGCTCGTTTTTGGAGTACGCTCTCACTAGAGGTGCTAATCCTTTTTCTCTTGCTAATTTGCGTATCCTTTGTAGTTGTCTGCGCCTTTCCTTGAGTCTTCCCTGTAGCTTTCTTCCTCGACGAGAATTCCATGCCAAACTCGGGCGAAGTCGGTGGGGTACGATAGTGAGAACGAAGATTGTATCTCTTATTGGCCGATGAACCTTGAGAGTTTCGTCCGTCCGTGTGCGTCATCGTATCCGCGTTCGTTGTTTGCGAGTCGGGAGAAGGATTGTTAGACTTATGTGTGTCTTTAGGGTTTGCCATCCTTGCCTTCTTTTTCGTAGGCGCGCAGATATCAGCTAGCTCGTCCTGATGTTCTTCACATGTCGTTTGGGAGGCATGGGGTGATTTGCGTTTGCGGTTATTAGGGTTCCCCTTTGTCCTCCTTTTCTTACTACCTGATTGACTGCTATTCTCGTCAGTCTCGGAGCCAGGTGGTTGATCCTCATCTTTGAAAGATGTTTTTGCCGGCGACTTGGGCTGTTTCTTCGGTGACGGCGGGTCTCGATCCCATAATTCAAAAAGGCGGGTGACTTGCTGCCTGACAGACGCAGGGATACCGGTCGTAAACGGAAGAGAGGAGTTTTTCGATGCTTTGATCTTCGGTTGATTGATACCCAAGCCCGCCTTCAATATCATTGTCGTTGGGGCGCCTCCATAGGCTCTAGGAAAACGGGATGATGCTTCTTCTGGCTCCATACGCGGCATCACAGACTCCTCGAAAAAGTAGGGCATGTAGAGATTTGTAGGGGA
Organism: Dactylella cylindrospora; assembly: GCA_012184295.1. Classification (NCBI taxonomy): domain Eukaryota; kingdom Fungi; phylum Ascomycota; class Orbiliomycetes; order Orbiliales; family Orbiliaceae; genus Dactylella; species Dactylella cylindrospora. The sequence continues at coordinate 79,828 of LDUD01000032.1, forward strand.
GGAAGTAGCGTATTCAAGAGCGGTTGGGACGGATCGGGGTTTCGTGACACCTTTGGATGCGGCTAGAATTCGAGACTCATAGTCCCCCATTTCATGATTGATGAAGAATTCGAGATTAGTCGGCAGAATAATCCAGCGGGGCTGTTGGCAATCGTAGACGCAGTGACAGTTTCGACAGAGAGTGACAAGATTATGGGGAGATGCGAGATGCCGTAGGTTTGGAGGGAATATTCCAACGGTGTCACGATAATTGAGAAACTAGTTTATACCAAATCGGTCAGTCACAGTCACAGTCATAGTTAAAGCACTGTCAGAGTGAGGGTAGGTACGGAATGTGGAGCAAAGGTGATGGGAGTCATACTAAGTCTCGATTGGAGGCGACAACATTATGAGCTGTTTCTAGCATGACGCTGTTTGATTGAGAGCAAAGCCAGCATTCCCGACCGTCACGGGATTTAACCACCAACTTTTCGCTGTCGTTTGGCTTTGAGAAGCCAGAGGAGAGCGGATTTCTGGTAACTGACCGCTCCACGGTCGCTCGTGATCGAGTTCGGGTATTTCTCTCAATGGAAGCAATGCTAGCGGCTAATGTGTATGTTGAACGACGTTTCCTAGACGGACGTTCGGATGTGCTCATGATGGAGGCATTGGCTGAAAAGGAGGAAGCCGGCGGAGGGAGAATCTTTGAGTCTTGCTCGTCTTCTTCATGAGCCTCTGCAATATCTTCGAACTTTCTCTTCGATCCTGAAGACGAAGGGGGAGAATGGGGAGGGGTTTGCGGGGAAATTTGAGACCGAGAGATCGAAAGAGGGCGGGATGGAGGAGCCAGAGGAGTGTGTTGTTGTGTATCGATCGAAGCCGTTGCTGCCAACGTTGGCTGTGATGGAGCGGTGGTGTCATCGACAGCGGCAGAAGAACGGGAGGTTTTGGCTCGTCCTCCGCCTTGACCGCGTTTTGCTCTCGAGCGACCGGCCATGATGACAATCTGCGCTTTGAGGGAGCATCTAGAAGAGGTTATCAAAAGGGCATATGATACTTTGCGGTGCTGGGTGTCGATGGGTGGTGTGTGGAACGTTGATGATGGGTGTTGATGTTGATGATGCTGAGGAGAACAGAGGGCAACCAAAACAAAAGGAAGAAAAGAAAAAACCAATTTTGGGTGTGGTGGGCTGCAGCAACGAGCAGAGGACAACAACCATTTTACCACACTTTCCGGCCTGCAACAACACAGTTCTTCAGAATTTTCGTTCAGGCATCACGGCAGAAATTATCTAATTTTCTCGCACTCAGGCATCCGTTCCATATGAACGCGACTCTACAACCGGGATGGTCTCCCACGGATATCTAGTTCGTTTGAAATTAAAATCTATTCTGTATAATCCCTTTTCCTGATCTGTGGCTTCACGACTATTAAAACATTTCACGAATGCTAACACAAAAGCTTAAAAGCTAACATGGTTCCTGTTTTAATGCTAAACCTGCCTACAAAGACTCTCACGGAGAGTACACGAAGGAGTGACTATTATATCTACATTTGAATAGGGAAATCAAGTAAATACGAATAATCTGCAAGGGAGAACCTGAATTCGGGGCTTCAACGCTGCTAACCCCCCTTTTGCAGAACAAGCGTTGACAGTCTCTCAATATGAGCCTTTTCTGCACAATGCTGCCTCTTAAGAAGCAAAGGCATCTGCCTTTGACATGCCTTGCACTTCCATATATCAACTAGTTCATTTCCCGTCGAATCTGGTTTGGACTGAATGGCCGCCTGGCCTTCCGTCGGTGTTGATATGACGAGTTTTGCGACCGCTCCACTGACCTCCAGCCCAGGACCCTTCGATTCGATCCTTATCTCCTCTTTTGCAATCTCTTCCGCCCCGACTTCTCCTCTAAGGTTACTGGCGTACCAAACACCTAGTTCTCTACATGCCATGGCATCCTCCAAACTATCATGTTTGCCACTACCGCATCGGATCCTTACACCGGTTCTTAGTCTGCAAATCGGCTCTAATCCAGTTCCTTCGTCATCCAGCCAGTCATCCAATTCATCATCGCCAATGCGCTTGATCCTGCTTTCCACTTCTTGTGTATCCATGATGTTCAAATGGAACCACCGTAGGCAGGTGAAATCATTGGTTCCACCATGCACAAGCACTATCGTTTCTGGTCCAACAAACTCGAAAATTTTTTCCCTAGCGGCGTCCCGGCCGTTGATCGCAGCGCCTGCTTTGGAGGCTGCCATGATGTCCTTATAGCTGATACCATGGATCGAGGTCAACATATGCTTCACTTTGACTAAAGGCTTTACCAGAGAGTCGATTAGAACCTCCTTCGTGAAGAGGTCGATAACGGTCATTTTGATCAACTCAGGCTGATCGAATCTGTTCGTAGCCATCTCGCAATCAAGCGAAACGGCACTCCGGGGTACCTTTGTTCGGCCAGTCTTGCCAGACTTGAAAGTTGGAGTTGGATGGAGATCCCAGAAACCGCGTGGAAGTGGTGAGTCACTCGCCCAGTCGTGAGACGAGAAGCAGGTACACCCTGTTGGTTCTCCTGGATAGGTTACCGTGGTCCCTTTACAACAGGTCCATATATGATCCTATGACGGAATAAGTACCATATGTAGCGTTCGCCCAGCGCAATCAACATTGCTGGTAAATCATACCTTCTCAATTTTCTGCCCTGGGTGTATCCAACACTTTAGACGGTCCTTATACACCTTTTCATTTGAAGGCTTCATTGCAAAAGCTAAAGAGAGCGTCCATGATTAGATGCGATCTTTGTAATCCGGATATATAGGTATGAGCCTAGAAAACTAACCACCACATCTCTTACAGTATGCATCGTGTTTATACATAAGCTCCTCATAGCTGTATTTGCCTGTTCGATATCCATATCGTTTGTATTTCTCTTTCGGCAGTACCAACTTCCGTAGGGATGCTTCACGTTCTAGCGTGAAAGGAAAATCAAACCATTGATTCTGGTGATCTGGGAAGACTGTCATCGTGGGACTGAGACCGAAGGTATACGGTTGAACAAAAGGCTAAAAGTTTTTGGCACCAGGGGTGACTTGTAAGGATCACGATGGACATTTATATCTGAACGAACCCCTTTCATAAAATCAATACCGCCAAAATTTGCAATTTTGGTCCCTTGCGGGCACGTTACCTTGCTAGCACGACGCAACGCGATAACTCTCGCCTCAGATTAGTTATGGGTGCGGTACGTTTTGACGACAAATCTGTGGTTGTCATTTGCAGTTTTGCAAGTATTATCCTGGGCAAGTTGCCGAATGTTATCGTCTTATTTGTACTCGAAGTTGGCGACACTGACAAATAAGAATAAAAAATAAAAAAAAGGCGAATGCAATGTTTTGTCACTTGTTTGCTGAGAATTCAACTATAAGCAAACCATAAGGCAAACCAAAGTTCGTTCTTGCGAAGAGTTTTCTAGACGCATTCTGGTGGTCGAGCGGTCTATATATGCACTCGTCCGGTAGAGGCATCCCCAGAATTATTTCATTAAATAGAGAATTTCTGGTTGAGAAGCCTCAGGGTGTTGGCCAATTTCAGGGGCTGGGAGACAATTCACCAGAATCAGGGACCTGGATGATGCATCTGGGGGTTGAGATTGCCCCTCAAGCGAGGTCCCGACCAGAGCGGCTTACATGCCTTTGGGGGTTTGAACTGGTCTCGGGTCCAGACCACACAAAGCACAAGTACACTTTTTGTGGGTTTGAACAAGAGTTTGCGTTTCCGTGTCCTAATGCCTGAGGCACGGCCTAGGGAGTTGACCAGTTTGACACGGAAACGGGCAGCCATGCGGGACAGGACTGGACACGCCTTGGTGGGATGCTCAGGCATGCAGCTGTCCAAATCTAGCTCGGACTTGTGCTTGCAGGCATCGTCTAAACGGCAGAAAGCGTTCTAATATGGAGGACTAGTTTCCTCAAGCAAGGTCAGCCAGCCTGGATCAGGGTAAGCAAACACCATGCAGATTTGACTTGAGGTCTCTGCTGTCGCAATATTATCAATTCTGAGGAATAGAATTACCCTCTCTTTGCCCCGGAAGCCCATCTAAATGAGGATTGCCCTCTTTCAATGACCAGAGTGACTTTAGGTTGGAGCGATGTGCATTTGGCCGTTGTGACGTTCCCACAAATTATTCGAAGCCCTCGGTCGGAGAATTTTCTGGGGCAAACGAATCACCAGGACAAATAATACATTCCCAATCGCTTTTGTGTAACCCCTCATATTGTTTGTAATGTATGATTCTTTACTCTTGCATCCAGTCCTCTCAAAGATTTTCTTTCCTTTTTTTTTTCTTCCTTTCTTTCTTTCTTTTTTTTTTTTGTAGCAGCAAGTATGCACCGGCCATATTGGCTGGTGCCATCATCCATCTATAAATATCCACCGGACCAGAGTGTTGCCCAGGCGGGCGGATGAAGTGTTGTGCTGGCAGCGCCCAGACATTATGCACCAATTTTTGGGGACATGTCCACAAACAAGACCAAACCAACGCCCAACCAACCAACCACGCAACGCTTTGGATTTCTGCAACTTTGCTTACCCGCATTCTGCCTCCGCAGCAACACCAAAAACCCAAAATAGGCCGACCGCAAACCTATCACCGTCTCCACACACACACGCAAGCCTTGTCAAGAAGTTCAATTCAACACCTTCCGTTTTTGTTCTCGATAACGTCAACAAGCAATCGAATCTGAATTGCGCGATTAAGTCGAGTCGGGCAGGGCCGAGGACTCGTCATCCATAAACTGTCCGAGTTTTGTATATAGCTTCAAGCATCAGGTCCCAAACTTGAATTCGTACCTATTTACTTGCTAAATCATTAATCATAGACCTCATTTTCCGATTCGTGTTTACAACATCAAAATATTCAAAGTACCAAATCTCTAGCGACCCGCTATGCCCACCTTCAAATTTCGCAATGCTACAGTCTCCCAAGGCGACGATGTCTTCTTCCTCGAAGCCTGGGACTCCACTTTCCCTTACATCGCTTCCATTGGCAGCAAAAGGCAATGGGACAACCTCCCTAGCACGCAGCCTACATCCGTCGAAAGAGTAAAAAAGGTTGTGGCGGATGCCGATGCAGCTCTCTCCAAATACCCATACGACAGCACTAATTGGGGAACCGACTGGTGTCGTGCGTATGCTGCAGAAGTGGACGTCGAGAAGGACAAGATTCCAGAACTATTGAAGAAGAAGTATGCCTCTGTTGAGGGGGAGGTGGTGACGATATCGGTCGGGGCGATGGCCTTGACCAGCAAATCACCCGAATATGTTCGTCCTGTAATACCTGAGCAGGACGAAGCGGATCCATTCCTATATCTAGCCTTTTTAATGAACGATCATCGAGCAGGGCCTTACGCGAAAGGTGCCGGAGCTGCATTGCTGGAGCTAGCGAAGGAGGAGGTGCGAAAGGTGGGATTGAAGCGGTTGTGTGGAGACTGCTGGAGAGGAAACGAAAGAAGATTAGTGAAGTATTACGAAGGGCAGGGGCTGAGAGCTATAGGAGATTTTGATGCCCCAAAACCTGAAGGAGAAATTTGGCCCGGTGCTGTCACGGAGTGGAAAATATAACATTAAAAGGAATCTCAATGCCCTGAGAGTAATCTATCAGAGTTATATTTAGTCCTAGCGTACAAAGATAGACGAAGAACCTTCAGTTTCTCAGACTTCCTACATAAGTTTTGAACCTGCAATACTATATTACTAGGCCTTACTCCATGCTCAACTTCTAGCATAGCTACATCATTCGGCGTTGCAATTCGTGCGCGCAAAAACGAAAGGTTTGGTTACAGGACAGAGCTGCAGAGGCATTAATATTGATACATCTCGTCTTCTCCTTCTGAATCGGTGTATTGCTTAGAGGGGAGTGGCGGGGGTAATTCTCCATCACCCTCCTTTCTGACAAGCCATTTAATTCGAACATTTCCGTGGTGTTGCTCAATTTCACTGCTCGTTCCGCTACACGGTGCAGATGTATCCTCGGTTCTTGGGTTAATGCCATCCGGGCTTTGATTCGACCATTAGTAAGGCGGGGAGAAGCAATATCGCCAAACAGTAGACTGAAATACGCCCCAGATATACCGTAGACACAGTACTCGGGTGAAGGGAACTTTCCTCCAAGACCGGGAAGCAACTCTTCCAGAGTGCTATCGGAGAATTCAAACTTGTGCAATTCTAAACTTTTGATCTGATGGTCATATCTCGCTAGATCTATAGAAACGAGATAAATTTAGGTTCCAGAGAAACCACAAAGCTCAAGGACAATACTTCGAGTCTCGGGAAATCTAACATAACAAGCACCGTAGCGGCTAGGAGGCTTGAGGACACTATATGCCCTTTCCATGTTGCTGCTACCCTTAGTGGAATATTCGTGTGTTCGGATTTGGCTGAACGGTTGGTTCTCGGTACAAAAGATTTTGAGGTTCGTAGTCTGTATCGTATGTCATTTTGGGTCTGTCTCTAGATTGCACGGAGAATGCACCAGGAATCCCGTATGTGGATATCAGAATTTAGGGGGCTACAGAGGGGGCTGAGACTATGCTAGGCTGGTGTGCCCGATAGTGCTTGCCTGACCGTCCGTTTCGATCTCCCAATGGTAAGCACTCATCCCCCAGATGGTCTGTTTATACACCGAACGAAAAGGTGGGAGCCCAGTCATGTCTAATAGTGACCAGTCAGATGGGCTGTCCAAAACGGCCTCCATCTCTCTAAGAGCTAGCAAGCTTGTAATAGGCTGGACGAAGGCTTCGTCATGGCTTTTCAACCCAGGACGGCTGCTCCTCTACAGTCCCACGATGTACTTCATAGTATCCGACTAATGCGCCCTTTGAAACCTTTAAGAATTATTTTTTGTGGACATAATAACTTGCTGAACCTAGGGCATCGAAAGTAAACCGTTCTCAAGATGCAAAGTCAAAGCCGAAAAGTATAGTTCCCGAGAATGAAAACCTTCTTGAGGTGCTTGGCTAGATGAGGGTCTTGCGAGATTTGCATCAAGCGGAGAAGACCGGGCGGAAGAAGGTGCATGTGAATATCCGAGAACAAGTACTTGATGGCCGATGGCGAATCGATAGCAGCGAGGCGTTTGCACAAGAAACGGAGACTTTTCCATTCCTTTTGGGAGATATCACATCTGTCAAAGATAGCGTATAATATTTCTATTGGCAGAGCTTTGTAGAGAACAGAGATGTGACCGGGAATGTCTGTAAGTGGGTTTCTGAATCATTCACATTTAGGCCTCAAGCTAAATAAAATGCTTTATCGGGCTGCTCAAAAAGATTAATCTAGACTATTGCATTTAGAGTCACCCTTAGAGCCAACATTTTAGGGCTTGCAGTTTGAGATATTGTTTGAGAGATCTGAGTCTGCATTGAAAATACCGACCTGTGTTTAGTGCATTTCAAGCTGCCCAAAGAGAGTGCGAACTGCGAGATTTGAGAATCTAAAAATTAAAACGGTTACATTTATTCTGTCGGCTGTTCCCGAGGTTTCTGGCGGACCTTATACGCATTTCGCATTTAATATAACGAGAATAAGAATCCTAAAGCATTTTGTCTTAAATTTGGGAGACAGAATATATTCGAATAAATTCGCTACTCGGCTCGCCATTGCGAGAATTGTTGAGCATCCAAGCAGCTGTTTCATTTAACAGATAACCGAGGAGCATGTATGCGCATACCGTTTTGAGTAAAGCTTCCCAAATCGGGAAGTTGAGGTTGCACAGCTTTCCCTTCAAATATTTGGGAGGGAAAGGGAATAACCATGCATTATTCTAGGCCGCGCAGGATTTGTTGGATTTTGCGAATCCGACTGTGATACAAGGGTTGTTGGACCGGCATCGAGGCCAAGGATACATATTTACCCGTCAGATGCCAACAAGTATGAGAGTAAGCAACATTCCACACAATTTCATTGCGACCTAATAAAGATGCAGGTACAAAAGGGAGGGGACCTCTAGCATTTCGTCTGTGCCATCCAGTCTACGGAAAGAGAAACGGAGGAACCTTAGCAGTTGTTGTACGTCATAAGGTTAGTTAGAGGACGATTTTATACATGTGAGTTTGGCCTGCTCGGTGAGGATCATGAACTAGAAAGCCTATTTATGCCGCTATTTTTCATTACAATATAATACAAACAGATGCCATGGGAGCTGATCGACTAACCATTCGTTTAATAGTCAATAAAGATACAATGACCAACGAAACCCTTGATCCGAGTCAACGATACGTTGCCGCCCTGGCCATCCTAGCAATCTTGATAAAGAGAACAGGAGGGATACCGGACTTCCATAACCCAGAGGTCGTTAAAGAAATATCTACTCTTTTACGGTCGGGTAGTTTGCCCGCCGTTCCAGGGAATTCCAAACCAAGAAATGAGCAAGAAAGTGATGCGGTTGCATCTTTGGTGAAAATGTTTGACGAGATGATGATAGGACGGGCTGGAGGTGGCTAAATGGTGGGCGGAGTTTCTTTAGTAGAAGACTTGCGTTTCATGGTCTCAGGCGAGGTAGAAGTGTTTTAACTCTGCAGATGAATATTCTATGCAGAACTTGCTATTCCAGGTGATGACAGATCTAGTTGAGTGTCATATGGTTTTGTGTGGGGGCTAAAATGTGCGATGCAATCGTTATTAGGACTTTGTAAATAAGCATTCCAGTACTCAGAGCATTATTGTTGTGATAGAAATATTTCTTCACATAGACAAATACCTTTTATTCATCTATAGGCTAAGTCTGTATTCTACAACCCATGGAGAGCTGTGGAAGCAGCTAGGCAAGTACACGCGACACGTATATACACTCTAGATTTCAGATCGACTCATTGTGAGTTTTCAACCTCCAGAGGTAACGGCGTCCCTAGCGGTTCAAGATTAAGCAAGGTAAGCACTCCATTTTACTTGCTGGTTTGTTGGTTATAGAGTTGAACACTAAGTGGAAACAGTGAAATAGAAGCTGTTCAAGATGCGTATGTGCGAGGATCTACCGATCCCTCATCCAAAGAGAAGGCGATTCGAGTCGTATTCTTCCCCACTATGTTTGTTAAATGTTGAGGGTTCGATTTCATCGACGGATACCGATGAGAAATCATTGCAGGTGGGCGAAGAAACTCCCAAGCAGGTTGAGGCCCAACCCCTTCAAAACGGCACCGGCGAGAATGGCCGAACTGAAGGCGGGATAACTGGTAGCGAAAAGGATGAAAAGGGTCTTAAGCTTATCGAAGGCGCGCCTTTGGGTATCACTGAGCAGAGTTTAGATCCTCTAGCCGAGAACCCCCTAAAACCTTTATCACTTCCTTTCCCAGAGCATATAAGACCTAAACTATTTGACTCTCAGGTCGAAGGCGTTGAGTTTCTTTGGCGAGAAGTTGTTCGAAATGGTGGCGGCGCATTGCTTGCACACACGATGGGTATGGGAAAGACCTTACAGATTATCACACTCCTCCAGATCATCTCGACTGCCCAGAAATCTGGGAACGAGGCTTTTGCGCAACTGCTACCCGAAAATTTGAAGGGAAGACACAAAGTAATGATAGTTGCACCTCCTGGCCTCCTTAGAAACTGGAAGCAGGAATTCATCAAATGGATACCTGAGAACTCCGACGAGCACCTGCTGCGATTCTTTCTCCCCGGCGAGACTAAAAGCGTAGAAGAGAGAACTGATATGTTGAGAACTTGGAGGCAAGAGGGAGGAGTGTTAATGTTAGGATATCATTACTTTCGTGAGTATGCGATGGGTTCGAGAACAGTAGAGATGAAAATGGAAAGTCTTGGGAAGTTGAAAAGAGGGCGGAGAAATAAACGTGGCAATGCTACCGCAAAAGAGAGAGCAGCTAGGGCTTCCAGATCCAAGACGCCTTCGAGCCAAGATACCGCCAACTCCATTTACCATGAGGAACAGCTTGAGGCGAAAGTATCCGAGGAACTAGCGGATATTGTTCTTTCAACACCCACAATAGTTATCGCAGATGAAGCTCACGTCGTCAAGAATGAGGAGTCAATGCTGTCGATCGCCCTCCGGATGATTAATACCCAATCGAGGATTGCCTTGACGGGTTCTCCTCTGGCAAACAATCTCAACGAGTACTACGCTTTAACGAATTGGACATCAAAGGGTTTGTTGAGGAGCAAAGGATTCTTTTCATCTTTTTTTATTAAGCCAATCGAAGCGGGACTGTTTGAGGACTCCTCTCCACCTTCTAAGGCTCTATCTGTTCGCCGACTTGCCGTAAGATTCACCTTGAGCACTACCCCGAACTATACTACGGATTCCCCATTAACCCTCCTTAGCTTCTCCGCCACGTAATGGCCGCCAAGATGCATCGTTGCGGTATTGAACGCATCAGGCACCGCCTTCCCGAGAAGCGGGAATTCATCCTCACTGTTGAACTTACCAGTGTTCAACGCAAGATTTATTCCCTGTTTACAAAAAGTGTTATTGAGGATATAGAAGGCGAACTCGGTTCCGAAAAGTCCGGCGATAAAGCTGCGATACAAGGCTTCTTCGACCATGTGAAATGCCTTCGCGTGCTTTTAAATCACCCGATGATCCTGTATGACTTATTCAAAAAACGGGCTACCCAGAATGCTAAGAAAACAGGGGTTAAAAATTTTAGCCTATCTGAAAGTAAGTTATAGTTTCTTCTTAGTGACAGTCGTATCCTTGATCCAGCTGGATGGCAATGACTGATAGCAAATGCAAATTAATAGCACTCTCACGTTCTGACGTTCAGGAAATTGCCGAGGAGGATTTGCTCGAAAATGCGCATTTACAAACATTAATAAAAATCCGATCATATGTTAGATCGTACGATGACTTTGACGACCCGATCTACAGCAATCGTATGAGCTGTCTCTTCAGGTTACTCGAGGCGGTTCAAGCTCTTACTGAAAAGATCCTTGTTTTCTCTTCGTCCATACCAACTCTCGATTACATTGATAGCCAACTAGCCGCCAGGAATATCCCCTTTAGTCGCCTTGACGGGAGTACGATAGCACAAGCTCGGCAAGAGCTGACACGCGATTTCAACTCTAATGAAGGGTCGTCTATACTATTGATGTCGACGCGAGCAGGCGGAGTTGGGTTGAACATAACGGGGGCTACCCGCGTTGTTATTTTCGACTTTGATTTTTCTCCTCAGGACGAGGAGCAAGCGGTTGGCAGGGCGTATCGCCTTGGGCAAACGAAACCAGTCTCGGTTTATCGTTTTAAAGTTGGGGGCACCTTTGAAGATGTCATTCAAAATAAATCCATATTTAAAATTTCGCTCGCTGCTCGGGTTGTGGACAGCAAGAATCCAGTCAAGCTGGCGCAGCAAGCACGTATGAAGGACTATTTTATACCCCCTAGGAAGTGTGAGCAACAAGATTTCTCTGAGTTTAGGGAGAAGTGCAACGATGCGATCTTAAATGTTTTGATGGATAGGTAAGTCCTCTTTGAGTTTGGTGGTTCCTGGAAGAGGTAGACGAGTACAAGCTAATGAGCAAAGTGGATTGTTGCGAGGGATTGATGTACAAGATCCTGAAGATGGGAAAGCCGAGGAAGGGATGGATGAGACTGAGAAACAAATTTATTTGCAAGATTTAGAAACGTTCGAAGGGGAGGATTCGGCATCCAACACGGATGGAGAGGAAAACGAAGCTGGGTGATCAGATGTTTTCAGTCACCCAAGGGCTTTATAGGCAGCTGCAAAGCGTATCCTTATATTTACTAATGGTTAATTCGTTTGCCTTGTCATTTTTCATGTTAAAATTTATGAGTTAGCTGTTAGAGTTAGTCTTGTGAGCTTGTGGGTTATCCTTTAAATTGCGCAGAATCGATAAAATTAGGATTTCTTTGAACTGTAAGTAGTGGAGAAGAACTTGCGAAATTGGCAACAAGTTACCTAAATAGGAAATATAAATTCGGGGATATATACAGCAGGCCTCTGGGGTGTAGCATTCTAGGCAATATCATAAATACTTGGCTAGCCAAAGAAGTCGGCATACTCCCGCTTCCCAGCAACCTTCTCATAGTAAGAAGGCGAGAAGACGGTGTTGAATGGCTCACACTCAGAAACGTTGTTCCACAGAGCATACATGGTCTCCAAACAGTCGGCCCCGTAGTCGGCACGCTCAAAGATATAAGCGCCATCGTCGAGCTGCCTTCGCTGTAATCTGGCCTCACCGTATGCCTTTTCTCCCTTCCCTCGTTTCTGGAACTTGACAGTCTTCCCATTCTCCGAGTTTCGTTTCTCCTGTCTATTTCTTCTATCGTATGCTTGTTCAGCTGCCTCGCGAGGATCCAGCTTGTAGGATGCAACTGGGGCGACCGGAACCCCTCGCTTGTCTACATCGTCTGGATCGGGAGCAGACGGATTCTGAGTTGGTCGTGATGGACCTTCGTCATCAGGTCTCAGTCCTCGGACAGGCCATGACCAAGGGATATGGCCCTCCCACCGGTATGGCCTTTGTGGGGTCACCCTGGATTCCCATCCCGGAACACGAGAAAATATTAGATGTGGGTTCCCACCTTCGAGGTCAACTGCGATAATCCTGGTAACCTCGTCCCGGCCTTGCTCGACGAGAGTTCTCCATTCTGCATTCGCCCAGATATTGGTCATCATGGGTCGTGTTGGATCTTCCGTCATAACGAAGACATCCCCAGTTGCTTCCTGTGCGAAGACGGTGGACATTGCCATGAAATAGTCACGATGGCCGTTGACATGAGGCGGGGGGTTAGCTTGGATATTTGCGAGGAAGTTATCTGGTGAATCAAGATCGTAGAAGTCCATCCCTCTTGCGTGTTGTCCATCGTAGCGAACACTTGGCCATCCTTCCCAGATAGTGTAAAGCCCAACTCTCGAGGCGAGATCTCTTGCTCTTCTTGAAAGGCCAGGCCTTCCTTCCCAATGATTTTCCGGCAAACGCTGGGTATAGAAGAGCTGCCTGCTTCTTTGGTAGAATGACTCTCGGGGCCTCAACGCATTTCGGCGCAGATGTGTTCTGAAGAGGTCAAGGGTGATATCTAGGGGGGCTAGAAAATTCTTGTTTCTAGGAGCTAGATTGTTGTAATTTGCAAAATCGCACTTGACATCTTCGATGTACCAAAAGTTGGAGCTACAGTAGGTATCAGGTTGGCGCGGGACCTGGCCACCCACCTTGTAGCAATTGAACTTGCCAGTAAAATCTTCACAATCCAGCTCCCCATACTTTTCATCTGCGGGAAAGAATAGCCACTCCTCAGTTTCTGTACTAGTGTAGATGCACTTGTGGCCATAGACATCAAGCTCGGCTTTGGGTGGTGGGCCAATGTATGAGCCAAAGACGCCAGCCAGCTGAGGTGATGGAACTTCACCAATATTGTCATTATTAGCAAACCATGTGCAGCTGGTGTTAGAGATTCCGGATTCCATAATGAATGCTTCCCACTGTTTCTTTTGATTGGATAAATCGGGCTCCATCTCTTCCCCCTCCGGGATTCTAGCTGTGGACACTATGAGTAAGTGGGTTTCCGAGGCACCAGCTCGGTCTTCATCGGAGAGGCCGCCAGTGCCGCCGTCGTCACCAAACGTGCCTCCGCTACCGCTAACAGACTCAAACGCTAAAGCGCTAGAAGCGAACCCATTTCGGTTCTTGTCAGCAAAAACAAGGAGGTTCATCGGGTTGTTCAACATCACAGAAGAGCCAACGGTAATAAGGTTATTCATTCTGAGCTTCTTTGTTTGGCCATCGACTTGAGCTACGTTCCATTGGCATCTTGAGCCTGGGAGACAGCTCTGGTCATAGTTTTGGAACCAGCTATAAAGTCCAGCGCCGTAAACATGCACGTCTTCGGATTTGATTATCCGAAGTGCCCATGATACCGGACAAGTCGTCGAAGTTGGGTCGCAGTCTTTAAAGCCAGGGTCAAGTGTGAACTTTGCCAGGGGCGCATTTGCTTCGTCCTGTCGTTTTTGTAGGAGGGACTCTATTGACATGCTAGCATTGGTATCGGGGCTGAAGTCGAGGCTTCTCTTCGAGGTAGCCGTGCCGGTTCCTCCCATCATATAAGGGAAAGGGGCTGGTGCTCCTGGGGCAGTTTGGTAGTAAGGGGACTCTGTTTGGATAAGAGACATGAAAATGTTTTTGGCGCCTTGGAGCTGGTATTGATAGAGAACATTGTGCTCCGAGGCTGTTCCGTACATCCAAGTCGGCCCTTCGCTCTGGATAAGGACACCCCTGCCGACGTAGATGTCAATTTGGTCTTGGCTTACAATATCAAGGTCGTGGTCGGCCGTCCAAATCCAGGTATTTTCGAAGTATCCATTCGACCCAGGAGTGATATGTAGTAACATAGTTGCGGCTTTCAAAACATGGTCAGCAATGGACAAGTAAGCTTCTGAAAAGACGGAGGGAGCATAACGTACCAACGCAGTTGGGATTGACTTGACCAGTCAGTTTTGGACATTGTGCTACTTGAAGATTACTTCCAATGGAGCCACCGACTCGCCAATGTGAGTCTGTACTTAAAAATAAGATTTAGTTCATCGCCGTCTGCATCGATAACGTTCTGTAAACCATGTCCCAACTCACCCCATATAGCCGCACTGCCTTTCGAACTGGCCGCAATGTTCCATTCCACCAAGATGCAACCAGCAGCTGGGCCTCGAACGCCGAAGAGCATGTCTTGGATCTCAATTGACCCAACATCTCCTGAGTTTCCGACTCTGACCATAACCCGCGGGTTAAGGGCGTCATTGAACTTGGTGCCGGTAGCTTGAATTTGTGACCAAGCTTCTCCAACAATTTTTGCACCGGGAGGTACAAAGATAGTGTCTGAAACCAAGTACATTCCATGCGGGAAGTAAGTAATTAATCCGGCGGAAGTGGCAGCTTGAAGAGCATTATTAATTGCTACGGTGTCGTCGCTCCGTCCGTTACCTCGCGCGCCGCTCTGGGCTTTCACATCGTAAAACCCACTGGCTGAGATGCCTTCATATTGGGGTTTTGATCGCTCAAACCAGTTGCCATTCTCGTCTAAGAGATCTGAAGGCTTTCCTACACCTCCAAGGACGGTACCACCCTGTTGGGCTTTGCCCTTGTAGCCGAGTGCATCTTCATCGTTGTAAGTTATCCCAGCACCCCATGAGTCAATAACGGTTGTCCCACCTGCAAGGACGGTTTGGCCTTGACTAGTAATGGCAATTGGGACATTGATTAACTTTAGGTTATCGACAACCAATGAAGTCCTATTGACACCCGCCAAGTGTGACGAGATTCCAAGAGGAGTGTTCATTATAATAGTATCCATGATGGTAATAGACCCAGTACCCTGTCCGCTTCCGGCACCCGCTACTCTTTGTTAGTTGCCATTCGTTCTCTGCTACCTGCAGACTACATTCTAGACTTTCTTACCAGAAACGTTGAACCCTAGACCGCAGTTGTTTATCAGAAATGATTTCGCACTCAAAGCCCAATTCCAATGCGTCTCAACGGCAATTTTACACCCATTGAAACTGAATTTTCTAATCGTAAACTGCTGGTTTCCCAAGTAGGCGCTAGGACAGAATTACATCAGCGTGATTTTAATAAGTGACCTTTGTTTGAACCACCATACCCAATAGCGCCTCCACTAAAAGTAAGATCACTCATGAATCCCCCTGAACCGTTTTCCATAAAGATACCGAGATGGGTAGTGTCTGCCCGAGAAGACATGATGATCTGGATGTTCTGTAGGGATGTAGCCTAAAGATCTGTCGTGAGTAACGCGGTACTGTGAGGACCAACTTTAGCTTGGGAGTCAAAGTCATACTTGGGCAACCTGCCAATGAATACCCGCCGGCCTAACACCTTGGCCTTCCATCACATTGGGAACGGCTCGCATATCAATAATAAAGTTGCGGACTTGTCGCATGAAGTTATTCTGATTGATATACCATTCTCCACCATTTTGCCCTTCGATATACACATTCGAAGATATGACGCCGAGGCCAATGAAAGAGCTTGCCGCTCGGATTATCGGGAGGTTCGCTGCCTGTGAACTGAACTTAGCCTAGCAATCTTGAGAGGATTAACATGAGACTTACGTTGCCAACTAGCTGTGTATTATAATAGCCAATAATGGACTTGGATACGAGATAGGTGCCACTAGGGAAGTAAACTAAAGCCGGCTTCACAGTGCTAGAGCCGCAGTTCTCCCCACATCTATCACCACTTGATATTGCAAGGTTAATAGCAGCGGTGTCATCGGTTCTTCCATCGCCTACGGCTCCGAAGTCCTTGACATTGCGAAAAACCTATGAAGTAATATGTTAGATACTTCTTTGGAGCGACCGCAATATCGAGCTTTACGGGGCGCGTTACCTGGTATCCGGAACTTCCCCCGATCCCCACCGCTCCATGAGCTACTCCCTCCATCCAAAAAGCCCCTCCTTGGCGCTTCTCTAACTTTGGAAAGCCGGCCCCAAGGTCGGGGAGTGTCTCATTGTAGGTTGGCGCTTCAAACTCAGCGACTAGCTTTGCAGCGTCGGAGACGGTTTGTGTAATGCTGGTATCGACGGTACCGACGCTCGAAATCCTCAGAGTATTTGTATTCTTCTTTCCAGAGGGCGGCGGGCGTAAGGTAAACTTTGGCCTCAAGGGGTGCCTAAAACGATTTCTGTTTTTCTGCCCTTGGGCAGCCTGGGCAGCCTTGACTATCTTCAAAGCCGCCTCGATATCAGCTGTGACGACCCTCTTCTCTCGGAGATGATTGTAGGCATCATCCCGAGGATAGTTCTGATCATGATTCCATGGAAAAACGTCATCATGAGCACCATAAACTCGTTTAGACAAGTGAGCCTCAAGGTTTGCGTTATCTTCTATAATTATTCGCTTGGTGTTGGGAGCCTTGCCTCCTGCCACAGCCGAAGCGATCGACAGCAGTACTGAGAAGCAAGAAATATTCGAAATGCACCTCATAACGATAGCTAAGCGCTATGCCGCGCAGATGGCAGCTCACTCGCAATCGATGCGAAGAAACTTTCTGATGAGAATTTGCTGAAGCGGCTAGTGCATAGACTCTCAATGTTAACTAGCTTGTGAAGGCGGACTTTGTAATTGATAAGATGCGACTTAGAGACCGCGCTTGGCGCAGTAAGTTATGAAAGAGCTTCTATAGTAACATATCCCTAGAAGTAGAGCTTGGTGTCATTTTGGAGGGCTTATAGAGGTACATATGGACGTCGCGATGCTTCTATGTCTTGCCACCTAGTTAACTGATGCAATATTTTTTTATGGAACCGGGACACGAAGTCGCATAGGTACCTGTACAGATATGCATCCGAGAATCCTCTCTGCGATACTACATCGCATTCCTGTTCGAGGACTAGCTCGGTCAGAATCTGCCCTGCAGATATTCTAGGCATGGCTATATTATTGACCATTGCGCGATATAGCTCTCTACACTCTATTAACTAGTCAAATCACCTCGGCGTTGCTTACAGGCTTCTTATCTCCATGGCGAGCTCTTCCCGACATCCATAGCATCAACTTGTTAATTATCTACCATGAAGTTTACGAACGTAACTCCCAATAAGCTTAAAATGGCCTTAAACAAGATGTCCGATGACCTCTATGGATTCGCGTCGTCCCGTCGGTCCACAATAGCATCACAGACCTGTAAATGGTAACTGTTCCATTCCCTAGAATGTTTACAGTGACGATCCATTCCCGGTTAACAGGCATCCTAGAAAAATTGGGTTAATGTAGTATCTCGTTCAACTGCCGGGAATTCAAGGGGACCTGCCAACTTTTCTGCCGAATATGTTTCACCGTAGCTAGAGGCATCATCGTTGCCCATATTTGCTAGCTAGGGGCCCATGCCTACTTATGCAATTAGCTCGGTCGGCTCGACGGCATGCAGATATCGATATTAGGAAGGTAGGCAGGCAACTTAAGGAAAGCTTCAAATGCTTTTCAAAGCTTAGGCATGTAGATACATATAGCCCTAGATCCTTGGTAGGCAATTAACCAAATATTAAAAAAAAAAAAAATTTTCGACAACCCTGTGCCGGTTGTGCCGGTATCGCGATAGCTGGTCCATGGGTTCTAAATTGTTCGCATTCGAACCCCACCTGAGAACTAACTATTCACATGCGTCTGCATCGATACACCCTCGCCCGCGACGGTGGAGACTCTGCAGGGTGGTTTGTTATTAGCTAAGTAGGTAAGTAGCTAGGTAGCCTGGTTACAGTGGCGCGGGCTCGGGAAGAGTATTTTCATCCATGACTAGAAAGTCTTAATGTTGGAGAAGACAGTGCTAGGGTAGTTGAATCTGGATGTGGGGACATGGCGTGAGCCTCACCCGCGATTCGGCATACAATAAATGCATGAGAACCCTAATTAGGCCTAACATGAATCACGTACGGGCAAATTTTCAGGTACACCACCATCTATCCGATGTGGGCCATTTCTGTAGCCGGCTAATATTTCCGGGTCGTGAATCGGAAACCGCGCTATTCCGGTCGCAGGTCGCAGTTTTCCATTCTCCCACCCCTGCATTTGAAGCTTCCCAATTAAAACTTCGATTCCCAGATATTGTCTGCGGCCAAATATTAAACCGATACGTCCGGCCTATAATTCTCCTCAGATATGGAAGTGCATGTTTAACTCTCGTTCTTTCTCCAGGATAAGTTGGGCACCGTATTTACCTCATAATGATTTATTTCGAGAGCTCAGGGTAATTTAATCAGGCAACCGCCTTTCTAGTTCTCGTACGACTGATCATACCGGAGCCGTAGCACACGCCGAGAACCAGGGTCCCATGGTACCCAACATATTTTCAACTAGGTTCCGCTGCATATAACATAGAGGTATCGATACTTTGGGGCTTAACAATGAAAGAAAGTGCCGAAGACAATAGGCCCGTGTAAAGGGAAGATGAATTTCGGGTACGTGCAGTGTATTACATTGGAGTAATCCGGAATGTCGGGGAGTGATATCTTGTGTAGCATGTAGCGCCCAAAATTGAAAGTGCTGCAGCGTGCAGCTTTCGTTAGCAATGGTACGACTGAACAGCTTAGTTTGGTTAACGCATCGGAGATATAAGATCAAACAGAAGCCCTTAATAATAAATTAAAAGCATCGGGTGCAAGGAGCTTCTACTCCTCAGAGAATATGCAAATAATTTCATAATCGGAGTTGTGTTGTTGTTTCCAAGCTTTGCGTACTTATTTACTAGGAGAATTTGCAATTGAAGATGAAGTTTCTCCTCGCCCCTAATTTTGCTGTGGCCTTGCTGATACAACAGGCTTTAGCATCAGCAGGATACCGACGCCGCGCAACGAGTAAGAATTTACTCCGTCTTATTTCCAAGTTTATACAGATCTTCACCCCTGATGCTGGCTGACGCTCTCACAGGTCCATGGCCAACTGAACCTGATATCATTCCCACTTGTTCTAGGTGGATAGAGGCTCTACCAGGAGATGATTGTAACATCCTCGCAGAGATAGACGGCGTACCTCTAGCTAGCTTTTTACTATGGGTGAGCGGCATCGAGTATGCATTCCAAGATTTAAACGGTCTCTAACAGAGTTGCAATCTCAGAATCCGGCGCTGGCTCGTGATTGTAACGCAGTTAAAGTCGGGTTTGGCTATTGTACTGAAGCCAATGGTGTCATAACGTTTACCACCGCCACCCGTAGCACTTCTGCCATCACCAGCGGGCTGACATGCCCAACTGTGCAATGTCCTGTCACTGTTACCGTAACGACAACAGTCTTCATTTCGGCCACGACTTCAAGGACAACCACGCAAATATCAACTACGACTCGCTCCACCACTCCATCCACAACGACAACCACCAGAACGACTACTACTACCACGGTTAAAACTCCACTGGCCCCGTCCATGTTCCCAAGCGCTAGTGGCACAATCCAGTGTGTTCGCTCCACCTCGCCGATTCCACAGCCTACGCAAATCGCATCTGGAACTACACTCGATGCTGTCATTGTCAGTGCATGCAATGAACTGGTTACTACAAGCAGCAAGTGGCTAGAAGTTGGCGATCCATACACAGTTGTTCTACCGGTTAGCGGAAAGGCCACGACGTTCTTGCTGAATATCAAGTTGGGTGGATTTGCAGTGCCCAATTCTATGTGCTTAACGCAATTGAGGCAGATTATCACTTCGTGCACTACGAACAGCAATACATACGGTGGATGCACATATACTTCGGATTTCAATTTGCTATCTTGCATATTCCCCAATGTTTGATACAATAGAATAGAAAAGGTCCCTAGATGTTGACTCTTAGTACTCCATTTGTACCAGCGTACTTATAGACGTTGCCTTATCTAAACAATTGCATAAGGTTTTAACAATGCTCAGTTACTAGTAGTGTGGAATGAGGGTATGTAGGCGGGACCATCCTGGAGAATCCATCGCGGAAAAGATCCTAGGAGCTTTGTGTTAAGATAGGGTGTGTATCAGTATATATGGCTAAAGCGAGAGCGCTCGTAGCAGGTATGAATTTAATCATATTTGAACATGTCGTAAGTAGCTGTTGGAGAGAGCGGATGATCGGCATGCGAATCCACCTGGCTATCATGCATGGCGACGTAAACTAAACTCCCCAAGATTCCCCTAATACTTTTCAAGATGTATAAATGGAGGTTCCTTGAAAAGCGCTTTGGGGAGATGGCAAAGTTGAATAGAAACCTGCTATAGAATACATGCATCATTCATACCTTGGTATACATACTAAATTACGTTTGTGCTAAGTCTGGTGGTTACACAAACCCAGTAGGTAAAATGTGTTGGACGTGTGTCAATTTGGAGGAGGCTGGGGCTGCAGCTGCAACTTAATTAGAGCACACCACTTAGCTGATGAGTTAGACCTGCACCATGATGGATGATGGATGTCCTAGCAGGTTTTTACTCGCTCGGTTTGGCTAGGTCGGATAGCGGCATATTAGTCAGTGCGATTGTCATGACTTGGATGACGAAATATTCGAAATAGTCCACATGCCTACATGCTACGGTATACAGCTACATCAGGTTTATATTTGGCCTGGGACATGTTGGCTCCTCTCCGCTTTGCATTGCCGACCGATGTCGCATGATCCCACTCTGAACAGAACATATGAGGCGGCGTCATAAGGTGCAGACCTAGTTTGGGTAGCGGTATCGCTTGGAAGCAATGTTAACCAAGTTGGATAACGGTGCAGATGTGGGACGGCTGGAGACCTGCCGCTTTAAAGGATTACGGCGTTCCCAATATTTGATCCCCTGAATCCTTCCAGATTCGTGAATCCCCTACTCAATACCGGCGTCGGCACCGATTTTTTCCCTTCCCAATAATGGGCCTCTAGATCCTCACGTTCCTATCTGTTGACACGGCATTTCCGCAAGTTGTGCTCTATCGTTAGGTCGGAGGGATCCAACTGCAACTCAACACGGGCTCGGACCATGTCCAACAATGACACCCCTCAACCGCTCACACCTGCGGCGGACGCTGGTACTGGGGGAGAAACCGTAGCGGGCGACGCATCTCCTCCAACTGCTGCCGGTGGCCATGCTCGCGGCTCGATCCCGAATGCCGAACCGTCCGGAACCCCCATATTTGACTCGCTTGCGGGTAAGATTAAACCCGATGTCGCTCCCAAATCGGCCGCCAAGAATAAGCATTTCGGTAACCGTAGAAAGCCCACGGCTCACAGAACTAGCTATTCCTGGGAGGCTAGGAAGAAAAGCCCGTACCACGAATATGTCCATAACCTGGTACTAGCGGGATGGGACAACTTGAAACGGCTGGACAGCTATATGGAAACCGATGTTCAGGATACAAATCTCGTTGTGTCGGTAGTCGATATCAGGTCAGACTACCAGGTGGAGGTTGTCAAGGATATGTATTCCCTCGGCGAAGTTGAGGAATACTTGCAAGATGACTATCGAGGCAACTCAAAAGCACGACTATACCTAGTGGAACATGGAGGATCCTTGCAAAGCAGCATGATAGACTGCTTGGGCAGCCACCTAGAGATGGATCCTAGATTTTTTGCCGCAAATCTTTTTGGTCCGTATATGATACTATCGCCATCGGACAGGCACCGCGCGCCGTATGCTACTTTTTACTCTAAAATAGTCAGCGTGAGATTTATAGATATTAACCAAATTTATGCATAGATTCGCTGGGATGGGCTTTACAATACTCAAGCCAACCCCTTCGCGAGCCACTGAAACAAAGTTTTTCCGGGTCTCGATATACGTTAAACCTGACGAAAGTGGCCTTGGTTGGTGCGGTGTAATCCTCTTCAACTCGCATGCTAAAATTCAGTTATCACCTCATACACTAACCTCACCACCTCCGTTCGGCCACGATATACCCACCATCACACCCTCCTCAAATGCCCCAAAATCGCTCCGGGAGTTGTATATATTCACGCTAGAACTGACCAATGTTTCGCAAGCCGTCGCATCTCCTTTCTACGCAATATCCCCTCTCCTCAAACTCAATTTTCACTGCTGGAATGAAGTTATCAACACAATCCGCACAGAAGACCGACGTCTATCAGATATCTCCGAAGCTTCTTTTGGACATGTTGAGGAAATCCAGCATACCCTTGCCTTCATTGAGCGTTATGGGACAATGGGTTGGAACAATGACGCCACCTCTACCAGAGTGCAACAGACGCAAGAGGAGCTTGTAGAAGATTTTAAGCATCTACTTCATCAATCTGATCTTCTGTGGGAAGAGCGAAGGAACATGGCATCCGTAAGGGATAGGCAGAGACAAGCGAGATGGTCGACCCTTACAAACAGCTTCACATTTATATTCGTCCCTATATCGCTTATATCTAGTATATACGGTATGAACGTGACCGAGATTAGCGGAACCAATCAGAACCCTGGGATCTGGCAGTTCTTTGTGGCTTGTGTTGGCTTGAATGTCGTGATTGTCTTGTTGATGGGTCTCAGTCACTGGTGGGGAGAGATGAAGAGGCATAGAAGGGTTGCCGGTGTAAAGGAAGTTTGGGCGTTTGCTACCAATATGGGAGGACCTTAGACCTTGTTTTACTTTCTCGATTTCTTTCCCTTTTTTTTCCTTCTCACACTTCACCAGGTCATCTGGCATTTCCATATAATGCACTGCATAGAGATATTATGACTAGCATCCTAGGCTTTATGCTCGTTTGAAGAGCTTACGAGAGTACCAGAATATATGGAAAGTTATGTTTAAGGACTTCGCATATTGAATATTTTTTCGGGCCTCAAGTTCGGGTACTCTCGCATGGAGTTCTGCGTGGAGCCGATACTCTGATCAGGACCTTGTGGTAGACAAAATACCGCGCAGTCTTGTTCAGATCACGAAGGAGCTACCCCTAAAAGGCTACTAGTCGAACAGTGTGACCTAAGGCCCTAAGGTAGATATGTATTAAAATCGTTAAGGAGCTGCGGAGGTGTCGACCTGCACCTAGGTATTTGTTTACCATGGCCACTTGCAGTCCTCTAATTCTAGAAAAACTAGAAAAACCACGCTCACTTTTTTTCCTAGTATACTCCCTGTCATTCCCCATTCCTTCCTAAACTTTTTTTGATTTCTATGATTCGAACCCGGTGTGAATTCGCTGATTCTGTCTCGGTTCACGCCGTGGTGTCACCGATTCGGTGAAACAGCGTGAACGTCCTTGAGCAAGGAGCAGTATTCATGTACAGGAAAATTGGGGACCCCAAAATTTTGGGGCTCGTTAGCAAAAGCTACCCAAGTCAGGGTTTAGAGGAATGAAAACCCTAGAGAGGTAGGTGACACCTATTTTGGTTAGCTCCTAGTACATCTGGGTGTAGCTCTCACAAACTACAACGAAAGGTGCATTGCAAGGAAGCTTAGTTTTAGGAAATGACAACAACGTACTCAATTTCGGCCCCTCTACCTCAAGAAATAAAGACCATCAATCTCCAACCACATATATCTCGTAGACAAGCCTCACCGCAATAAATAAATTATTTTTTGGTAGGCTAGCCGGATCATCCTCCCCTCTCTTCTATAAATGTAGAGTGTGTAGAAGCACGCTTGTTGAAATGGAGGGCAGATCCGACCGAAGAGATTCGATCGTTCGTTCGTTCGAAAGCCGGACCGGACAGGCGGGAATCTTTGCCAGAGAAGTCAGCAAGTGCACAGAACTAGAAATTTAACAAAGCGAGTTCTAGTTAACTTGTACGTCCTTTTAATGGCTATTTTATCGGTTCTAGATATTATGAGGGTTGTGGGACTTTTACGCACGTATCGGTTTAATTAAGGCGAATATAAAGTGGGTTATTGAGTCATGAGTGACTTATGAAGAATTGACCCCAGGTCTATCTCAAAAGCGCCTGATGCCCCTTAATACAAATATTAAGGAATATGATTTGTCCTGGTAGATGCATATGTTTACCTTCGGTGGGCTAATGAAGATGAGATGAAATAAGAGATGAAAGTCGGCGCGTGAATATCGTGCAGAAGATTCGGAATAGGTTCAGGCCATGCAGCTCGGCAGCCATAGCACTGGGTATATATATATATTCAACTCGCCATCCAACTTAAATCTCGTATGCCACCACGGGCCACTTTGGAGCTTTCCCTGTTATTACGATTCCATACACATCTAGAACTGTGAATCCGCTGGTGCTACATGACAGCTAGAATAAAGGCCCAGCCGCAGTCGGGGTTTACCAATGCAATGGAACCCGAGTTTTTTCGCCTTTTAGTTGAATACAACCTTATTCTTTCTTTCAGGGCGAGCACCGTCAATGCAACGATGGTTTCTTTGACATGAGCAAATAGGAGTGGTCGTCGAAATTGTCGCTCCATTCATTGTTTAACATGTTGCTATTGCATGCCTCAAAGGGTTCGTTTCGGATAAGCTGAGGTAGATCGAACTGAGTGCCGCGACGCAGCCAAGTTCCCAAGAAGTAGGCACCAACACAACGCCTTTTAGATTTCTCTTTGTTCGCATTCCATGGCCATCTCTACCTCTAGGGCCATATAGCGGATGGCGGACAATGAAGAAGTAGAGAAAAAAAAAAAAAAAAAAGAGAGAGCGAGAGAGAAAGGCATAGTCCTTCCACTATGCAAGGCAAGAAATCAATACTGGAGGTGTAGCTGACTTCGCGCGTGCTTGAAATCTACACGGCCTAGATATAGATTAGCTACTACATGCTTTTGTCTCTTTCAGCTCGGAATATTCAGACCCCATGCAGCTGAAGACCCCGTAAATCTAACGTGTGTTTCAGCATGTACTGTTGCTCCCTATATCATCTCTCAAACTCTCGCGAACAAACCTTTCAAATAATTCCTTTGTCTTCGGAATCACACATCCTACATACCAATTGTTATTAATATTGCGGATGATACGTTTGCAAAGTCGATCCATTATTATATCGGTGCATCCTATGGACAAAGATATGATTGAAACCGCATCAATATGCTGTTATATCATATTTATAACCTTGAAATAGTCTAGAGCTTAAACTTGAAGATCAAGAATATTTAGAAACAAGCCTTGAAGAGCAACCACATTCCACTTAAAAGAAATTTAATTGTACATAGCATTCAAAAATTAAAAAATCGAAACATGGGCGGTTTGGAGAACAAGTGAAAGAGACAACAGAGATATAATGGAGAGCAATACGATCGCAAGGGAGCTATAGGAAAAGCCATGACTCTTCTGTGTCTTCATGTCTGAGCTTAGTGGAATAGCCGCATGTGCAGTCCACTTTGAAAACTCCACAGCGTGCCGGATCGTATCGATAGTTACATCCTGACCTTTGGCCGAGGAGTATGCTCGAGCAATGCTCATAATATTTTTTATCTGACGCCCGTTCAAATTTAGCCTGAACAACGTTTCTTTGTCCTCCTGAGATATCGAAAGTGAAGCGGCCCCGGATTTTGATCCAATCTTGAAAAATGTCTGCCAAATGTTTCCTCGTGCGGCGGTATCGAGTTCCGGATACTGGATACAAAGATGAATTCGGCTCTGAAAAGCCTCGTCAATGCTTTCAAGTCGATTGGTTGTCAGTAATAGTATCCCTCGGTAGTACTCAAG
This sequence comes from Dactylella cylindrospora, assembly GCA_012184295.1. Lineage (NCBI taxonomy): Eukaryota > Fungi > Ascomycota > Orbiliomycetes > Orbiliales > Orbiliaceae > Dactylella > Dactylella cylindrospora. The sequence continues at coordinate 105,873 of LDUD01000032.1, forward strand.
TTTTCTCAAGAATACAGAGGTTATCGCATTTCGTGCGAGATGGTTATTATCTCTTTTAGCCAAAAACACATCGGCTTCGTCCAGAAGGAGCACAGCGTTCCATCTCTCGGTTAATTCGAGAACCCGATCTAGACTTTGTTGAACGGCGTACGAATTGTCTCCCATTTCTCCCGAACTGAGAACGTACAGTGGTTTTTCAGCCACCTCCGCCATAACCTCTGCCGTAAGAGTTTTTCCGACACCAGGCGGCCCTGTGAACAATCCAATTAGGGATTTTCCTTTGTCCCGGATAATATCGTCAAATTCTTTGTCTTTGGATCCTCCGTGGTATCGCACGAGGCCTTCTAGAAAGTCCTTGTTGGACTGAGGAATTTCGAGGGCGTCTATGATACGGGGGTTCCATTTTACATCTTGCAGGTGTGTGACGGAAAAGGCACCTGAGGTTTAGGTGTCAGAATTTGGGTTAAATTTACCAGACAGTAGCGTAGGGCGTGAGCATTTTTGACTTACCCCAAACCTTGTCTCCAAGACTAAACCCATATAACACGGGACTCAAAAGAAGTTTCTCTCTAGTTGTAAATTTATCCTTAGGTACCGGCACTATAACATAGGGGACTAGATTGTCGCTTGGAAAGAATTCATAACAAGTGATCGGATCCAATATGATTCTCCCATGTGACTGTGTCGAGCTACCGTTAACCAAAAAGGCCGTTGGACTAAAATATAGCTCGAACTTACGTTGAACTTTTTACTCTTGGCATCCATTGCATGACCGTGATATTCTTGTAGATGCCTTCCCTGCAGTCGCATACTCTTCTCGGCGCGCTTAATCAGCCTTGCGGTCTCTTCTTCTCGTTCTGGGTGGAAATCAAATGGATATATGGTGAGCGACGGAATCGGAACCGTTTCAGGGAAAGGCCGAATTTGAATGTTAACGTCGTACCCATATCCATACTTATAGCCGTCGTTATCGATATAATCAGCGTCTACGATATAGGCTATGGATCCATCTTGGAGCTTTTGTAGGCCGCAGGATTGAACACGAAGAACCCAGCCATCGCCAAGAGCATTTTTCCTGTATACTAGCATTCCTGGGCAGAATATCGTCCACAGAAGATCGAATGTTATACTACCACTAGGTAATATTTTCAACTTTGAGAGGTCCTGACCGTAGTGACCAATAATAAAATTGATTCCAGCTTCTAGCTCAAAGATTCGCTCCTTTAGGTCGCTTGTGTTGGCATCACTCTCCCTTGATTGTTGCGCGAGCTCGGCCACTGCTTTGAGCAAATGTTCTTGGAGATGCGGTATCGCATGGAAAAAATGCTCCATTTGTTTGGGTGTCTGCAAGGCGGTGCGATATCATGAGAAAATAGTAAGTATAAACTAATGTTTCATAATGTAGCGAAGCTGCTGAGAGGGTTTGGTAGTAGGCGTGAATGACGGTGGAACACTCACCAATGGGGTATCTCTCTGGAACTCGGTTATGGAAGTATCTTTGAATTTTTCATTCAATATATCGCATAGCAATACACCTCTAATGAGGACATCATATTCGCCTGTCCATGCGCCCTGCAATGTGATGACCCTTGCAGCGACAATAACATATCGCGAGAATTTCTTCGCGATATTTTTCGACTTGGCAGTTTTGACATATCGGGTCTTGCGGGTTTTCCTGTTCGTTCAAATGTCAGTCGAACCTCTGGAATTAAGCGACAGGCCGGAGAGGAGCGAGAGCGACTAACTTGTCATATCTATTCAATGGTTCGAAAAGTAGAATCTCGGGTTAGCTTGCGGTCCGCATTCAGGACTTTATCCTATTAAAAGAAGCCTCTGACTAGTGCTCCTGGCTAGTTGAGAACTGTATCGCTTACACTCTGTCGACCCGTGCAACATGCTCTCGAGGCTTCGGTGGCGACGGAGTTTTCTTCTCTTCCCCATTCACTTTTTTATCTTGAGTTTCCTCGACTCCATTTGGTAGTTCTGGAGGCGTCGGCTCGGACGACATGTTTGTGTTGATATTCCGCTGCGCACTGAAGCTGAATTGAGTTTTGTGCTCCTCCTGAGGATGTACAATCGCGACTTTGACAAGTGGGGAAAAGCTCCAGGTTTAATCTGTTTTTAAAATCAACATGTCAGCCGTGGATAGGTTGCACAGCCATGTGGAAGCGGGACGTGCGGCGTCTCGAGGCTCCTAAACTCCCCATGCATTGCATTGTGGATAGCTCCCCTGTGTCATGTCACCCTATTCCTCAGTTCGCAAATCGAATTCCGAGCTAGCTGAATCCTTCGTTATATCCTTCCAAGTGGGAACATCAGCTTTCGCTTACGCGGAGTGGGTCCTTACCAATCGCTCCGGAGGGACAGTCACACTATCAGGATGGGGATAGGGTTATCGATAGCTGTGGTGCCCGCCATGCAGGGTCGTGCACGCCAGGTTTCAAGCAAGGGTTATCGCAACATTCTTACATGGCTTCCATGATATCGGCCAGTAGAGCTGCTCCGCAACACACCATCTCGCACAGCCGCATTGCAGGCATTTTGTGAGTTCAGAGGCATCTATTCTAAGCAGAGCGAACGTTCGGTGTGCAGGTATTACTATTTCGCCAGATCAGGTAGAATATTAAATTGGTTGGGATGAAAGATCCATGGTGGTAAGATTTGCCGGGCTAGTCTTCCCGCCTCTGCGAGCCAAGATATATATCGTCTCTCTGAGAGAAAAGGAGACAACAACGGGGAGTAATTTGGAATAATCGTTATTCAAGTCGGAATTACCCTCAGATTCAAGGCGTAACCTGCGAGTAAGGTTGAATTGTCCTTTATCCGTTGGTTCACCGCCTTTTGATTCCAAACATTCCAGTCTTAGCACAGGTAGAATTATACCCAGCAGAAGCTCAAGCTCGTCCGAATCAAAGAAACAGAGTCAACATATGCATATGGTTCAAGAATGAGCTCTATTTATATTTTCCGCGGCAGCCTCTTATAGCATGAGCCTTGATAACGGTTCCGTGTCACTAATGAATTGACTCCCTTCAATACCCCTCTTACCGACAATATTTCGATAAAACGGCCTACCTCCGTCTAGAGGCAGGCTAGACTCTCGAACCGATCAATATGACCTTGACGTCCAACGAACAACCACCTCCGCCTCCGATGTGCGTATCAAAACCTTAGGATCCTTCTCGAACGGACCACTCTACCCATCTGGAGTATTTGTCCTTAGTCTAAAATAATATATTGGCTAACGAACGCGATATCGATAGCGCCTACCACTATGATGACTATACGATCGGCTGGCTTACTGTTCTTAGCGAAGAGGCAATAGCTGCGAGATTAATGTTCGACGAGCCTCACCCGCGCCTTGCGAGTAAACCTCAGGACGATAATGTATACACGCTTGGAAGGATTGGCAACCACAATGTTGTCATCGCACGGCCACCCCGTGCGGGCACTGACCCGGCAACACATTCTGCGACCAACATGGCGAGAACATTTAAGAACCTTCGCTTCCTTCTTCTTGTTGGGACTGGGGGAGGTGCACCTAAAAAGCCTGTTTCGGAAGATTCTGGTCAGGATGATCTTCGCTTGGGAGATGTCGTAGTAAGTTACGATGAAAATGGGACAGGTATGTGCTTTCGGCGAACGGTGTTATACAACGTTTAGCGTTCCATAGTCGAGTATCTAAAGGCTGATTGGAAATATAGGAGGAGTGCTACAGTATGACTATGGCAAATTCATGTCGGGCGAGAACTTCAACATAAGACCTTACTTCAAACGGCCCCCAGTCGCTCTCTTAAATGCGGTTAGGGCATTACAGGAGGATCATAGCATGGGGGAAGCCTTCATCGAAGAATATATCCAAGACGCATTGCGGAAAACACAGGAAAATGGGCAGAAGAAGAGAGCTTTGAGAGAGTATAAATTTCCAGGCTGGGACCGGGATGTGCTATATCAGCCTACCGACGAAACAGCCGGAGAGAACACCGAGGGCGAGCTCCAAACGCTGACAAGTGACGCGGACACTAGCCCTAGAGCCGTCACGAGAGTGAGCCGAGATAGCTACGTTCCGGTCGTACACTATGGCCTTATCGCAACGGCTAATGCGGTGATGGGCTCCGCAAAGAAACGAGACGAGCTACGTGACAAATACGGAGTGGCTTGCTTCGAAATGGAGGCCGCTGGCCTCATGGATACTCTGCCTTGCGTTGTAATCAGAGGGATATCGGACTATTCTGACGAGCACAAGAATGACGGATGGAAGCATTGGGCGTCTCTAACAGCCGCCGCTTGTGCCAAGGATCTTTTGAGAATCATACAGCCCGTAGAGATTCAAGATACGAAGGCTGTCATCGAGATCATCCAAAGCAGCATGCAAGGACGTACGTTGATACCACAATATAAATAAATCACTGTAGTGTTTATTAACCGCAAGCGGCTGTAACTAGTTAATGAAACTTTGGGTGAATTAAAGAAAGGCATGTATCTCTGATTAGTTTTATTAGTTACCGCGAGCGGCCAATCAGCCGTTCTCCCCATATATATCTGAAACCCCCCTTTGAGGTTGCGCAGCAGTCAGGACTAACTTCTTAATCGTTTATTAAGGCAACGAAGCCGCCGACAATACTCGAAGGTGGGAAGAAACCCAGAGGAAGCTCAATAAGATCAAGGATGAGCTCTGCTTCCCCTACGAACTCAGCAAGATGTTAAAAAATGAAAATCTAAAAAAGCGTCACGAGGGAACATGCGAATGGTTAAAGAAGGATCCGCAATTCAACCAATGGAAAGCTGAAGACCCAGAAAATCCAATTTTGTGGGTTCATGGCAAGCATGGGGTTGGAAAATCGGTCCTCTGTGCTACCGCCATAGACGAGGTCAAGAGCCTTCATGGTGATTTATCAGTCATCTACGCCTTTATGCTGAAATCTCACCCCATATCGCCGAATGAATTGTTGCGACATTTGGCCGACCAACTGCTGAATGCAATTTCTGATGACAGCTCAGAATTCCCGAGCTACCTAGAGGAGTATCTCAATATAGAAAAATATAATTCTTCAGCCATCATGAGTATGATTCACAAGGTTCTCTCCAACAGACCGCAAACATTCTTGTTTATCGACGGACTCGACGAACCAGAGTATTTTGACTTTACGTCTAAGCCGCTAGCGCAACGCTTGGTTGATGAGCGCATGACTAAAGAAATGGGAAATGTTGTATGCTTCCTTCTCGGACAGGCGAACTCTTCCGGGGGATCGACAAAACTATGGATTACTAGCCAGAGAACCGTAACGATTAATGATTACTTTGATACTTTCAAAATCCATAGCTGCCTGGCGCACCAGTCGCTAGTAAACATCCAGGAAATCGAAGTCAATGGTTCAAAAACATCAGAAGATGTAGAAGCATACCTCTCATCCGCCATCCCAGAATCTGTGAAGGGTACCAATGCTGAAGTGTTTGTGGAGTTTTTCGCCGATTTGGCGCTCCTAGGGGATGACGATAGTACTTTCCTTTGGGCTAGTTCTGTCTATCAAGACTTAGAACGAATAGAAGACGAGGCAAGTATACTTGAAGTACTAGGTTCGGTACCGAGAAAGGTTGAACAACAATATACTGCTATAATGGAACGGATTAAGCAAAAGGCTCTCGAGGTTAGTTTTAGGCAAAACGACTTGCCAATATGGAAGTGAGTACCCCTTCGAAAAATCCAATTGTGCAAATCACTAATCTCGACCTAGGATTGCCTTATCCATGGTAGTTTTTGCTAAGCGCCCATTACGAATATCGGAGCTTATAGATGGGGTTGCAGTTCTCCGTACGCAGCCATCAGATGATATCCAACCAGAGAATCGACCGAAGCCCAAAGTGGTTTTGGATGCTTGCATGTCCTTCCTCACGGTTCTGTCGACTGAGGATGACGACGATTGTGCGGGAGATGAAGAGATGGCAGGATATACTGTCATCTTATCTCATGGAACAATACGAAAATTCCTAATTGAGGGCCCAGGAGGAAGCATTAGGCGGGATGGGCCGGAAGAACTTGTCAGCAGTACAATTATCGGAGATTGTTGCTTGCGTTTTCTGTCCCAGCCCAAGTTCAAAAATCTTCTCGAGAAAGCGGGGAATGGAGGCTTGTTTACCGGAGAAACCCCAAGGAAGTACATCACCGCCAACTCCCTCCTCTTCTATGCGGCAAAGTATTGGCACCACCACTTCGATACAGAGATGACCGCTCTACATGCTTTTGGACCAACCACAGCCATGGACCCCACAGAAGAGGATCTTGAGGCGGTAATTAAATTTTTGGAATCACCAAATTTTGTTACCTGCGTACAAGTTCAGAGCCTTTGCGTAGAAGGGCATTTCATGCAGAGTTATGATAGTATCACAGATCAAACAACCAACAGGAAGAGAGTCCTTCCTAACTGGATGTTGAGGTGTGGGAAGGGTCTTTATTGTCAGTATGAAGATTTCATGAGTGAATGGGGTGAACTTTTACGGAGTGGGTTGTCCGAGCATGTCAACGGAGAGCTCGATCGATGTTTATGGCAGGCATTAGGAGAAAAGAATTTCCTGTCAAAGAGAAGAAGCAGATACAGTCACTTCCTCTTCAAACAAGATGCCTGTTGCGAATCAAAAGCGCAAAGCTGCACAGGAGTAACACAGGCTTTGTCTGAAGATGCAAGCCAACTAGTCTCATGCTTTCTATGCTTGAATGGGTGAGTATTCTAAGCGAAAATCTCCACGGCCATAGCCAACCATTGACATTTCGTAGGGATTCTGCTGAGCTCCATATCAAAATTTGGAGTGTGAAAAGCCTCGATGCCCCAACCGTAAAGCCCTCTAAATCCCTAGATAGAAAGGATTCATGGAAGCGCATCTGTGAGGACACGCACAAAATTATCCACATTAAATTTTCAAGGAAGGATACGAACTTTGACTCCTATGGACTGCCCTACCTCAAGAACTTTCCCTTAATTCCGAGTCTTCGTTGTATCGCGCCGCCCGACGCCATTGCGGTCTTCCATAAGGAAATGCTGATTCGTATTGGCTCTAATTTCTTCAAAATCTCCGAAGCAGAGGGTGGAGGAGCAGATTACAAGGCAGTTCGAACTGAGAATGGCGCATTTGCTGATTCGTGGGAGGATATATGTTTCAGAGGAAAGTATCTTGTGGCTTCTCGGCGGCGAATCCCAGCACATGAACATTCAAAACCAGCTTCCAGCTGCTCGAGTTCTGCCTATGGAGATTCGGACGAGGAGGATGCTGGCGGCGATGCTAGTTCTTCGTCTGGGGACGACTCCTGGGTTGATGATTCAGCGGCATCTGCTTCTGTGGCATCAGATAACACATTTGATAGCGATAGCCAAGGAGGATATGCATCTGAAGATAATAATTCGGAAATATCAGTCGAAGATGCACCTTCCGAAAGCGGTTCTGAGGGCAGTGACTTTAGCAATGCAAAGTCGGATAGTGACTCAGGCTCTGAAGACTCTGATGCGGAGAACGAAGAAATGGGACTTGGACATAATATCGCTGACCTTGACGAACTTGAAAGCGACTTCAACTCAGACTGTGCCTCGAATGGAAGTCGATGTTCTACCAGATCGAACGCAGCTAAAGACAGCCAGAATCAATCTGAGCAAACCTCCAGGAATTGGTCCTTCAACGCCAAGGTCCCTAAACAGGCCGAGGCTCTAGCTGCAATGGCAGAAAATCGTCAGCGGATTACAATAGCAGAGGACAGGGAGCGGTACCCTTGCAAAGTACCCGGCTGCACAAAACAGGCCACGAAGCGATGGTACTACTGTCCGATATGCTCACCCCAGAGTTCGCCATATAATGTTTGCAACGAGTGTGAGCGGCGTGGCAGATGGTGCCTTGATAAAACGCACCACCTCTACGAAATGTTTGAGAATAGAGCTATCGGGGTTATTGCTAGAAATAAATTTGTCCCAAAGCAGGATATTGATGTTTACGACACCTCGGACACTGATATGAAGCTGTTATTCACCTATCGAGGGAAATATAGGGCCATGCTCCATGAATCTCCGCCCGCTATCCATCCACAAAGCCCTCTTGTGGTGTGGGCTCTTAACGGCAGCGAGCTACTATTCGCAGACATCGATAAAAACTCTTGGAAAAGGCGAAAAATTGAACACACTCCCGTTGGAGGTAAGCGACCACTCCAGAGACTCCCCTACTAAAAACTTTTATACCAACTAAACCAACCACCTAAATCCTTGCAGGAAACCCGATTTGCGTAAACCTTTCCTTTTCACCCTGCGGTAGCCTACTGAGAATCGCGAAAATCGAGGCGGTAGTTCAAGATCCTTCCTCCTTCGATATCAAATCAGAATATCTGCGAGCATTTTTCGGGAATAAGCCTAGGCTCTGTCTGATACTACATGTCGTGATCATGAAGTTATCTGACAAGAAGCCTTGGAAATCTCCCAAAACAATCGGAGCAATCAGCTTAAACATAGGCTCCTGCGAAAGACCTCTGATCAAAGGTCTCCCATTTACGTTCACGTGGGCAGCCGACGAGCTTTATGTAACTGTAAGCAGCTCCCGCTTGCGCGTCTACCGAGTTGACATTAGCACCATTGCCTCGATTGGCACAGCACCTGCTCTCGCGAGAAAAGGCATTATCGGATCTGATGGTACTATTAAAGAAGAGAGCTTCGTAATGACCTCAGAAAAAATCATCTTCTTACCCCACTCCGCCCGAAACCGAAAGGTTCAGTTCATACCTCCGACGGAGCCGGGGAAAATGACGCTGGTAGTTATAGGTCCCCGACTTGGTTCGAAGAATGCACCGAGCATCGCGCTATACCTTAACGGCGATGACCTAGGAGGATGGATAAGCGTCAAAGACAAAGAATCAGCGGAAGGGGAGCTTTTCGACCGGCATCAAGGCCTCAAAGGCATGCACGAGGACTTCGATGCTCAAGAAGACTGTGATATTATACCTGTGGCAGAATATAATAGATAATAGATGGACACCGGCTGGAATTTAATAGACCTTATGGAATATTTCAAATTCTTAGTTTAAAAGAAGTCCAATCTCTTAATGATATTGAACAACAATTTGCAATGCAATGCGCCCTGCAGCACAAACCAAATGCTCATTGGTATGCTTAGCAGGGTAGTTATGTGTGTGTATCTTGATTAACCTATTATCTGACACGAACCTGCCAAGTAATATACCGGACTCTGTGTTAATTAGTGAGTTTCATAAATTACTGCGAAATGGCGGCTTCTATATGTATCTCTTTATAAAGCCAAAATACCCCCAACAGCCAGTCGGCTATTAAAGTTGGACTAGATTCTCCTTCCTCCCTAAGTGACTTAATTCTTTAGCCGTTTCGACCGAATAGCATTGGTTTTAGGATAACCATAACACGAAAGAGGCTAAGCCTAGTAAAGGGCCGATATACAGAGGAAGTAATAATAAGTCTCCGATGCGTGCTCTACCTCTACCAACCACCCAAAGTGCGCAGCATACAACAGTGTCACGATAGAATCCCTGCAGGGCAGTGCATATACGATCGGGGGCTGAAGCAAAGAAACATTATTCCAAACCATTTAATATGCCACTCATCTCCAAACTTGCTAACCTTCTAAATATCTAAGCCTAATTCGCCAGCCCTGCAGCCGTTTTGTAACCCAACACAACAAATTAATTTTCTGAATCGAAGAACGTTATATACAGTTAGACTTAAGTAGACCGTAACGTTTCCCTTCACCACCAGTCACAAATCCTTCGTCAAGGGGAGATGCACGCCTGGAATTATAAGCCAAAGCAAGTCCAATTGTGATACACCATATCACATGAGCTTAGAGGCTTATCTTCATGGCTACGTATATGCTTCCACCCATTTTATGGCCTTTTATGTTGCACTCATTCCGAAGCTCCCCATCGGCTGCCGCCACTCGTGCTACAAATCTACACGAAAGATCTTACTGTCATAATGCCTAACTATAGGGCTTGCACGTAATATAATAGTTGTAGTTGGAAACCAAAATAGCGACGCCCCAGCCATGTGTTTTGTAACCAGATAGTAGCAACATCCGGGCACCGGCTGTTGCTTCGGGGCGCAGCGCGGAAATTGTAGAGCGTGCTCCATCATAGAGTAGAACGGTTGAACTCACACCAATTCCAATCATAATTTATCAATATTTTGTAAGACTCTGAAAAGTATATATATAGATTGCACCATGGCGACGAGCATACCGATCTCATCCCCTCTGCCTAGAATTGTCTACATTTGAATTTAAGATTACATTACATACGCATACGACTGCAAGCTATCTAAGACACACCACCCAGAACCGGATAAGCCCTAAACATGCGCGCTACTAGCAAAATAGTATTCCCATTACTCTTATTAGCTCCTTTGTGTAGGTCGCAAGATTTACCAGATACTGAACTCGGCGACTACGGTGGAGGAAGACGGTTACCGCCGACACTTCGTGCCATACACTTTGACGCAGGGTGCTCAGATCAGGATCGCGATGCCATCTTCCACGCCTTTTTTGAGGTTATAGACCTCGCCAAAAATTTCGGGAATTATAAGGAACCTCAAGTTGAATGGAACGGAACTGTCGCCCCGGACTTCTTTGGCCCCGTGGAGAAAATCTGGAAAGATGCAACTTACAAAACATACGTGCAAGGTATGCCTAAATCACACTCATTAGCTGTCAAGAGTAGTTCCCTACTAGATATCTCAGCATCAGCTAATAATTCACTATAGATGTCTTTAAGAACGTTACCGCATACCTCTATGGCAAAATATCTAAGCCCGTCACGAATGTGTACTGCCGTGGAAGCCCGTACTGCACCCCTCGACAATACAACACCGTCTTGCCTATGAATTATTTAACCACATCGTTGACGTTTTGTGAAGATTGGTTTCACTACGGAACGCTAAATGACATTGTGGATAGCCGCAAAAATTCTACCAAACCAGACCAAGGAGGCTTCGAAGTTGACCTCAACGGATACGAAAATCGGGCTAGGCAGCTCTTAACCGCTTTAATAATGATGGACGGAGTCGTGTCTCCCTTTCGATCAGGTCAACAGGGTGGCACGAATTTCTCTATGGGAATAATGAGCTCCCAGCGGAAATGGATGAACATAAAAGATGCATACTTTCTTCCACTTGACACTCCTTATACTGTGAAATGGCTAGCCAACTTGCGGCCGAGCAACGGTAGCGGTGCAGAAGAGATGTATGCGATTCGAAACGCGCCCAATTACTCTTGGTTTGCGTTGGCCCAATATGTGTGCAGCCGAATCGGCCAATGCGCCGTACTTCCAGCTCCTCACCCCAACCAAACCGTGGCTGACGATTTTATAAAGCAGCAATATAACGCTTTCTGGTCTACAATTGGCTACAATACAAGTCTCTTAGCAAATGGGTCGGAGAGAATACTATCACCTCCAACTGTCGATTCCCTCGCTTTCTTTTCACCCATGACTCAAATTCCTGCTCGCGAGGATGATATTTACGAGAGCTATTATGATGAGCCGAACCTTTATCCCAGTGATTTTATGTCGATAAGGGAGAAGTGGCTAAACCTCGAAACGCCTTACGAGGTTTATGTGTACTGAGCTTTGGCTGCTGGAAAGCGATTCCACCGTTCATGTAAGACTGACTAAGAAGTTGAAGGGCAAAACTGCTGCATGGGGGCTTGGTACAGCTGGCACTTGCTTTGCCCTAACATGGTTCTTTGGCATGTTGATTCACATTTTTGGCTTATGCTCCTACGAACGGCTTGGTGTTTTCGTTTGATGAGATTCTACGTTTCTTTTGCATTTTTCTAAGGTTCAATAGCATTGTCGATAAAGTTTGGATTGCTTGATGTTTGGATGTGCATGTAATTGGTGAGGCCATATCGCACACTTTCGTGACCTCAAGTGACGTTCGTTGCCCCGCATAAATCCCTCGCATTTGATTGATATCTATTCTATCAAGCACCGTTGCCGCATATATTTACTTGTATCTGTTAAATGTAGTCTATCTCTACCTATAAGACAAGACGTCGAGGTACGAAAACATCCTATACCATAAGTCCGTTAACGTTAGCGTAATGTGTATAGCCCCAACCTTTTTTCCAAATTTGCATCTACTGCTTGCAACTGAGCCAACACTTTCAAATTCGCCCTGTTCAGAACTCCTCCGGCTGAATTTAATAACCATCTTCCAATCCAGTGGCCAATAGCATCTACAACACAAAAAATACCACACACCACCATGGTTTGATCAGACATAACTTTTAGGTAAGGACATGTCTAGCGTGGCAGGTTGCATGTGAGCTGCCACACCTCGCCTCCAAGCAAAGAACCCGCTAGTCTGTCGGTTCTACCCCGGATTATCCGTGTTCTACCATGTTCTTGGACCTATGAGGGTAGGGGATGTTCTCTAGGGTCCATTGAGGGTGCCCACGTGCCCCATACTTTTGAAAAAAAAACTCGCCTCCCCATCCATTTAGTGATTTATTGTGCAAATCTTAAATTTTGCGTCATACCGCCCATAAAATCAAGGCGAATGTGACCTTTTTGAACGAGCGGGGTATAAAAGGGCAGCTCTTCCAGAGGAGTAGAAAGCATTTATCATAGTTATACCTCCTCCGTTCTTCTAATTCAAGACCTCAAGATCTGCATAGCCCAGACCCCCCGTTATCAAAAAGAAGATTCCGTCGATAGCCCTTAGAAAAACTAGTTCCGAAATCCGCCGTTAGTTAACAATTTATTCAAAATGCCAAACTTCACGAAGCCTTTCCAATCCCTCTCTTCTACGCTCTCGGCCAACCCTACCTCCCAAACCCAAGAACCCTCTGTCCCGCCATCTCGTCAAATCTTAGGAGACGATTTGACTCAAGCCGATGATATTCCCGATGGCGCCCACACCCCGCTAGCTTGGAAGGAAGCCAAGAGACCGGCCGATAGCAAGATTATCACTGAAATGTGAGTCCCCCTTGAACACGCGACCAAAGGAGCCGAGCTAACGAAACTCGATAGGCCAGCATTCAAGTTTGGAAACAAGTAAAGCCACGATAGTTGCCCATATTATGCCCAACGATCCGAAAAGTTTTCAGTTTTTGTGGCTCAGTAGAGTTGAATGTTATTTGATTGTGTCTCTAATGGTTTAAAAAACGGTTAAATTGTGGAAAAGCTGTTATTGGTTGGGATATTAGGAGTTGCTATGGACGGTTGGAAAAATGTACAAGATTTATATCAAACTTCAAAAGCGATTATTTTTCAACTATATTAGCCCGCAATTTCTGAGTAACAGGCTCAAACTATTCCATATAGACGCCCTGACTGTAATTAATTCCTATACTACACGGTACACCGTAAAAGAGGATGCCTAAGTAATCAACAAGGTTTCACTTTAAAGCAACAACCCAGCAACTCCCAACACGCCAGCAAACACCGCCAAACCAACATCTCCATATCTCACCGCACCGTTTGGTGTAGACGTATTGGATGCTGCGGTATCAGTACCTGTGGCTGTGCTGCTAGTAGTAGTGGTAGTAGCGTTGTGTCCCTCCTCATGGTCATCATCGCCATGTTCATGACCGCCGCTAGATCCGGTCTCGGTGGACTCCGGTGGAGCAACAACAGTGCTAGTGACGGAAGCGTTCAGGACGATTTCCGCATCCACATATTCAGCCTCGACATTTGTGGCGTTCGTACAAGTTGACGGAACGGCACCGGCTTCCCCAGCGGTAAACTTCACCGCGGCGCACTAAATCATGCATTAATATCCAATAATACACACGTAGATATATCAATGGACGCTTAGGCAACCCACCTGAAACAAATACCCGTCCGTAGCCGTCTGCACAACCTGCAAAACACCATCCTTGTCTTCCCATCCCGCGGGTCCGGGAACGGAGGTCTGACAATAATCGCCTTGTCCAACCTGATAGACCGCATCTCCCAAAGCTACCCAATTTTCGGTGTCGTTGAGCAACGCGGCGCGGAAAAACCACGTAGCGGCAGGGTGGGTGGACTTGACGGAAATTGGGATTCCTCCAATTGGGAATTCTGTGACGGTATTGCGGGATGCTACGTCAAAGCCACCGCAAGGGTAAGACGATTCCTCGTCATCGGAGAAACCAATTGAGGGAGGGTAGTTTAGGAGGAAGTGTGCGGTAGTAAGCTGGAGGAGTGGAAAAACCGCAAAGAGGGTGGACTTTGACAACATTTTGGTGGATATTATATATCTTGTGCACGCGAGGGAACGAGTTGACAATGGATGGTATGAGTATTTGCGTTGCGAGCCCGAAATGCAACGTCGACCGCTCTGATAATCGATATCTTGGGGGAGGAACGAGAGGAGTTGCAAGATGAAATGTCAAGGTCAATTGAAAAGGGAAAAAAGGGAGAACAAAAGGCTTTAATGCTTCGCGCAAAGGGTAGCCAAGCCTTTATAAAAAAAAACAAGCCTTCACGGCTTACATCATAACGCCGGATATTCGGTACTCATGCGACGCCATCTTTTGCTGCATGTCCCATCCGTACGAGCTGGTGCATAAATTGAACATCATCGCGGGGACGGAGATACCTGCAGCAAGGGTCACGAAGGCTAGGGTTCACACCCGAGATGGTTCAGTTGGCACTCCCTTTAATCTCACTGATCGAATTTCACGATCAAAGATGTTGAGAATATGGTACTGTAACCTGGAGACCAAGACGGGATGAAGTCCGACCCGAGATTGTTAGGATCATATATGACGAGCTCAGCTCTTTGGCTTTGGCACTCTGAAACTCAACTGACTCTTCTGAAGCATCAAGACATGAGCAGATTTCTAAGACTGTTATGGTCGGGAACACGTTAGCAGCGGGACATGCATAAGCTCTACCAAATTTCCATCAACTGCTGCAAACTAAATTATACTATACTTTATATAGCGGTTTTACAAAACACGTTGAATTGTGCAAAGGCCGGTGAAGTGTCCCCAGCCCAAGCAGCCTTTTTCATGTGGGTGGGTCCAGCATTAGCCGAAGGGTAGCGTGCATGTCGGTCGGGCCAAGCAACCCCTCCAATTGGCTGGAAGAGCCAGCCAGAGCCCAAAAAGGAAAGACGAGTTCCCTGGTTGGCGTGCATTTGCGCTGGTTTTTGAGCTGATTTTTCTTTTTTTCTTCAACCCAAGCTGGTCTGGGCTGCCCTGAGCTTGCGCTTGCTTGCTTGCTTGACCTCTCTAGCTCTCCAGCCAAGTTGGGGTAATCATATCTGAATTTTATGAAACGCTGAAGCCTGACGATTACAACAGTTATCGAGCCGCGAAAGTGTTACATGATGGTGAGCAGGTTTGTGGGTCGGGGAAGAAAAGCCAAGGGAGGAGGATGGCACGGATGGCATAGCGTGCTTCCTCCAGGTTAATCCAAGAATGTGAGCTGCTGACGAATCGAGGGATGGCCAGTGGAAGGGACGCATTCCTTTAATACTTTTTTTTCTTCCTTAGGAACCTCCAACATATGAACTTTGAACTCCACATTTAATCCTACCTTGAAAACTGAGCAAGCAAAATAACGACATCTCCAATTTGTATACAACTCGATACCCCCAGGCAGGATTTAAGCGGATTAGGGCATTTGGCAACGTTCTGTTCCCGGAGGAGACCATATCTATAGAATCTCGCGGTCTGAAGAGGGCAAGTTGCATATCCCATTGAAACCGAATTAATATCTATCCGCTTGTCCCGGATTCGACCGCCACGATTCCAGCAGTGCGCGCGAAATAGAGACCGGAGCTACAATCTCAAAAGGTAGCATTGCTACTAGATTCGATACCTCCCGCCGTATTCTATCATCGAGAATATCCCAATGACTCTATGAGGCACTAATAGACAATATCCCTTCCCATGATCGACCTCAAAGAGCGACTCGCCACTATTGACAACACAACAACCCCAACACCATATTTGTAAAGCATAATATAGAGATATCCAGGAGGAAGACGCGAGCGATCTAGGGAAACCTCCGTTAAAATACACCGCCAAAATGGCGAGCGACATGGGTGATAACCTCTTCAGTACCGTCAATCGCGACCTCGCCCGACGGTACTGGATTATAATAGGGGTTATCATTACCTTCCTTACATTCCTCAATATCCTCAATCGCATACTCGCCCGCCTCCGCCTAAAAGCTTCCTCGTCAAACCACCCCAATCCTACCAAAGTGACCACCATCCCGGGCCAAATTTTCGCTACCACTACCGCTCTCATCCGCGAAATCTCTCTTCCATCGGTTCCGGCGTTCACCAGCAAAAACACAGTCTGGTCGCTCTTTACCCCGCCCCCGCTCGGGCGTTCCCTTGTAGTCTTCCTCTATATGGTTATGATTGCCATATTCCTTTCCTTCAACGTCTATGTTTCAGGCTACTGGTATTACGAAAAGATTGCTTACAGGGCGGCATGGATCTCAATAACCCAGATTCCCTTTGTTCTGCTTATTGGTGGACGGCTTTCACTCTTCACGCTGCTGACTAGCATCCCCTCTGAACGGATAAACTGGCTGCACCGTTGGGTTGGGCGAGTGATTCTCGTTTCAGTGCTGGTGCACATGTCTCTCTTCTGGCGCGAATGGGACCTTATCGATTTTCTGCAAACAGAGCTGGAGATTATGCCAATGGTGCGGTATGGATTCGGGGCCTTTGGAGTGTTGGCATGGATTACAATCACGTCGATAGCTCCGATACGGTGGTTCGCGTACGAGATATTCTACATCAACCACTTGGCAAGCATCGGGGCGTTATTGTGGTGCCTGTATATGCATGTCCCCACATCTGCCATCTATAACGTCTGGCTCGGTATCGCCTTTATCGCCTTTGATCGGGTCCTTCGCGCCGGGGTTTTCCTATGGAACAACATCCAACGTCCAGCCCCTGACGCCACCGCTAAGCCAAAGTATGGGTTGAAGTTCGGGCATACAGCGGAAGTCGAGATTCTCGACCGGAAGGAACATCTAACGCGAGTAGTCATCAAGGATGTCAAGATGAAATGGCGGGCTGGGCAACACATATACCTCAATATTCCCGCGCTGCGGCCATTCGAAGCCCATCCTTTCACAATTTCTAACTCTTACGAAGGCACCGCATCTCACACGTCGTCGAAGGAATATAAAGAACTTGGCCAGTCCGTTAGCTCCAGCAACAAGCGTGACCTGCATCTCCTCATCCGCTCTCGATTCGGCTTCTCAAAGCAACTCCACAAGAAATGCACGCCAGGAGCAAACGCACCAGTCTTGCTAACGGCATTCATAGACGGACCTTACGGCAGTCCTCCAGTTTGGAGTACCTTTGAAACGGCAGTCTTGATAGCAACCTCCACAGGAATCACATTCATCCTCCCAATCCTAGAAGAGTTGGCGCGAGATCCTGCTTGCGTCCGCAGAATACACTTTTACTGGACTGTCAGACACGTCAGCGACTTGAAACTGCTAACAAGAAGGCTGGCAAGATTGTCCGACAAGGCTAAGGCTAAAGGCGTGGATGTTTCGTTGACGATCTGCGTCACATGCGGGACGATGAAGGAGGCGAGAAAGGACGACAAGTTTGTGATTGACAGCGATGACGATGAGAGAGGATCTAGCGAAGATAGCAAGGCTAGCGGGGACGCCCTTCTGAGCAAAGATAGCGAAAGGAGAATCGAAACCGTGGATGAAATCACCCCTGTCAGCCTTCCCGACATTGCCAGTCCATCCTGCTGCTCCAATAAACCTGCACCATTGCTGGAGCGGTCAGTCGAGCCGAAACAATCGGCAGCCACTCACTCTCGCACCACATCCTCCACCTCCAGCACCTCCTCATCCTCCTTCATTTCCGACGATGGAGTCGAGCCAACCTGCTGCTGCTCCTCTAACCAATCATCCTGCTGCGAAACAGTCTGCACTTGCGGCTTCTCCTCCTCCTGCATAACATTCAGCTGCGGACGCCCTCAAATCTCGAAAATGATACTCCCGGCTGTCGAGCAGGCCGAAGGCGAAACTATTGTTGCCTGTTGCGCGAATAGGAGGCTCATGGACGACGTTCGGAATTATGTGGGGAAGGTATGTGACGATAGAGCTGTTCACAAGGGGACTGGGGCTCAAGGAATTCTGTGTTGGACTGAAGGATTTTACTAAGCGTATTTGTTTCCGAAAGGATGCATGAGGAGGGCCTTGGGGGTTGAAAGCATTTGCATGTAATATGAATTAGCACTAGATTTGTCTGTCTGCATTTACACAACTTGGAAAGGCTGGCTTTTGTAATATTTTCTTATTGCATATGCTACATATTGACTAAGTTCTACCTTTCATTAGTAGAGAATTCTGCATTCGCTATTGGACTACTATACTACATAAGGGTGTACAGTATGAAATCCAAGATTCTGACTTTACTCGCAACAATCCCCCTTCCTCAGTACTAGGGCCTGAAGGAACGACAATTCAGATTGCAAGGAGGCAGAAGGACAGTCGTTGCCCATTGACTAAGTAGCTCCCTCTCAATCTAGAAGCTCAAGCGAGGGTTTCTCGACTATCTCCGGTACACTATATTTTGGGGTGAGTCCATGCCGAATAAAGTTAGCTACTTACCTACTAGTGCTTAAAAGTCACTAAATTTGACCTCAATAGCACATGTTACAAGAGATCTGCGGAGCCAAGAATGTGACAAGGAATGAGGCTCAAAAAATCCTTTGACCGAAATTGCGAAAGGCAGCGGGAAGGATTAGGAACAAAACATATGTGGAAAGCTTTTCGGTTGATCCTCATTACCTTGGTTAGCTAGAAGAAAGTTGAAAAAGCAGGTTTTAGATGACCCCTCCAATAACCCACGTTTATCGATATGCACGTGCACACGAGAAGGATGGCTGGGGTCCTTAAACTCGTACATATCTGCGAGACCAAAATGTTGAATGGTGCACGAGAAAACCAAAAAAGGATGAGGCTATTTAAGGCATCCTTTGGCTGTACTGCCCCCCATCCCCGCTTGTCACTTCTATATTTGCCCACTTAGCTTGAAGAGATTTGGTCGGAAGTGTCAAACCGTGCAGCTTGTCCCTTGCTTTTCGTTGGGCCAAGCCCAAATCTCGCAGCCAAAACCCCACGAAGGTTGAGACCAAAGGGTTTGTCAGGCTCCACCAGCTTGTCAAAGAGTGGTTACGAGAAAATACAAATTTTGAAGACAAAAGAACCATTTGTCAGAGGCAGAAGAGGAAGAAGAAGAAGAAGAAGGGAGAGAGAAAAGAGGGAACAGAATGTGCGAGTTCTGTGCGGGTTGATGACAATATTTAGAAATACCTCGATTTAAGGGGAGAGAGTGTTGCTATTCTTGCTTCCACCGCCCGAGCAGAATCTTATCCATCTTGCCTGAGCGGAACAATTTGCTGCCCAAAAAAAACTCGGAGATCAAGGACGTCTAGGACGCCGACGCAATTCCTAGCAATTCTTAGAACACCTCTTCTCCACTCTCGTGAACTCTCTTCAAAAGAAAAAACGGAAAACGGGAAAAGGAGGGTTTGAATCTGGCTCAATTCTCAACCGAGAACTCCGAGTCAACCTGCCTACGGTCAAACGTATCACTATATCTTTTGCACGAAGATATATGTACCCAGACAGGTCTAGCCTGGTTGAGGTCGCGCGCGAGTGGCCCACTTGGCCCCTCTCGTCCGGCAAATGAAATCAGTCAGATCACCAAAACTGCACCCAAAAGAGTGTGATAAGCCGGGAGGGACGAAGTTCATGGAAGAGGAGGCTGAGAAGAATCAAGCTCAGGCGAGTGGTCTAAATTATTCCAAAACCTGGATTGTGGAGATAAGTTTTTCTAGACTTGCGTGATTCGGCGGCACAGCCTAGGACAGACTTGGGCACGGAGTCGTAAATCGGTAACTATAATATAATATCAGTGGGCCTGCCCTGTCCTTCCGATTGTTTCAAGACAAGTCTTTGAGAGAGCTTCCCTTTCTATTCTCGAAAAACCTCGTTTCGCTTTGATTGTTTTTCTCCTTCGCTCGGGATTTGGGGTTGATATCGATTGGGTCCGGATATCGCTTGATGTATGGAACAGTTGGGCAGAAATGGCGTTTAATCATGCTTCGGTGAGATATGAACCTCTCCAGACGGTAAGAGTGCCCCGGCCGGAGAAAGGGGGTGCCGACCAGCCAACAAACAACGAAAACAACACAACCTTGCATGCAATATATACTTGTATAGTATATATACAAGCCGCGATGCAATGTTTACTATCATCATTGAAGATTAGCCTTGACTAACTTGAGATTCTTACTACCACGGGAAAATAGCCCCCCGATGGTCTCGAGGTCGTCGGGCCCACTTCGCACGAGAAATTTCTTGCTCAACCCCAGGTAGCTTACAACGATCCCGCCTTGGCTCCCATTCCGGTCGCGAGTGACGCGCCTCTATACACCTACTCCAATCCTGCCTTCAGCGGAGCTCCACCGCCGATGCAGGGGTACAACAACGGTTATGGTGGTGGTGGTGGTGTTGCAACGGGGGGAGGAGGAGGCGTAGATGGGGTTCCTCATTTCAGCACATCCCATGTAGCAGCCGCTAAGGACAAGACAATATGCGGACTAAAGAGGTGGCTATTTTTTGTCCTCGTCGCCGCGGCTATATTGGTAGTGGGTGGCGCCGTGGGGGGTGGAGTCGGTGGGAGCTTGGCTTCGAGAGATAGCGGAGACGCAAACTCGGAGAGTGGTACAACCACAACCACAACTAGTTCGTCGACAACGAGGTTCGTGCTCAATAGTATTTGGAGCTTGTTATTGAAAGAGTTGAGGCGAGTTCGGGGGCTAACGCAGTAACCTTTTAAATATAGTACTAGTACTGCTAGTGCAACTCCGACACCTGGGACGATAGCGGCGGTCAAGGACTCAACCGTACTAGAAGACGAACAATACTCACTTACCTACTTCTTCCAGGATATCAACTCTCCTGATATATACATGACAAACGATGGAGCTTTTGCGAGTATGAACTGGACACAAATCGGGAAGCTGGAAGGATTAGACCCACCACCGAAAGCAAACTCCTCGTTTGCAGCAATACAAGCTCCTGGCGAAGATGTTGTATGTTATGTCTTCCTAAAACCTTTAGTGCAATGAAGTCCATACTAAAGGCGTATACCTGGGTGTAGATATCGATATACTATATATCCGACAATGGGACCTTATATGATGCGAATGGTACTTACGGCACAACCAACTGGCAGATGGGCGAATTAGCGCTGCAAACTCGCTATAGTATTCTCGTATCAGAAGACTCGGGAATAGCGGCTACCTGGTGGGGCCTCGAAGACGATTCTGGCCCTGGATTCCGTCGCCGAATATACTATGTAGACAGTGCCGCGCAGAGGGTCCGAGAGCTAGCCTTCGACGCGAATAAGAATCCGCAATGGTTTGTGACGGATCAACCGTTAGAGACATGTCTGGGAAAAGCGAAAATTGCCGTTGCGCATTTACCGCCCACCGAGAGCAGTTACAACAGGGAAACAGCGCATCTGTTTTATCAAGATCGGAGCGGAAATCTTCGGCATTTCCCAGGATACGATGGTGACTGGGACTATGATAATGGTTAGTTGCGTTTCATTCGATCCTTGTTTTTTGAAATAGGATGGGGGTTGTTTGATGAAACGATGAGAATAAGCTGACGGCGTTACCTTGTAATGTGCAGCGGAGACGATCCGGGAAACAACAGTCCCCGAAGGAGCTTATCTTGCAGCATCGATCTTCGTCAATGAGAGTGCCAACTATACTCTAAGAGTTTGGTTCCTTGACGTGACATCTCGTCTCAGCCTGTTAACTGGTCTCGGTCAATCCCTCAAAAATGCCCCCGATTTCGAGAATATCGGAACGTTCGACGACCGAGAACTGGTGAACGACCTTGCGACATCCGTTACAATCAGCAACGGAGAAACTTCAGGAGGCCCGATAGCTGCCGTGGGTTGGGGCTCAACACAGGAGCAAGTGAGGGTATACTATCGTACCAACCTCGCTAGAAATCAAAACATCAATGGTATATATGAGGTTGCAGTAACGGGAGACTATGAAGCTCGCATAATACCGGTGGAGGCACCATAATAAAGCTCTTGTCAATGTTTTGCGTATGAGCTGCGTCGGAATCAATGAGCTTGTTGGCGGCGAAGCGGTCTGTAGTTTCCTCGGAGACCAGACTGCCCACTTCCTTGCCGCATTGGGTCTATAGTTGAATTTGGAGTAAGTAAAGGGAGCTTATTGGCCGATACTTACGTGTATTCGCATCATGCTTTTAGCAATGTACTATACTTCTCATACCCCTTTCCTTTCAGAGTCTTTATTTTATTGTGCTCATATATTTTCTTCTGTCAAAGGAGTTTGGCGGCTGAGGTGTTCCCTTGTCCTTTGGTTTTTCTTGTTCTTCATGAGTTACGTAAGGATGGAGGATCTTTGTCAAAAAAAAATATTAATAGAACACTATTTCCCGCTTAATCAGTTCGACATTTCGTTCAGAGTCTCAAAGGAATCTTTACTTCTGATTCAGAATTTGGAATAGTAGAAACGAGAGGAGGGCACCAAGTCGACAGACCAGTTCCGGAAAGCTGATATTTTGTTTTGGTGGGAGATTGATACCAAAGTCCTCACGACCGCGACCGGCTGCTCACACAAAGCCAATCAAACCCAGGAGATGCCTACTGGAAACGCCGCCACCCTTACTTCATCCACTTCAAAGGTTTCTGATTCGCTGTGGGGCTAATCTATGGAATTCAACGGAGACTGGCCGTCTGTTGAGCTCTCTCTGTAAATTCCGTCCGAAGTCTCAGCGCGAAACTCAAATACCCCGCATTCCATTCGAAATTCTCCTTGCCGTGGCGTGGCTTTCCAGCATACAAAGGACAAAAACAACGGAAGAAAAAAATTTTTCTTTCATCTCGCCAATCTAAAGTTATCCTGTGCGACAACCAACAATTAGTCCCGAAAATCGCCTTGTGGCTGACCTTTGATTCCCTTTTGTCATTTTCATATGATGCCCAGACTTCGGAAGACATGAAGACATGTCCTTCCTCCGTTCCCTGCCCTTATATGCCTTCACCCAAAGCACAGGCGATACCTGTTGGATTGTATTATAGAGTACTACAAAGCAGACCACTTTTTTATTTCATCCGGATGGGGCTTCAGCTGCCCAGCTTGAGCTTGAAGCTTCCCCTTTGAAAGAAGGGGGTCATGTTTTGCTTGTGGTACAACAGGAACCGGCCACCCGCCCTCCGCCTGCGAGGTAACCCAACCCTGCACGGTCGTACAACAACCCCTGCACGTGCATGAGCAGTGATCCCACGAGTATCGCTTGGCTCGCTAAACTGGACCTCAGACGTTGCAAACTTGCTGCCCACCCAATAATCCTTCAAAACACCAACGTCCCCAAGTCTTTCAAACATTTAGACCTACCGGTTAGGATGACTAAGACTCGGCGTGTTCTGGCGCGTCTATTGGTCGGATTGCTTTATGAGTGTTTATTCTTGGTCGGTCTTAATCTGCCTTGAAGATTTGGAAGGAGGCATGCACCCCAACTTTCCCTCTGAGTCTTTTCTCTTCTTGGACTTTTTGAATATTGCTTTTTCGCATGGGTTTTCTCGGAGATTTGTTCTAAAGCGTCTTCCAAGCTTCCTCGCAGTGCCTAAAGATGCAAAGTGCTATAGCCAAAAGAGGATATATCACTTTGTATTGATACTCTTATTTCTTTATTACATTGCTTCCTAATTTGATACCCACAAATAAATCCTGTCCTATTGATCCCGCCAAGCTGCCAAACTATCCATGTCGTATTTTGGGGATACTTGCAGATAGTGGACACCCGAGTTTACTAAACCCGTCCGACATGGTCATATGCTAGCTTTTTTTTTGTATTAAAGTCTGCATGCAGGCTCGCACTCCGGAAGGGGCTGAAGGGGGGCGTTGACGCTCGGCGAAAGGGATGGTCGCAACTGCTAACTCGTACAGTACACGCGAGCGAGCGAATGCCTAGAGAATATGATTCAGAAACGGTTTACGTTTACCAATCTGTTGGGTGTACGTTGTCTATCTGTCTGCCTGGCCTGTTATATCCAATTTAACTCACCGTGCCTGTGATATTGCAAAGGGGGTTCCGTATACAGAATGTTGGAACAATGCAAGGTTATATAAGAACAGCCTGTTGACATCTTGCCTTTCCTGTTGATCCCTTTTTTGCAGAATAACGATATCCATTCGCTTCCTTCCTTTCTAGACGATTTTTTTGAGGGTTCCTTGACGTTTTTGAGGTTTCACAACATATTGCGGATAAAACCTTCCTGCTTTCTTACTTCGATTCTAACCAATCATTGCATATATTTACTTTGTCTCGACTCTCACAACGTTTTCACATTCACCAACATGTATCTTGTAGCTACACTCTTTGTCTCCCTCGCTCTGAGGTCAGCAGCTGTTGACGCCCAGTTCGTGGGCGGCTTTGCTGTTCGTACCAATGACGCTTGTCCTACCGAGATGACAGACTGTGGCTTAACCGGCTCTAGCGGTGACGCCCATGCCTGTTGCCCGACCGGGCAGGTCTGCCATAACTGGGACAGCTATGTCCATGCGTGCTGCGCCACCGGTTAGTCAATATTTCCTTCCTTTTACTATCACTCTATCTCTTACTAAATCAACATAGAGGAGGACTGCCAACCTGAAGCCGAGCAGGCCAACGTTTGCGCCAATGACGATTGGGTTCTATACATTGCCGGGGAGGACATCCCGTTCTGCTGCCCTTCGGACACCGTTGGATACGAAACCTACAACTTTCGCGGTTCCGGAAAATGTGTCCAACCTGGCACCGAGCTCGAACGCGGAGAATCCGAGTTGAACATTCAATCCCAAGGCACCAGAGGCAGTGCGACCCCAACCGTTTCAGTCGCTACTTCCACTTCTACTTTCGCCACTGTCCCCACAACTAGCAGCTCCAGCTCCGAGGAGACAACCGAGGCCCCAAGCTCCACCGAGAGCGAAACTGAGACCCCTACCGAAGCGCCAGAGACAACGGAGGAGGATACCATGTCGACTCCGACAAGGACCAGCGGTGGTAGCGCGAGTACCACATCTGGTAGCGGAACCTCCACAACTTCCGCCTTGTCCGGTGGTAAGTCTTTCATACTTCATTTCCCTAGCATTTTCGTTTTCATTTTATATTGGGTAGCTGTACAAAGTGATGAAGTGATGAAACGATAACCCTGAAGAAGGGTATCAACTCCTGGGAATCCAAAACGAGAGGGCTAATTTGTGCTGATGCTAAAAGGATCGGTTTATCAGGTATCAAACTATCTACCGGTGCAATTATCGGGATTGCTGTTGGTGGCGGTGTTGTTGTAATAGCCGCGATAATTTTAATTTGGTTTTTGGTCAGAAGGTGTTTAAGGAGTAATGCTAGGGGCGAGAAGTATGAGGTTGGGGGTATTCAGAGCTAGGTTCTTACCATTTTGCGGTTTCGTTTATGCTTGAGTTCGATGGCATTTTTGGGATTTGAATCTGCAATTCATATGTTGAGTGCACACATTTCTGTTTGAACTTGGTCTTACATTTGGGATTTGGGCTAGCTCTAGAGTGAAGCTTTTTACTGTAATTGAAAATTCAAAAGAAAAAAAGGAAATTTGAGATTGTCGCTCGTTTCAATTTCTCGGAGTATCAAACAAGTGACCTGTAGAGCTTATCTTGGTGACGTAAGATTTTAAGAGTCGTGTAGTATCGGAAGCATTTGCGTAACACTTGAAGGGAGGCGTAAAGGAAGGCGTACAGGAAGGCGTGTTCTTGTACGTAGTGCTCGAGATTCAAGATTCTACAAATATCACGACCCTGACGCGGACGTCCAAAATGTACCGAAATCCATCATTAGGCAGATAAGTAATATGCGTCATACAGGTACGTACGTCCCGAATGCTCTACGATATATACAGACAAAAAAATGGCAATCCTTAATTACATAGTCCGCACTTCAAAGCTTTATAGAAATCATACAAAACCCCAATAAAACCACCAATCTAAGAGTAGTAACTTCCATAAGGCGTGTCACTCGACCTCCTTGACCCAATCCCGCGAAGTGGCTCCGGGATAATTCCCACAGGTCCTCCACGCAACGCTTCCTGTAAGTCCATCTTGGCGCTCTGATTACCTCTCTTAAAGCTCTCGATATCTAAACCTCCCGCCGCCATATCAATTTCTCGATCTATCCACCCCATACTATCCCAACCTGGGGCCGCTGCCCTCTTCGTGCCAATCCTGGGAACGTCGCTATTCCTTCGTTCCAAGCTGTCCTTCTCCGAATGGGCTAGTTTCCCATCAAATCCGTCTGGGAAACCGAGATCCACGTCGCTTAATTCTCTTCTACTATAACCGAGATTGCTTCCCACGACAGTAGTACTGTAGCTGTCGAACCCTGCAGCGCCTTCAAGCTTTCCGACTCCGACACCAAATCTTTCAGGATCAGTAGCGGTATCGCCGTTGTGTCCGTCGGTGCCCCTATTGAAAACCGTCTGCAGAAACTTACATCCTGGGAACAAGCGACTAAAGAGAGGCTTCACAGCTGGTATGCTGGCTGTAATTATACCTACATTCCCTTCAAGACATGACATGATGGAGACGTGAAATGCGACCCAAGTTGGGTCGGAGGAGTCCCAGTAGTCACGAAGGTAGTAGAATCGTAACCCGGAAAAGACACATACAAGAGCCCCGACAGAAAATATGCCCATTACGGCGAGCTTTTGCCCAGTAGGGACTCTCAGATCTAGATTGGTAATTTTGAATTTAGTACTGCATTTATATAACCCAATGTTCCATGAAGAACAAAAAACTTACTTCTGCACATAACCCAACTTAAGAGATACGTTATCACATCAGTCGTAATATTCAAACTAGCTATCGTATAGTTTAGGGCCATTATATTGACGCATGTTCCATCTCTACCAGCAAAACTAGTAGTGAATGGCCAGCACTGAAATAATATCGCCAAAGAAGAAGCGACTGTGTATATGCCCATTAGGCCGAGGAAAATCTGTACGAATAGTCGGAACGGTGGGGAGGCGGAAAGACGTAGGTAAAAAAGGAGGATTGAAATTTTGACGAACCCAAGGATCCATGGGTATAGCGCTTGTCCAGCGAGACCAAACTGACAGGTGGTTCTCGTGTTAGTACAGCGCCGAAAGTCCAAGATACTTTGACGCGATATACCTTTTTTGCTCTTACGAACCTTTCGTAACTAATGTCCCAGATATGGTGGTACAATCCCGTTTTCCAAGCTCCTATCTGAATAGAGTACAGCCCATAGGAGCAAATCTCCAATACAGATGCAAGTTAGCCAGATGCGTTTCGTCTAACTCTAGTAAGGTTCACGAACCATGGCGACGATGATGAACCAATCATCCCAGCCCACGTATCTCGTTATTTTGTATCTAGTATAAATTCGCAGAGCAACCATTGTCGTTGCTATTCCAGTGAATATTGTAGTGATTGTGATTAGTTGAGGTCCTCTTGAGACCGGATCCTAGTTGCGACGCATCATGTCAGTTCAACTGCTACTCAACTTAGCTGTATGGAGGAGAAAATTTACAGTGGTATTCATTGGCGGCCAAAAGGGTGGCCGGGGGTAAGTGCCATTAGTATTGCCAGGTGGCGGAGCCGTACTGTTGAATGGTTGGCTTTCAGGATTGTCGGCCATATTTAGGGTCTAAGGAAGGCGCCCAGTCTGTCTAGATGTATCGATAGCTTAAGGGACCGCGACAAGTTTGAAGAGAAGAGAAGAGCTGAGTCGGATAAGAGCAAGCACTAGAGCGTCGTTAAATTGAAAGGCATTTCTAAATCTGACACATCCGCGACCTGAAGAACAAGATGGGCGACGATTTTAATATTCTAATTTATGGGGATTTTTAGACGACGTTGAACTTTCCTGCAGACTGTCCTTGGAAACTTACTCTCAAGGTCTGTTTATGAGGGCTGAAATAGAGGTACCTGAATCAATGGTATGGGTGCAGGTTGACATGCTGGACAATAAGCTTGCGAGACAGAGGCTTCTGTAAAACTTTCGGCCATGCAAACCTCGAGTTCGAAGCACTGGCGAACCCTTTGCATGGCAAGACTAGCCGTTCGCCGATTGGTTATCAGGTAATTCTATTTTCCTCAGAGGTTGCGGCAAAATATCTAGGATTTCCGGATGCGGCTATGTAGTGGCGTGGAGGCCATTTGCGTTGTGCGCGAAGATGAGAACAAAATGAATTTTTTAGAGTTTGGAGCCCAATCCGGTTAAAGTCGAGACCGCGGCCGTTAAGTTTGAGTATCGAATGCTTTAGTCACGCCTATATGTGTATTGATAGCGAATGGGTAACAAGACATATATAGTGATGCGCAGCTGACTTTGGTGTCCGCCGCATGTAACTCGAAGCGCTACTTAATTTGTGTATGATATCGGTGCGAGTATTTTAAGTGAAGATGAGAATTGGCCTTAGCCCCAAGTAGCTACGCAGACCCCGAATATGGTGCACCCGCCTATTCTAAAGACAATTGAATGCACCTAATTGGCGAGCGAGGACAGTTGCATAACATGTGGTGGACTCTGGGGAAAGTTGCTGGTGAGGGACAATACTATGGGTGCTAACAATTAGGAGCGCGGAGTTGAAGGACTAAAAGTCAGTTAAGAGGGTCTTACTAGTTAGAGTTTTTCTAGAAATTCGTATTTAGGGTTAATATCAAGCTTTCCTACTTTCAAAAGGTACCTGATTCAGATCCTTGAGGTGGAATGTCAGAATGCAGGGAGTGCAGGGTATCTAGATAGCATTCGATAAGTGTCTAGGGAGGACTGGTCGACCTTACATATAATTGAACGGTAACAGACAAATTTGTGATATGTAAGATGATAGGCTTGTCGAAGACTTGAAGAATATAAACTCCTAAATTTACCATTTCCTGGTCTCGAGCCCAGGCGACACAAAGCGGAAACACACTTTGTGTGGCCGTTTCCCATCGAAGCCTTATCAAAATTAGATTTGGCGGGAGCATAACTTCCTATTCCATTACTCCCACGGCGCTACCACTATTGCCGTTGGCTAAATTAAGTCAAACTATGATGCTGATAATTCTTGAGATAAAGTACTCGATTCCCATTCCTTGCAGGCCAGAGATAACCACTATACAACAACCTAAACAGGGTTTCAGGTAATAATTGGTTATTGCCCGCTGCTGCGAGTTAGATTTATAGTCTCTGCTTCGAATGTTGGAATTCGGTAAGGTCCTCTCCGTTGCTCATCCGCGGCGGCACGATACAAGCGATGTCTAACATCATACCATAAGAGCCACAAACCTTCTGTAATCCTCCTCTCCAAGTCTCCAGGCTCTTGATTCGTTGTACCACAAGCTGTTTTACATTGTCTCTGAGTCCACAGCCCTAATTTCTTAGATACCTTTCTGACTAGAGCCATCTTGGACCTCACTCCATCCTCGTCCCCTCGCT
>LDUD01000032.1:145748-171989 GCA_012184295.1 Dactylella cylindrospora
TCTATAAAGATAGCAAGGTGAAGTATGCAATAGCTGGCAGAATTAATTACGGTTTAGCCCAGTCTTGTTCCTCACTATCCGCAGTAGCCTAGTTGTGGCTACGATTGAGGAGGAAGCTTAGTTGAAACTCTCATGGGGCGACTCCGTAGATAGCGATAGCATAATATCATTAGCACTGACACTTTCAACATGCAACGCGCTTTCTAGAAGCAGCTTCTCCCTGAAATCAAAACATTCATCCAAGTCTTCTTTGTGGGCAACCTTTAATTGCCAGCTATAAGATCAAGCTTCTAATGCCACCAACATATTCGCTTCCGTCCTCCGATCAATCACCTAGAGAGCAACTAGGATACTCAAGCATTCACAATAAGCTCAACGTTATAGCTCTGCCAATATCCGTACGTCGTCAACAAATCTTCATTTTACCCCCTACAGGATGCCTGCCGTTGGCCAATTTGTCCAACCCTGTAGATACTATGTCAAAGGCCAATGCCACCAAGGTGTTGCATGTAAATTTGCCCACCTTGATGCCAACTCAGAGTCTGCGGTCTGCCAAGCAATTGACGATACTCTCGCGGCGGAGGAGGAGGCAACCGTCTACCAAAAGTTCAAGTACCAGCCGCCGCCCAGCTCAGAAATGATCATATTCAAAGACGAAAGCTCCTATAGCAAATCAAAACTTATCCCGGGAATGGCGCAAATAACCTTCGGTACCAATTTTATCGTGACGGATGACCATCTTGATGATCTTCTCGAGAGAGAAGACCTCCTTGGTGGCCTTGAAATCCTAATTATCAAGGGATCTGAGGATACAGTTATCTATGAGCCTGTAAAAAGAAGGCAGGAGAAGAAGGGCAGAGGTGGAAAGACAAAAGCCTCCGGCAAGGGAAAGACCGGTGGAATAATCAAAGCTGCTGACCAAATTTACATCACGAACGAGAGAATCGTACAAGTCATCCGTAAATGTCCTCACCTGCGAGTCATCCATCTCAGGGCGTGTGTCAACCTCACTGATACTGTCCTCGAGAATATTCTTTCGAGTTGCCTAGGCATCCAGGAAATTGTCATCACTGGTGAGTGTAATTCCACTAGAGCTCAGAGTCTACCCAATGATCTCAGCGGGCAACATGCAGCCCCCCTAGGTTATAATGTTTGGCCATCCTCGATATTTGCTGACCATGCCATATTCAAAGCAGGTCTTCCCACACAGTATGGCGCGATCACTACGTCTTCCTTATTAAATATCTTGGATAATCCAGATTTAGGCAAAGAGCTATGCGAATTAGACCTGACAAACCAGCCTCTAGACCCGCGCGTAGTCGCCTCCTCATCTTGGCAAAGGGCAGACATTGTAATTGTCAGTGGACTGCAGTGTCCGGACATCCCGGCAAACAGCCAAGAGCAGACCCGTCACTACACTGCTGGGTACGTTGTTTGCATTGAAGGCATTCCGTTGAAGCTCAAAGATGTTTATCGCCCCGTCCTAGGCGAATGTGAAACCGGCACCTATCATTGGCTGTCCCGCGATGAGGCCATTGAAAGACTGCGAGCCTATTATAATAATATACTACCTGAGGAAAATATCATGAGAAATCCACGCTTACCAGAGGCTTCCACCGCTGATAGCCAAGACGAAGAGGCTGATGAGTATTGGAAAGTGCAACAGCAAAAAGCCATCGCCGCAAAGCAGAAGACGGAGGCGAAAAAGTCAAAGAAAAAGAAGAAGAAATTAAAAGAGAAGAGACCTAGCTCCCAAAACGCTAGCTTAGGGGATCACGAGGACAACGAATCTCATGATACCAATGCTAACCCAAAGAAGAATACTGAATATGGACCAGATGTTACTGGGGTCATCAAGATGCTTGACCAGTACCTTGGTCGCCAATACTTGTTGAGCAAAGGCATGCCGGCAGACACTTTTATTCCACCCGACGAGCCCGGAAAACACAAGGCTAACGAGGCCTAATTAAAGAAAAATATCATATAAGCACATATTTTTAAATGCCTATAGATGGAAATATTAGCGTTGTGATAGAACATTGTGCTTACATAATCAAATAGCCATATTCGCCGGACGAAGATGTGAATAGGTATACCTAAAAATGTAGGAAAGGGCCCATATCATTTCAGCATCCCGGTAAGGAATCGGGCTTTAAATCGCTATTGTGACACATTCAGCGACTTCGGGCGCACCAGCTTTATAAATTTAGTCGAACCAAAAGTATTAATCATACTACAAGAGGTGATAAGGGGGTCTCCACGTTGGTCCAACTTTCCGATGAAACTCTTGCGCCGCATTAAATAGAGCCCTCGCCATATCTCCCTCCAACTTTGCGTCATTTCCTCTCAATGCCCGTCTCCTAAACTTCTCGATTTTTAAAAGCGGCAGTGCAACCTTAACCATAACGTCGAAGGACCAGTGACTGGTATCCCAAGCCTCGTAGGCACCTTTCCCTATTATCCTCAACGCTGTTAACACAACATACTGACAATTATTCCAATACCGCTCCCTTTGTTCGAATGTCGTCGGCGTTACCCGATTCCACCAGGTTGGGGTACAGCCCCTCCAAAACCCATGACGTAATGACACATATCCATTCTGTGGCCTCGCACTGCTGCAGGCAATCGCGGCTCCAGTGAATTCGAGTGGCATATCATAAAAGTATGCTTGTGCCGTATATATTAAGACGGTGAAAACGTCAAGGCTATAAGATACGAGGTCGTTCTTTGTTCTCAGGACCCGAATACATGGCTCCAGCATCATATCCACGTCCACCTTCAGATTACAAAGACTCTCCTCAAGTTGGAGTATACCAAGAGAATATAGTAGAAATTTCGCCCCCCTTAATTCCGCGTCCAGGTACCTATTTCGCAAGACCTTGAGCGTTTCGAGGCGTATTAGGGCTTTTCCACGATACATGGGGAAGTATTCCGTCAAGTTGAGGCGGGTCAAAGATTTTCGAAGAGAGCGCATAGTGATGCTTTCGGCGTAACGATTATGCAGGGTTCGAAAGTTCCTGCAGGTCTGAGTAAAGCTTACGAGTTCTTTAATTTTCATGATCTCCATGAGGCTTAGTAGGATATCTGCAGGGAGGTCTGTAATCCGGACGGGTGGCTTTTTGGCTGATTAAGAGGGTTAGTTATCAAACTTCTGCCACTAACTTCGCGTTTGATGCGCCAAGGTGTGTATCCGGAACTCTTAGAGAGACTTACAGAGGTAATGAGAAAGATCTAAGGTTCTAGGGAGGAGCCCACTTGTCTCTATAGACTTCCTAGCCGCCATTTTAGAGAAATGGTCATAGTACTAGTTCGGAGAGATATCTAAGCCTAGGGCTCCCGAAGGTATGAAATAACTTTATGCTTATACTAAAGGTCTCGCCTATAGGTGTTTACGTATTTAATTACTTATGCGACCTCTCACCCAAGTATATATACTGTATACACTCCATCGGCGTATCATCACCGCTCAACACTTCGTACGTCGATGATTATGCAGAATCAGGTAATTGTGAGCCGCGAATGCATGCAGACTCGACTGATCAACACTAAGAACGGATTTGCAACATCTCAGTGGACCACTCACATTACATCCTCTCCAATAGTGTGTTTGTAACTACTAATCCCGATAATATCCTCCCCTCGTTAAGAAGGTGGTGCCTCCCACCTAGCACCACTGAAGCGGACTAGATCCTAGAGTTACCAGACGCTATCAAGGGCCTTCCTTCTGTTTATCTCGACCCAGTTGTCCTTGTAAAAGACTTTTTTGTCAATCTCGAGCAGTGTCAGCTCTAAAGATCGCTTTAGCCTCTTCCTCAGTTCTGACTGTTCCTCAATCCGTTCCATACCAGCCTGCCTATCCCAATTATATGCATCTCGATATAGCCAAGGCACGCCTGCATCTGGGTAGTATACAGTAAAGCCGGTCTGAAGTCCCATCCACTCTGTCAGATATTCGCCGGAGTCAGGGTTTAAGTCCGTAGTATCCAGCAGGCGTTCCTGAATGACTTCATGCATGACCTTAGTGACCGGCTGAGAGTACATAATCCTCGACATCATTTTCCGAAGGCTTATCCTAGCATCGGTCCAGTATCCAGAAAGTAGCCACTCCGGGTTTTCCTTTGCCTCCTCGGACTTTGATCCACCAGCGATTAGACCGAGGCGGAAAGGGATAAGATCAGGACTAAGTTGGTTTGCTCTAGTTGGAGTTATAGTCCTTTGTCGAACATTATCCATGTGTTCTAACTCTAAATCATAGAGGTATGTCTGGAAGAATATGATAAGAATAACATACACTTCCTCCTTGATTGCTGGGAGCTCAATCGAATTCTCAAAAAAGTAATACGTTTCCCGGTATATTCCGAGTTGTTGCTCCAGCGTCAGCTCAAGGATATCCCGAAGAGCGCAGAGTCCATCAGACCACAGTAGATATTCGAGGCCTTTTTTATAAGCCCCCAGTGAGCCCTCGATCGGGTAAATGGCATGATTTTCTATCCTTCGAAGGGATCGGAATCTTCCGATAGTACCATTGTATGAAAGAGGAAAGTATTTTGGAAAACTGGGTTCGACGTAAAACCTCAAAGAAGAAGCGGTGATACTTTCTGGGTATTCATTGTAAATGCCCTTCAGCAATCTGCAAGACTGCGTTAGTGATAGGAGGTCCCTCGGTGGTAGGAACTCCATTATACACATAAGGACTGGTGTCGGGAGTGCCGCCAGACCGTAGCCGGAAGACGTTTGAGCCATGGTTACTAAGTCGTCTATTATTCTCGAGTGATATTAATTATAGTTGGCAGCTAGGAACTTCAGTTCAGAATCAAACTAGAACTCCTTTATGCGCTTTTAAAGTTGCAGAAATGCT
Source organism: Dactylella cylindrospora (assembly GCA_012184295.1). Taxonomy (NCBI): domain Eukaryota; kingdom Fungi; phylum Ascomycota; class Orbiliomycetes; order Orbiliales; family Orbiliaceae; genus Dactylella; species Dactylella cylindrospora. The sequence continues at coordinate 150,607 of LDUD01000032.1, forward strand.
GGTACTAGCTTTGGCACCACAACGTCATCGGGAGCACAAAATTCTATTTATGCGACTGCAACGGTCGCCTGTTGCATTTTGGATAACAACACAGGTAATACTCTGGAAGCCTTCATGTGCTCCGATGAAAGAAAACCTTGGATGCTCTATAGCTTGGTCCATTCCACTTAATTTGCCCTTGGTCATAAGAGACGCTCCTACTTTATCTAGGTTGCGTCTAAAATATACGTACACTACCTTAAAAGGTTGTAAATTTATAATATGTAGTAACAAAACAACTGCTAGCGGGGCATTCATACAAGATGGCACTAGCCAGCCAGGTTAAAATAGGCTACCATTTAAAAAAAAAAAAAAAAAAAAACAAGTCGACCAGTTTAAGGGCAGCAGCGGAGATCCATGTATATAGTTATACCAGCAATGCCCCCAAAGAGGTCTATAATATACTATACAATGTATTTATATTTCTCAGAAATCCTCTGGTGAATGCTTGTGCATCCCACCCCTTAGCGGCACTGGTCGCGATGAGCATGTAAATAGTCAAAGTCGCTGACAAGCCCCAAAAGGTGTACCATACTAGCAACAATAACAGCCACATGTAATATTTGGTGACTATGTCCCAAAATATCAACCTTCCCTGGAAAAAATCGTTCCGGTATCTGCATATCAATTTTAGTGATGATCAAATATTTCAGCCTCGAAAGGCTAGCACCAACCTTCAAGCCATATGCCAATCCTCCAATTATGTTGAATAACCCCACATAGAGATACCAAATTATTCCCATCCTCTCTTTCTGAACCTCCCATCCATACCGTGCAACCCCATGCACTATTGGTATAAAGCTACTAAGTCCGAGAACTCCATACAAGGCTGCCCGTAACACCTTCGCTTTGGGAGTTTGGAATCGAGGATGAAGTGTTATTATGCCGCCGAAGAAGGCAATAGCGGATAAAATCCCCCAATATACATTACGAACTACATGGTCACAAAACCAGCCGTAGTATACAAGGGGTACCATGGCACCATACATTAAAATTAAGATCCCCAAATAGTCGAACTGAATGCTAACGGACTGGATTTTATGGGAGTGATTCATAAGGGTATGATATCTATCCCCAGGATTTCACAAATATCAGTCAATTTACTCCCTTCCACGCACAGAGGACTATAATACTTACACTGCAGAAAAGCAAAAGCATATAGCAACGCCAGTAAAGAATACTCCACACACTATGAGTTCTTCTGTTTTAGCGACTTTATACCTGGGTGGAACTTCAGTCGCGAAAACGTAGGTCGGTACAACCAGGAAGAGAAGGCTCCCTACTATGTGAGACCATATGTTGACTTTATAATTTGCGTAGTTAGAAATTTACAGCTTCACAATTGTCAAGGGGTGCTTGGCTCCACTTCTTGGCTTACCAGTCTCATTATGAATTGCCCAAATACTACGGATGGACTTTCTAATAGAGTAGGATGGTGCTCTGAACCCAGAATGGATATACTTATTATCTCTACCAACATGCAACAACGGAGTGCTATAAGTAAGTATTTATAGGGTAAAGAGTTATGGCGTGTCTCACGACGCGAGACTGCCCATCCTTCTGCCACACCGGTTATGGTTGAAGACTTCAGTAGGGTATGGGGGTTAACATACATTAGCCATTCCGCTGCCGCTCAGAATTGAATTGCCAGTTTTCAGGTTGCGTTAGCTAGGAATCTGGCCCCATGCGTTGTTAAGGCTCAATGAAGCAATGATAACTTACGCGTATCTTCCAGTAGCAAGTTCCCACCCGCCGGGTCTATCTCCTTTTCTGTTATATCAGATTTTCCCCCTGAAGTTCCACTCGCAGATTCGAGAATCGATATGGCTTCCAATATCGAGTGTGTGCTGTGAGTGAGTTGCCCCGAACTTATCCCTGCTTGGTACTCCAAGTCTGTATTTTCTTTGATCCTAGCATTGGGGATATCGACTCTTCTATACTGCCAATCCATTTCTAGAATTTCTCCTGAATCATGTCGGGTATGCTAGTGATGCGGTAGAAGGAGAATAGGGCATCTCCGCTAGAAATAATAGATCGTGATTGCAGTTATATAATAAGTCATTATCTTGTTATCTTGTGGTCCCGCCAATGCCAAACAAGAGCCTAGTCTAGAAGTACTCACTCTACAATTAGAATCTATGGTACAGCTACGCAACAATCCATATTTAGTAAGCGGGTCCTTGAAAGCATTTCACCTCCTTCGCACTTCGCACTTCGCAACCGATCTCACTTTTAGTCGCCCACACTCATGCAAGAACCAGGGCAAGCCTTGGCCATCCACATCCTAGGCAACCGCTTGACAGCTGGTGAATCCCACGGGCCAACACAAAAATGATGAGATTTCAAGATCGTTTGCGAGACTAGATACAGGCATGTGCGTACGCGCATGTGGAGCTGTAATCAGATACCCCGAAACAGGTCTTTCCAAAAGAGAACCGTATGATTACTCTATCAACTACCCTAGCCAAAGTTGACAGGGTAATTTTCTTATTTAACGCATCACATTACCAGTTTTGATATTTCGGCGTGGTCGCGATTGGTCAAGGTTATGCAAATTGCAAAGGGGCAATTTCTAGCCATAGTATATATCAGCTCTCAGCTCCAAGACGCATTACTTTTAATGAGATTTCTCGCTCAGGTAGACCTAGTCTGGTGGACACAACGGAAGGTAGCGTCCCCCAAATTAAGGTAGACCCAGCGGTGGGTGCTTTCAAGGCCTGGTTTGCGCTTTACTGCATTCCTGATAAAGAGAAGCGCAGGGAGAGGTTTCATTAGCAGTTAGTAGTAGACCGAGTTTCCACTCACTGACAAGCTCAACTTGTAACTATTTCAACTAGCAGGACTTACTCTACCAGCCGGTTCAAAAAGGATGTCCTTACTCATCCTGTAGTATCTTAATCAAGTCACATTTACGTAGCCTACATTTATCCTAACCTATCGCTCTGAATAGTATTACAAAGCAAAGTGAGAAGAGGGCCTTATAGCTCTCATTCCTTATCATACCCAGCAACTCTAGACTTGATATGCTAACCCCAGAGTTGTTATGACATAGCTTTGGTTAAGTAAGTAAGTAGTCGAGCTAACTTTATTATTACAATTCACCAATTATATCTTCCAACGGACAAGTGTCTACTTAAGAAATTTGGAAAGCCACCTCAGGCTCCTCTAGTTCATCAGGATGGCAGGATTTGACTTGCATGTGAGCTTTTGCAATCAGAATCCGTAGGTTGCTCCCTCTGCAGCTCTGTAACAAGAACCATGGGAGTAGGGTTGACTCGTGTTGAGTAAGTTGGTAGGTAAATAATGTGCTTGCAGTGGAGACACATCCGCGGTAACACCGCTCAAGCAACAACCTTGGTGATTGACTTGCCATATAAATTTGAAGCTAGAAATCGCCTCGACGATGCCAACAACACCTCTCTTATAGTTGGCAAGGCATGCTCACCAAATCTCTTGCCCTCCACACACAATAATTCCGATACAACCCATTCAAAACAATGGCAGATGGTCTTATTCCTGTTCCATCTTCCCCTCCTCCTTTAACACTATCTTCATCTTCATCACCGCCCTATTCTCCTGACTCACCTAGTCCTTCCACCCCTTTGCACCGTTACTCGACTTCTTCAATGTATCCTCCTACCCACCGGCAGTATTATCAGGGTAATCCTCATTACATTCCTCAACAAACTGGATTGACCCCCTATCAGTACACAATGGTCATGCAACCCGCCCCATTCCAGCCACAGATGCCATTTTCGAATGCGAATCCCGCAATGCAGGACAATCAGCAGCCAGCTACACCCCAGGTCAATAATATGGATGGTAAGAATCTCATCTCCGTCAAATTATCATTAAATCGGAAAACATCAGACTCACGATATAATTGAAATATTAGACCTCAAGTCCATCCCTTGTCCATATTTGAAGAATAAGGGTCAATGCCGCTTCAATGAAAGCCGCTGTCGCTACACACACAGTTTCCCCCGGGAAGTTGTCGACGAGGATACTGAAGAAGAACTCTCTTTCGATAAGCTCCCATCGGACTCAGTCCAGGATGCATCTCCTCAAACACAAAATACTACCCCACCCCAAGCCAAGCCTGTTCCTGCTAGCAATAATGCCGGTAAAAATGGACACACACGCAAGCCATACCCTCCTAGAGCTCAAATCCACGGACGTCAACATCACAATGGATATCAAGCAAACGGGAAGTCCAATTCTGTGACTTTGAATCCTCCTTCCAAGCTTTACAGCGCCTACGAAGCAGAAAGGCTTCCAGATGATCAGGTCTACCGTATCGTCAATCGTAAAAATCCTCTCGATGAGGCTCTTCTCTCCTATAGCGATGAGAAAACAGGCCAACGTGTCACTCGTTCCAACATCCGTGAGATCCGGTTCGAGAAGGCTTTTGGCCGTGTCTTCGATGTCCATCTGCAGACAATCACCTCCCGTGATAATCTAGCTCAAAATCTTTCCTATCTTTCCGTCAGCAATGCTTCGGGCCTCACCGACGAGGCTATTTTTGGACTTGGAATTTACTGCAATCCAAAAGTCATCATCTTGACCGGAGCCTTCAACATTACTGATGCTGCCTTTTTGGGATTATGCATCAACTGCAAGGGTCTAGAATATCTTGAGGTCACTGGTAAGTTGTGACAATCCTAGTTCAATAATTTACTCAGGTTGATGATTATGCAATACATTCATCATTGCACAACACATATATCGTGTAAAATGCAACACTTAACTAATCATCATTACAATCACAGGCTATGACAACAAGATGGGCCGCTTGACTTCATCTTCTCTTCGCATGCTATTGGAATCACCGACTGTTGCTCCAGCACTCAAAGAGATTGTCGTCAAGCATCAAGCTATTTCTTCCCAAGTTGCTCTAGAGCTTAGCCGTGCCCGTCCGAGCCTAGCCATCACCACCGGCACCGTTGTCCCCGGAACCCGTGACGTCAATATCTATCTTTGGTGTGCCGGTAACCTCGCTTTCGTCAATAATTTCGTTGTTCAGTAAACACGATTTCCTGAAAAACTCTAGACTTCGAGATCAGTTACTCCTGGAATCTAGAGTAACTTTCAACAGTGGAGGGGATAATGCTTTGTCAAACATTTCTTCCCTTCTCCCAACGATTGAATACTTTCAGGTGAGACATGCGAGATACGTGAGATACGTGAGATTGCATGGACTTTCCTTTGTGTTTCTATTCTGCTACATAAGTCTCAATAGTCCCCTTAAACTTGTTCTACTACTTAGGTACTTGTCAATACCAGAAAGCCTCGCTCTTATCAAATCAAACGGGACAGTCGTTTCCCCGTAGCCTCCCTCAAAATAGTGACTAGTGTTCTTGTATTTATTTTATTTCATGGCTCGGCCCACTATGTCAAGTGCGCTACGAAGTAGTTATCATAGCAATCCCCAATAGGCCCTAGTTTTAGTGTTAACATTACAAGCTTAGAGCATCGGATGGTAAATAAATCTCGGTGTCAATAAACTTCAGTATGAGGGAAACGGAATGTAAACCTTCTCAAAAATCGGCTATATGGTATTCAATAGCTTTTTGCGCGCATGCTACTCTAAAAGGTATTGATATAACTTAGAAGAAGATCATCAAGCTCACAGAGAAAACTGCTAACACTAGACAAAACGTATTTGAATCAGGAGATATTACTAACTGGAAACAAAACAGCAATGGGAGTAACGCTATAAGTCTACAAAGTCAAACAGGGAGAATTAGATGTGTTACTACAAATACAACGAGGGATTCACTCTAGGTCTCTTGCCACTCTCTCCATCGGCGCATCCTCGTGGGTTATTGTAAAAGCACCATTCGCTATCCTCTGGGAAAAAAAAATATGAAGTGCTCCAAAACACGGTATCCTTGCAAACAATGTATTCATATGCGTTTCCGATGACACTACATCCTCACTTTGTCGTTTCTTCAACACAGCCGTAGGAGGCATAATTGCGACATTTGGGGCTTCAGTTATTTGTTCAGGGCTGCCCAAATCGAGTTGTGTTAAGCCCTCTAGATGGGACGGGGGGAGAGGAAAGTTCATGCAGAAACCGCGTAGAAGGAGGAAAAGGAGATGAAGGGCCTGTAAACGCATTTTCTCGAGCGAGTCTCGTGGCGTGGGTAGTAGTCGTGGACTCGGAGCTGACTTAAAACGGTGGTATGGTAAGAATTGTAAATGTGATAGAGGAGTTTATGCGGATGGGTATGCGAGCGTATCTCAAGAAGGATAGCTTTGCAATGTAATTGTTTAATATTTCCGAAGGTAGCTATAGATCGAACGGAGTAATATAGCTGGGGAGCTGAATAAAAATATATAGTCACTTGGTGGTCTCGGGTCTAGACGACACAAGCACAAACATACTTTGCATGGCGGAACAAGGTCCATAGCTATCATACCAATTTTATTTACGTATTCCACGTTATTCCAGGAAATTCAACATTCTATTTGTTAGAAGTGGAGTTTTGATTTCCAATCACTCTTTTTCACTGTAGCTGTAATTGTCAATAGAACGTTTGAACAATCAAACCCCCTTGCTTTGATCTAAGCCTCCTTTTGTGAGCCTTACGGCTGCATAAGTTCAAACAACGAAGATTATATATAATTAGTAAGTAACTAGAACGCGTATATACAATCTCTCCTGCTAATTACATTACCCCTTGGTAGTATTAATCCACTCCTTGCTCTCGCCCTCACCATCAACACCTAGGCACCTATGTCTACGCCCACGCGAGCCTAGCAACACACTCCTTCCACCCCCGATCAATAGCGACTCGAATAATCTCGTCTCTCAAGCCGCTTTTCTCAAATAGATTGGGTGGCAGTTATCGTGGCCAACACCATCAGCAAACCAAAGAGTTCTCTTACTATCACCAGTAGACTCGTCGTTAACTTGGCAGCTGTACCACGCGCTCCTCCCACCGAGCAGCAAGAAACCATTCCTATCAAACGAAAATTCCTTCCATTCAGTGTACTCGCCCGCCGGGATAGGGGTGCTGTCCTTCTTTTTTGGGATGAATAGCATCAACTTCATCTTCATGTTGACGTAAGCTGGTGGACCGAGGGTGGCGTTGAAGCCAGCCGTCACTGGAACTGGAGGGCAGCCGAAGAGTTCACAGTCTTCTTCGGATGTGCCAGGAGTATAGGAAAGGACGCCAGACTTGAGCTCCCAGCGGGAAGGGTTCTTTTGGTCACCATAAATCTCAAGATTCGGGGTTGCTCCGAAGTGCCAAAAATTGTCGAGCTTGAGGTATCGATTATCGAGACTAATAATTGAGGTCAGTAAGTTTGATCTACTTAACTAGTACAACTATTTTAGCAATTGAGATATGGGAAGGCAGGATCTACATACACGGTGTTGGGGGCTTGAATGAAGAGAGAAAATGGGCCAGGAGGAAGCTGACGTGGTACCACCGGAGCTGGAATAGCGGAGACGACGGCTGCGAGAGCAGCAAAGACAGCAGTATACTTCATGGTGTCGTTGGACTGGACTTTGAAAGGAGATTTTGAGGCTAAATAGAAATTTTATTTAGAATTTGAATGAGCGTGTAGATGAACGAATGTAGTGATGTTTGTTGCACTAGTGGATTGGATCTTACGGAGTAGGTGATCGTCGGGTTTATATACGAGTCCAGTGCACAGGCTCTCTAGCTCTATCTTTCGAACAAGTCACCGGCATAAGCCCGGACCTATAAAATCAAAATTTTACACTCACCATGACGGTAGACATAACCGTCGGCGATAATGTTTTGTTTGTCATGGCTTTATTGCATTGTAGATGGTTGAAACGAAACAAGAAACTGGGTGTTTAAAGTTTCGCAAGGGGACCTTGAAACATGTTTAAGCCGTATGCACAAATCGGCTTGAATGCAGGCGTATTGATGTGTAAACTAAGCGCGATTGCGTAGGCGAGAAATGTGGTGGTGGGCAATCACGCTCTCCCGCGAAATGCCTTTCCTAAACACTAGCGGAGATATATGCGTTGAGGGCATCAAAATCCAACACGCTAACCTTCTTTCAGCCAACATTGCTCGAGCAGATGCCTATTTTAGATCTTGGCCGCAAGCTTAGCTTAGGCAGTGGAGACCGAAGTCACAGGTAAAATATGCAAACAATATAACGATTCAACAGCAGGCTCTAAGCTTCATACACAAGACGGACCGTAGTCCTGTTGGAAGCATATCTCATGCCAAGTAGCAACACGCAAGAAAGTGCTGCCAAAAAGGAAAAGTCCTTCGATGTATCCTCAGTCTCCGTTCTATATGACCTCCTCTGCCTTGATAGCAGCCTCTGCCAATATGTCCGTAGTCAGAGGAAACCAGCTAACATCTTCTCATGAGAATACATCTGCCTCCCCTTCCTCCTAGGCCTCCCAAACTTTGTGCCCGGTTTCCGAGTCTTGGCTTGTGCAACTATTCTTCCACCTTTCCAAACGAATGTAACTGATTGACGGGGACAATGCCCCAGTTATGGCGTAGCAGCAAGGGGGAAAGGGATTCTCTTACTGATCGAGGCTATGAACTAGTGAGTGCCTACTAAATACAATTGTACTGACTAAAAAACGTCAGCATAGCTGAGCAGAATGAAATTAGCAGAGCGAGTAGGCCATGCTGTTATAGCCTCAGGATAGATTGAGGCTTCACCTGTGAACCCCTAGTCTTAGTTACCCTCGAGCACTAAATGTAGAGTACTTGGTGTATACAGAAAGCGATTTTCAATCTCTAGGGTAGATAGCATGGCTAACAAATAAGAAAAAGCCTATGGATCTCTGATCTTCAAGAAGGCTATTCTATTAACGGACTTCCGGGGACGACCGGCTCTAGATTTATACGGATCATGGACAGTCATCTTGCAGATAGTTTGGTCTGCAGATAATGATCTGTGGTAATTAATATAGAAAGACCCATTTGGATTGCGAGTGAATTCGAAGCTATCAGAAAATCCTATAGTCCTAGTAGCAAATTCGTTAATCGAAGATCTCTAGCCATATTGAGTAATCAAAGCCACGAATTGAAATGCATCTACCCTACTATTAAGCATTTCAGACAGCTAGCTGAAGAGTACAAGAGAGGATAATGTAGAGAGGATAGAGTTGGGTTGTAAATGCAAATTCAAGTCGTCCGCGAAGTACTGGCATCTCAATGCAATAAGCGGTAAGCCAATGACGGAGAGAGGTGGAAGGGGCAGTGAAATAGGATCATACTCAGCTGCTGCAAAGTTTAACCAGAAAATCGGCTAGTAACTCAATTGCGGGCCTTTGGAATTCACTACTATACTATCCGTTACAGGCTTACACTTTTGAGAGAACGGAACACATACAATAATACTATCTAAGATCCTTAACTAATTCTGAACGCTCTCCGCACCTATGTTGCACTCGGTAATTCGGCGAATTACAGTGTCAGTCATTATGTATTTTCAAGGCTCCAAGTAAGATTCGGCCGGATCCAAAATCCGTGTATGTTTTCCATGATGGCAACACAAGGCGGCCCTTGCTGAGGCTCCCCGTCGCACAAATGCAGCTTTTCCCAAATTAATCTGCGCGATCCCTGTCAACACGCCCAGCGAGGGCGCAATATCGATAACATGCAATTTCCCATCTGCATGTCGTCGCACCACGCCATTTGCTACTAGCTACTGTTGACGCCGATTTCCCGCATCTTCAGGGGTAGAAAATTAAATAAATGAAATTTGGATTGCGGAGATGGCCAATATGGGGACTCTCCATATAACACTCCATTCCCCAGAATCTCCAATTTAGCGACTCGACTCCCCATAACCTTAATTAATTAACTTTCTATCGACTTGATTCAATTCCATACGCTCCTTTATGTTAGCTAGCTTTGAGTCCTTTGTAGGAATTCTCTCTCTTCAAGAATGATTTGGAAGGTGTCGCTCATTTCCCTATTCCTTCTCTTTAAATCATGTTCTGCAGATGGCTGTTATTTAGGTATCTTTCACTCTATATTCTTTGCTCTCAGCTCAGCCGCATTTAGGCAAACCTCTCCTCAGCAAATCTTGATGGCTCCAGACAACTGATCATGCAAGAACCTCAACTCTCTAGAATGTCGAAATGATAATTGCCTGCAAGCAATCAAGGCGACTCCGTCCTTTGGCTCACAATTTTGCACCCCGACAGTGCCGTATTCCCCGACCACTACGACTGTCACTACCACTAGGTCAGTATGCAGTACTGTTACAACCGAGGTTCCGGTATTTACGACAATCACTACTGCCCAACTGACTATCACAACGTAAGACCTATCCACCATCTATCACATCCCTACCCTATATCTATGCTGCAAAAATTCTGATTGCTTCTCTACGAATATAGTCGAGTAACAACAGGCTCAGATGGCCTCCCCATTCCTGCCTCCACGAATACTCTCACAACCGAAACGGTCCTTAAGAGACGTGACGCACCATGTCCTACCTCGAAGTTCCTAGCCACCTGCGAGAACAACCAGAAGATGGTTACCAGCGCCTGTTATTGCTTTTTAGGTGGCATATCTCCGACAAGCACGGTCACAAGCACCGCTTACAGGACTTGCCGGACACCGGTCACGGTTTCTGTATGTATAAATGCTACTCCCGTACGAAACAAACATCTTGAAATGATTATATTAACACGAAAACTCTGCAAAGACCACAAGGACATACACGGCCACGGTTGAGGTCTTTTTTACCACCCTGACCACAACAGTACCTACCCAAACACCGACGCTTGAAAATCCCAATTTCGAGGAAAGCGATACTTCCATTTCCCCATGGCGGACATACCTCGATTGCCTTGCAGACTGCCCCGTCTCGGTGGCAACGGATCCAGACGCTCCTACCCCGCCGAATGTTGCGAAAATCGAGTTCAATGATGTCTTTGACCTCCAGACCTTTGCTTGGATTTATCAAAACATGTCGTACCTGGACACAACCGTCTTCTACCGCGCCACGTTCTCTTACAAGCTCTCTCGGCCCACCACACAGCCCCACCTTCAAATGTTGGTGTGGGCGGGACAATACATTGACCCGAACCCAAATTTCCAGCCTCAGCTGATTGCGAGCGGATTCTTAACCAGTGATCAGTGGACAACGGTAAATACAAACTACTTTATTCCGTGGAGGGATCAGCTGGAGTTTAGGGTAGAGACATATTATGAGGATGGGATGGGAGATATCGACGTCTACTTTGACAGCTTCAGTGTTTACCAGTTTGAGCCGTTTCCTTGAATTCCAATATGGCGATCTCGAGGCTCACCCCGATTGAGACGAGGGATCCGAAGGCCATTTATTGATCATCTGACGATTCCATTGGAGGAGGTAAGAAAATTCCTTTATTTACTCTCCCCTTTGAGAGTTATTCGACGCGGAATTCCGAATCTATTATATATTTAAAGTTGTAATTACATTAAATTCCAGCAGCTTAATCGTAATTTAAACGACTCCTTCCAACGAAGATACGGCGGTCTACTTGTGCCAAATGGGATGCTACCGAGCTACCTCTGTACTTCTTAGGTCTTAGATAAACTTCGCTGCAATCTCAGCATCCGAGAAGGTTTTTCCTTCCAGTCGCATCCTATCCAACCAAGACTTATAGCGAACCCGCCTCTGGTGCATCGTCATCTCAGCGCGAATGCATTCTACGCGCTCTGGTGAATCCCCTAACCTGTTCAGATTAGCCACTCGTATCAGAGCCTCTAGCAGCAGCAGAGGCTTCATCGTCATGGCCGACGCGATCCACTCGGTGAGTCCATTCGAGGATCGGTCCCAACATGGCTCGGGAAGATTACCCCAAGTTTTACACTTTGAAAATTCATGTTGGATGCTAGCTGCGACCATGTGATTCCCCGCATACGGAAGCGTCTTCTCGGCCATTGACAGGAGTTCATCGACTACATATTCCCCCGAAAGCCCCAATCTGATGACAGCAAGGACTTGCTGAAGGACCCCGTCGTCAAAACGCACATCAGGCAAGTCCAAACCAAGGTCAATCGACTTTCGAAAGTCGCAATATAGAAGGGCTTCCGGGTACGGTATGCAGTAGCCGGCGTAGTAGTGACACTGGGCCCCTAGTACGCAAAACTTGTAGGTGTGCATCCTCCAAAACTCCTCTAGCTCGGGGCTCTCATATTCCCTGCTACGATAGAATACTAAATGCCTATCGCCAGCATCCGCAAGCAGTATCCCAACAATCTCCGCGATCGTTTCTTCCAGCTTCAGCGGCTTCTTCCCATATTGTAAATACGCCATGACATCCTGCCACTGCTCATTTTCAACCGGATGGCGACGAAGGAATGAAACACCCTTGAAAGTGTCAGGGAAATAAGCCTGGAACCTAAGATCCTTGAGGAGCGACCGAAGAATCGACTGAACGATATAGAGGTGATGAGAAAAGAATACTCTTCGCAGAAGTTTAGAGGTAGAAGCCAGGCTTTGTAGGTCTTGAAAGTCTAAGTTGCAGAATATCTTTAGGAGAACCTCCACTGGTAGGCCAAGAAGTCTAGAGTCCAATCGTGTTGTGTTCAAATCATTGGAGTTGGCTAGAAGCGTTGTGATACCCGCATGATTGGTTTCCTCAAAGGACAGCAATGGCGTTGACGCCTCTAGAGAGCCTCCCGATCCCATAGTACACGCTTCGACACCCAGGCGTTCCGAGGGGGTGATCAGGAGACCCAAACAGTTTGGATTTTGGATTAAGTATTGGAGAGCCTTGCAGACTGGACGTGCAAGGTCTATGCATGATACTACGATGATAGCTTGTTGTGATTGATGCATGTTTGACTTGCGCACGTCGCGTCGCATGGTCCACGTTCGGAAACTAGAACGGTTGACACAACACGTGCATCTTTGTTGCATCTTTTTACTCGGCTATGGAGTTAGGTACTATAGCTATAGGTATTAGTTTACTAAGGGTCATGATAATTGCTGGCTCAAACTAGTTAACTCTGAATTTCCCTCTAGTTACATGAAGGGCCTTTGAAGGCTATCAAGCTAAAACAGTAGAGCTACGTATAAATAGAGTTTGTAAAATCCTTGATCCTAACGGACAAGGGGAAAGAATCGAAATTAAATATTAAAGAGAATTTTCTCAAAAATGAAACAAGAGCTCTAGAATCTCGAGGCGGTCTATAGCTATAACCATCGAGACTGCTCAATGTAGCGTATCAGAACAACTTTTGTCTATAACTTTTCTTATTGCTTTTTTTTCAAGCTGCACAGCTTCACCCCGAACCTCCACCCGCTTGTACTCCACCAGCACCTTACCCAAGGTCCTCCGTCATCTCTCCAACATCTCCAAACTAACCAATTTTTTCATGACTCTTTACCCCAGGACCTTAGACGTCGTAGTAGGCAACCGGGGTTGGAACCGGGACGACAGGGATGGTCGAGTTGTATGGGACGGTATCGTAAGTTGGAGGAACATATGGTGGGATCTCAACGTCCCGGATCCCGATGTTGCTGAGGACGCGACCCAAAAAGGCGAACGGTCCCGCTTGCTCGGCATTGACAGGGGGAGCATGGGCATCAACAGGAGGAGTATGAACAGCCACGGGCACGGTCGGGTAGCTCGAGGTGGCAGAAGCGGTAGCATTGGCAGCCGAGCTTGAAGGCAACTTCAAGTTTTCGAGGTTGACAACATGGTGGAGAGCCTCAACTGCCGAGGTGCTGCTTGAAGTTGGGAGAGCGGTGGAATTGGAAAGAGTAGATGAGGCCGAAAGGCTGGTGGAAGTTGCGCTCAGGCTGGAGGATGTGATATCCACTTGTCTCATGTACAAGGCGCTGGAGAGAGGAGCGGCCGCAGCAAGGGCGATGGCGATGAACGTCTTGGTGAACATCTTGGAGGTTGGTAAGGAATTATAAATTAATAGGACTGTTCTACTGTGGTATATCGAAATTATATTCTTGCCGAAGAATCGGAGATTGTAGATGCAATTAGATTATTAGGGAGATATTAGTTAACTAGCTGAGTAGTAACGACTGTAGCGATCAGGTGAGCTTGCTGGTTAATGAGGACATGTTGGAGGGTGCTTGTTCCCTCCTTATATCTCGATGTCTCCTACCTCTAGCCGCCGCGAAATGAATATGCAGATGTCATATCCCGTGACCAGAAGGGTCATGGATCCCAAGTTCAAGAATCTAGCGTCTCCGATTTCCCATTTACAAAGGAATTGTTGATCATATTGCGTTCAGAAATCCACCCCTCCGACCCCCACGAAATGGCTATTCGCGCGAATCGGAATAATTGCTACTCTAAATGAAAGGATCGTAGAAAAAGCTATAGAGGGACATCGCTCATACCACCGATCACCCTGCCAATTTGGTAGAGTTATGGATGAGCATATGGTGCTTTCACGCCCTGCATTCCCATGTGCGTCCGCATTCGTTTCCCACGTTCTTGGGGCGATCATATGTTGTGCATTTTATATTGGGGAGTTGTACGTTGTTGCATTCCTGGTACCTGCGGCCGAATGAACGGATAGGAATTTGGCGGAAGGTAACAACCACAAGAAGCTTGTTTGCATCACTTGAAAACGTCAGCAAAATCCGATACCATGGTATGAAGCCTCGGTAGAGGTAAATGATTCTCGCTACGTAATTATCGTAGAGATGAAAACGACATTGTATACTTGACAGCTGCTAGCTATATTGTCTTCTGGATCGGTCTCAATCGATCTCTACAGCTTGGATCTAACTTATTGGTTTTATCACAAGAAAAAAACATGAATGTGAAGTAATGTTGAGCTGGCTGTGTAGAAAAGTAATCGAAATGTTTGTGATCAGGTGCAGATTTGGGATTATTAAGCCCTCATTTCTTGAATGTCAACATACCTGTCCGCTTTGAATGCGGCAAGACTCACTGCGCACCCTGTTCAAACCGCAGATTGAGGCCTCTGAAACGAGGCATCAAATCAATCCAATCAAACTCAACCAGAGATTCACCCGCTGGTAATTTCTTGGCCGCTTCACATACACTGACCCTTGCGGCATCCTCGAGGCGTTGCTCATGATAGTCACGTGGGAGGTCGGAAGGCTCTGAAGGATCATCGTTGTGTGACACGCGAGCGCCCACCAGCTCGTAGATCAGGTGAGGATGGGCAACCTCACCTAAGAAACCCCATTTTGAAACTCCCAGCTTGAAGTCGGTGTTCTGTGAATATATCCCTCCCGGTGGAGTATTTGATCGATCTGTGGAAACTTCGGCTGATGATGGAGGAATTCCCCGTCCGGTGGGAGTTCAAAAAGATCAAAGGGTTGGAGCTCTAGGCGGTGACCATTAGGGAAAGTGACGAATACCGAAGTCCCTCCATTCCGCCTTATACATTAGCATTTTTCGGCTTAAGCTATTACGGGGAGCCTAATATGCTAGAAAGTAGAGTGCGCCATATCTCACCTGGGTGTTGGATGGAGATGGCGGTATCAGGGAAGATTTGGCTCTCAGGAGTATCGTGTCCCGCGTCTCCATACTCATACTCTTTTCTGAACATCATATGCATGTGCTCGAACATACGCGTTAGGGTCATCCCGAAGATACTGCGGGTGGCCCGTCGAGCAAAGATAATCCACTGTAGCAGTCTCTGCTCGTCCTCGCTCTCTTTTGGGGGGATATCACCTAGCTCTCCGGGATTATCTTGTTGCAGTAACTCTACATAAGCCTCAATCTCACTCTGGTATGTTAGGTACGGTGTCTCAACGGCGGCTCTGTCGCAGAAACCTGAATGAGTTGGAATCCCACTAGAAGGAGGCTGTATCCCGCCGTTTGGTACCGGGAGGACCTTCCAACGCTGGATTAGGTCGAATGTATCCACCACAGGTAGGTCGTACATGTAAGTCTGGCCCCAGCTAACCAAAATGCAATACAGAGCATCTCGGTCAGGGAACGGCTCGATCCCTTTTGCTTTACTGCGGTACTTAATCGGGTGGCAAAACATTAATTCGACTTCTCCAGCCAATACGCGATCTAGGTTTATCATATCGTAGGCGTATCTTTGTAGTTTCTTGGATTTCCTTGTCATCGAGAAGGCCACGCCCGTATTGTATAGTCGGTAATGTTTCCCACCGTACTCCATTGGAAAATATTTTGGCAGGTCTGGGTCAATCAGGGTATTTCGCAAGACAGCTTGAACAATTTGCTCCGGATACCTCTCAAAGATGGCAACACCAGAACTGCATGATTTATTCAAGTTGCAAAAGTCACCCTATGACAGATGCTTCATGACCTTAATCAACGCCGTCATCGGGAGGGTATCGAGCCTGGTGATTTTGCGTTTTCGTTTAAGGGCCTTGGGCCGGCGTGCCCGATTCTGGGTAGCCCTAGGCGGAATAGTGGGATCCATTGCTACTAGGAAACGCCTAGATGGGGTCGGGAGGGTGGTGGAACAAGGATTAACTTGTCCGGAGAAATATTCAATCTGACTATCAGTGGATAAGAGCGGAAAAAACAAGAATAAGATGAAGAGGATGTTTGTTGATGATTCTGTTAAAAGGATGCAGGAAAATTTGGAATTTGATGTAGACTTGGGCCTAGTAAGAAATTGCCTAGCTGTGATCAGACATTAGTTTCTAGCTGGCATTTGGTTACGCATGAGCAGGAAGTCGTCCAGACGCCGCACTACCTGTATGTTGCTCTGTAAGCAACAAAGTGGTCGAAGGATACGGACTATTTCGAAGTCCACGAGGATGCATAAAAAATTCATTTCTTTAACTAGCTCTAAGTGACTTCGTCTTCTCCATAACAAAAAAGAAAATAAGCCGTGGAATCCTCGAAATGCCAAATCAGAACCTTCGTAAATCATTCGATAAAATCAAATGTAGAAACACACTGGAGGCTCATATCCAAAGGAATTTAAACTCTTACGACGAATACCGATAAGGAAAGATAAGGCTTGCAAAGGAAGGAATATATGCCTGAACAAAAAGGACTTGCTATCAAAAGATGCCGACGGCCATATATGTAAAAAATGGCCCAAACAACAAAAATTTATCCAAATGTCAAATGTAAATCTGAACGGCAAAGGGCCCCGCTAAAGTCTTTGGTAAAAGTTGCTTCAAAGAAACATGGTCCACTGTAAGAGCTGTCCATTCCGCAACATCTTAACATCGGTACACTTTAATCTTCTTCTCCACTCGTGTTCGGCACACTGGGCAATTACTGCGTGGAGTGACAGTTCCCTCAGGACGGTTGGGCGCAGCAGGAGCTACAGTTTCTGCACACCATTGACAAAGTACTAGGTGAGCACAAGGAAGCAGGACTAAACCGTCACAGATTAGCATCAAGGTCTAAGCAATACAAAGAAGGAAGAAAAGCATACCTATGTCAGCTATTTGCCCATAGCAAACCTTGCAATCTACCATAATCTTTAGATCTTCCTCCTTCATGTTATCGGGTCGCTCTGGGTGATCCAAAGTGCGACTGCTCGAGTTGTTATTGTTGTTGTTCCTGCCAGCGCCAGTGCCGCCGTCCCTATCTTGTCTATTCCTCCATCCTTGAAACATAGCTGCATTCCTGACACCATCAACTAGACCCGCTATATCTCGGAGAGCCTCGTTTTGGCGGGTTCTGATCTCGTTTTCGCGATAACGGCGGTTTCGTTCAAAGCGCGATTGCTGCCGGTCCCTTTCGTTCTCATTATTTCGGTTTGAAGATGCATTGGTGTTGCCCGATAACATGGAGTCATCGGGAGGCACAAAGTAAGGACGTCTAATACGAGAGTGACGGGAGCGGTGAGGTGGTGTATTCTCATTAGGAGGAGGTCGAGTAAGGAAACCGTCCACAATACCATAAAGATTATCGCTCTCCATGAAGGGGTTATCCAGAGGTATCATATCCTCGTACTCGTCGGAATTCGACGATTGATCATCATCTGCAGTCAATCCAAATGGCATTAGAGTCGGTTCGTCGGGGGAGCGAGGATTATGGTTGTGGTTGTGGTGGTGATGATGGATAGGGAAGGCCGGATAGAGAGGGTTAAGCGGGGAAGTATTGTTGGTGTGAAGTCGGCTTTGAGCGTGCAGCTGATCGATTTGGCGTTGAAGATTGGCTCGGTGGAGGAGTTCGTAGTGGCGATTACGATGCTCTTGAAGCCTACGCATCGTGGCTTCAGGGTTTGCCCTGTCCTGGTTACCCAAGAAGTCCCTTTGTTCCACTTCCATCTCTCGACTCATACGACGCCTTTCCTCAGCCCTTTGGTACTCCTCATAGTTCTGAACAAACCTAGCATTATCATGGAGAGTTAGCATACTCGCAGCCATCTCCACGTTATAGATATTCAGTAGCTTGGTTTCGGTCAGAGGTGACAGGATAATTTTCTTAAGCAAGAGAGTCTTTGAGAGTATATTGGCCAAATCAGAAGGCCTCGTTACGGGCCATGTGTTGGAGCATTAAGCACAACAGCCTTACAGGATCTCATTGCCATAGGGCTCCGCAAACCAACACGCACATGGTATAATATCGGGGGACAGAAACGAAGAGAAAAGATTAAGAAATTCAAAGTGGGGATTTGACTCACATGGTACGGATTGGACTCTCGTAGTCTTCACGTTCTACATCCGCTCTAGAGCCTAAGGCTTGAACTAAGGGGTGGGCCGTCCTTTCCCTTCGTCTCGAATTATTTGCTGGGGGAAAGCCTTCACTGCCAGTTGAATTGTTACGTCCATGCAAAGATGCGTTGTTGTTTGAAATCGAACTTGCTCGTGGCCTCGTTAGGTTCCTAGGTGGAGAAAATCTTGGAGCTGGAAGGTGAGGCAAGCTAGGCAAGAAATTCGGAGGCACAGAAAGCCGGTTCGGGGAGGTTAGGCTGCTCCTTTGAGCTTGCGATTCCGGTGTCGACATTAGCGGGAAGCCGCTCATGCTGTGATCGTACAGAGTATTACGTAGTGGACGTTGGTTGGCTGAGAGGGGAAATCCTGGAATAGTCGATGACTGTGGGTTAGGAATAGGAGCATCGGTCATTGTGTTAGGAGGGCTGTTTGTAGCATTGTTAGTGCCATCGCCCCTGGAAGGCTGGCCTGTAGGCTCGTTGGTTTGGTTTCGGTCAGATTCTCCAAGTAATTGTGCGCTCCATGGCTCGCTGCTAGGCGATGCTAAGAAGAGTGGACGGTTCCTGCGCAGGGCAGACTGTGGTGGAGCTTCAGTATCACCATTCCCAACCAGTTCACTCGGACTATTTCCACTTCCATTCGAATCCGAGCTCTGGCTGCTCGGTGGAACATCGCTCATGATAGCATCTATAATGGTGCTGTCGATGCTAGTTCTGTTTGTGCCCGCATTGGCGGATGAAGTGGCCGAAACTGGGCGTTGGCTTTCCCATTCGCTCTCAACCCTTTCTCGGACTTGACGGCGACGAGTTTCTGCTGCACGATCTGTCTCAATATCTGGTGCCATGGACGCAAGAGTACGAGACCGCTGAGGACGTAATAATGACGAAGGAACAGATCGGTTTAAAGAATGAGGATGTGAAGAAGAATAAGAATGATAGGTAGCAGAGGGGGATTCGGGAGGAAGGGAATGAGAAGCAGCATGAGAACTCGAAGGCAAACTCTCTGAAGCGGCAGTACTAGCAGCAGCGGTGGTGGAAGACGTACCAGCTGTGCCGCGTCCTGTGTCCCGGTCACCATTACGGTCCCGGTCTTCGTCCATGGCCAGCGGGCGGAACCTTCGAGGGCTCCGAGGCCAAGAGGACGATTCCTCAAACGGCATACTACCCCTACGAGGATGTGGTCTGGTCGGAGAACGTCGAGGCGTAGATGTGGAGGTAACTGGTATAGACGGTCGGTTATCCGATAGTGTTCTCTGATCAGGGCCTTGGTTCCCATTGATGCCGGTCTGGTTGGTCGAAGCAGTTTCTAGAAAGCTCCCCATTTGTGCAATCCGTGAAAAACCAGCCCCGATGCTCCCAAGATTGGGGTTTGCGGATAGGCCTCCACTTGAACTGCCAGAACCAGTACTACCACTAGCTGCCGTAGTCGATGGAGGCACATTGAAAGGCCCTGGCGAGCTTAAAAGTTGGAAATACTCATCTTCTGCCTGTGCACTCAACACTCCCCCCCTGGATTGTCTATCCAATTCTGTCATTCTCTTTGCTTTATATCTAGCGTTGTGGTATTGAGCCAAGAGCGCATTAAACCCTGGTGAGAACCTTGGTTCGCCCGCAATTCTGCTTTCCAATTCTCCCCAAGCTCGGATGTGTTCAGCGACCACGGGGTGATATTCGTTCGAGAAATTCGGACTCATGAGACGAAAAATAGCGTACGACTCCGGGAAACCATCCTCTGGAGCTAGGATGGCGGCTTGGGCAGACGGCGTGAGTGAATGTCTGGCAGATTCCGAGAGTGTGAGACTTGGGGCTGAGGGCGGAACGTTGGGAGGGGTAGCGAGGTGGAAAAGATCCCAAGCGGTTATTCGAGGCTGGTTTTCTTGGTTTCGCGAGTTCAATCTGTCCCAGTAATCTAAGTATCAAGAGATAGTTTCCACCTCCCGAGGGAAGGCGGCCAACTTGGTGATTAGCAGGTGGATATTGGTGTATGATACGGCACGAAAGCTCAATTCTAAAATGTGATAGAGGGAGTTGTGCAGTGTTAACGATGGAAGCATCTCCTTGCAAACAATCTAGAAAATCAAACTCAAACAAGTCGATTCTCCATTTTTCAATTGGATAAGTGAAGGGGAAGCCCAATGTTGCAGAACTAATATTTCGCCAATCAAAGATTCCAAGGGCTTTTACAAATCAGAGGAAAGGGGATGGTAAGAATGCTGCAGTAGAAAACCAACCAATGTTGAAAGTTTCGAGGAGAAGTGCAGAGAAGCAACAACAAAAAAAAGGACCATCTATGTGTAGCCAAGAGCGTATGTATCGGCGAACAAACGCTGAGAACGGATAATCGGATGTATGCTATTTCTCACGATCAAATCTGTCTGTCTGTTCGTAAAGGAAGCATGTCATCTGATTGCATCGAGACCGAACTATCTGACGTCTACATCCATTGAGGGGTCTTTTTTTTTTTTTTTTTGGTTTGGCTGCGGGGAATTAGAGACGAGAGAAGTGTTCTTTCTAGTTACCTTTGCAATATGAGCAATAACGAGCCCATCTGGGTGCATCAACCACCATACCAATCCCATCGACGTATCTGGAGTTTATTTTATATCAATTTTAGCTTTCTGGTCAAGCAACACTGTAGGAAGTTAAAACTGAAGTGAAGAAAAATCGCTCTCCTCGCGGCCTCTCCCATTTTATCCAATCCCAAAAAATTCGATGATAGAGCTATCGAATGTCCCGCCGGCAATATTGGCAATAAAGACGTCCAGGTAGTTTTTTGTAAAAAAAAAAAAA
>LDUD01000032.1:176304-196108 GCA_012184295.1 Dactylella cylindrospora
ACTCATCCTTGTCTAATTCGATAGTATGGGCATGGAAAAAGCATGATGATCAACCAGCGGCCGAGGGGTAGCCTCACAAGTTTGGAAGTTAGTAATTATAAGCACACGAGGTATTAAACCTCCGTTTGCCGACATCATCAGCGGACACGAGGATCGATCGATCGCAACATACCCGAGCTATCGCAAATGGCTACAATACCCGCCAAAGTAGGGAAGACACCTAAAGGATGCAAATACAAAATCACTTGCTCCAGACTGGCCAAAATTTTGGTAGTGGTGGAACTTTCCGCCAATTGTTCATGTTCCCTTGAATATACACCTTGTCTGAGAATTACATCCCTGTTTCTCTTGGGATATGTTTGCCAGAGGTGGAGAGAGTAAAAATAAAAATTAAAGATGCTTTCACATTTTTTGATCATCCTCGACATGGATCCGCTGTTAAATGGTAATCAAGCGTGATATCGTTTAATCTACAAAAGCTACAGCCAGTTGTTATGTTGCTGCAATATCGTCAAATGACACGGGAAGAGTATCATGTGAACGATCCCGTTTACCAGCTTCACCTCGCCAATTCCAGATTTTAGCTGACTAGCGCAGGGAAAGGCTATTTAAGTGGGTAATCAGATTATTAGCTTGGGAAGCAAGGAAGGAGCTTATAACATCTAGTCATGAGCAACAGCTAAATAAATTGAATTAGGCTGTTTCGGAGGGCTGACATTGCAAGTTGTTTCCAAACAGATGTTATCGATAGAACCAATGCGGCGGCGGCAAGGCTTAAGGACTCGTTCGGGGCCGCTCCGCGCCGCAACGCACCCACATCCACCCGATTGATTGTTCTCCAGGGATTTTCTGGCGGCGGTTGTGCGGCAAGTCTAATACCCTTCCTAGTAGGCCAGACCTATGGAGCTACGTTTCGAAATATTCCCTTCGATTGTTTTTTTTTTACGAGTGTCTACTTACTAAGTAAATACCGGCTATATCTAGTGCGGTCAGCATGTCAAGTCATTTAATCCAGCAGCTGTCAATTCAACGAGAAAACTAGAATTCACATCTCGTTAATACTTAAGCAACAATTACATTCAGAATCGAACGTGCACCTAGCTCAGCCGTGTAGTACTATTGATTAATTCAGAGCTTATTGCTACTATCGCCAGTCATCCTCTACCAACATGCGTTCCCGCAGCCTCGTGTGTACGCCTACAAAACATTGAGTCTTTTTACTAGTTAGATTTCACCATTTACATTTCTACCTTTCCAACCAGATTTTTTTGTTGACAAACCAAGAAAATCTGGCAACAAACGCCACTTGGCTCCACTAAACAAAGGATTCCAAGCTAAATCCTCCCTTTTCATATCACCCAAACCTATTATCGACAACAGTCGCAACAGCTATCCAACGTGAACCAATAATAATCTTTTCGCTGAGATCCGACAGGCAACTTCCAGAAGGCCGGCAATTTTTTCTTCCGAAAAAGTCTGAGGAATCGCCGCAGTCGAAGATTTTGTTTGCCTCAGAAAAATTCTGTTTGGAAAGGTGCTCTCTGCGGCTGAACATAACCCTTGTGAGTGCCTCGGGATCTTATTGGAGCGCTGGAGTCCTTTGGGTGGCAATTTCGTTAGTTCAACACAAAATAGGAAATCTCAATGTCCCCACAGCGGCCTCGGTTTGGTCTAGGCTCAGACCAAAAGGTCGGGACTCGTGGCTCGACCTTGCATGAATAATTTGGAACTCCTGCAAGCCTCGTGGGCTGGCCGAGCGAACGCTAAAACTTCAATGCTACATTTCTAATGAGTGAGGTATATAAGCCTCCTAGAAGGAAGGGCCCCTAGTAGCGAGTTCCTTTGTTGCTTTTCTTCGGGTTCTTTGTACCATTATAGAGTAATATCAGTCGTACCGGTCCTATTCCATCCCCAGTTTGAATCGCATAGAAATATTCGCGATGCTGTCAAGTCGGTTGCTCACCCCCCTCGTTGCTCTCATTGCAATAACGCCATCTATCTTTGCCACTGCTGTTCCGGACCCATTCGTAGAACTCAGCGATGGCCTAAATGTGGACCCAGCCGACTTCAATGCTACGGAATTTGTTCATCCGGGTCCCGACTTCTTCGATAAATTAATGAACGACCCCGAAATACCTTTTACCGATGTGCCTGAAAACGTCACCGAACCACACACCCTCGAAAAGCGAGCTCTGAAGCGTTATAATTACCTTAAATTTAAAGTAACGCTGAACGGCCACCTAAACCAAGTTATCAATACCCAAGACCCTGGCCGCCCATGGTACTTTAGATGCACCTCCGCCGACCTTTACATCTTTGACAAGATCCGACGCAATGCTCGCGATATCGTTCTTGTCTGGAGAAACCCTAACGGCGGAAATGCCGTCCCCGGATCCATATTCTACATGACCAACAAGCGTCTATACAAATTCCTACTTCCAGGGGACTCGACTGAGCCGGTTTGGTATGACGATACCGTGACAGTCAAGTGGACTGGATACAATCAGCTCACCGGCCTACAGACATATTACCCAGGAGCTAACTATAACCGACGCAACGAATTCACCATCGCTTGGACTTGGTGGGTCGGCTGGGCATTACCAGAGGTTGTTAGAAGCGGCGGTATCAACATCAAGTGGGAGGATGGGCCTAAGAAGATTATTGGAGCGATCGATGTCCAAGGCCTAGGATATCCTCTGAGGCATCGCTACTATCGATCTTACATTGATGGCCAGTTCAAAGAGAAGGGCTATAGGTACCTGTAACCAATCCAAACGATTGGCCTTCAATGATACGATTCACTTAGAGTCTCCGACTTTAGCTAGCATGTGTCAACGACTCGGATTTCC
This sequence comes from Dactylella cylindrospora, assembly GCA_012184295.1. NCBI lineage: Eukaryota > Fungi > Ascomycota > Orbiliomycetes > Orbiliales > Orbiliaceae > Dactylella > Dactylella cylindrospora. Next base: position 179,154 of record LDUD01000032.1, read on the forward strand.
TTTTTCCTCTCCATGTTTTTTCATAGCCACTTGTGGAGTTATACGGATAGAATTCTTTAGTAATACCCTAATAAAAGAGAGTACATTCACGTTTTATCTTGCTACCTAATCAGAGTCGATTGAATAATTGATCATGCTAAGCAAATAAATTTCAACCGATATATCGATATTGTAAAAACTTAGCTAGCCGAGTCTATTTAAGCTAGCTACTCGTAGCAAGTTCGTAGCCTCAAGATTAATTCTAGCAGTGCACCAATATTGCGATCACAAGATGTTTTCAGACCCTATATGTATCAACAACATTCCATTATGATGAGAACCTATGCATGATTTCATGACATCCGAATTCTGTCATAGTTTAAGCAGCTCAGGGATGCAAGGTGTTGGAGCCTCAATTTACCACACATCCAACTCAGACCGCGAAACGCAAACGGCCGGATCCTCAAATTGTATGTTCACTTCGCAGCCTTGTCCCGGAGGGTAGTATATTACGCTAGTGGCGGCATCGGTATCGCCTCTTCAGCACTCACAACTAGTTTAGATGCATCATCTTCTCCCCCGCCTCTCTATCCTTGCTTCAAACACCATAAGCTTACTTACAAAGGCCTCTCGATTCCCAAGACCCATTACGTCATATATCGTCTACTCACGGGCAACCGTCTCTACCTCTCGAGCAATGTCCACCACGACTCTTCCTTCCCCATACCCCTCCACCCCACTGAAGATCCCTGCCCATATCTCCCTAACCTCTTCTGAGCTTCTCGAATTCCCTGCTTTCAAATCTTGGATCTCCCGCTTAGCTTCCTCTCTCCGCTCTGAAAACAATCCGGATGGGTATACGCTCCGCGGCCTCGAGATTACCAATGTAGTCCGCTTTGGATCTTCGAAAATAGGATTTGTCATGCTTAATGCTATTGTGAGGGATGCCGAAGATAAAGTGTCCTTACCAAGTGCCGTGCTATTGAGAGGTCCTAGTGGTGCGTGCCAAGTACCCTTCCAGTATTTCTATATCCTTATAAGGGAAATATATACTTTTAAAGTAAGGATGAATCGCTAACAAGGCTTTCCGAAATGATGCAGTGGCAATTCTGCCCCTCCTACATCCAATCAACACCCCTCGCACGAACCTCTATGCCATCCTAACCCTCCAACCCCGCCTTCCCGGCGCCACCATGTCCATGGCAGAGATCCCTGCCGGAATGCTAGACGACAGCGGAAGCTTTGCTGGCGCAGCCGCTAAAGAATTAGAAGAGGAAGTAGGATTAACAATCTCCGAGGATAAACTTATCAACTTATCGGAGTTAGCATTGGAAGCGAGCCCGCTGCTAGATAAAGACGGTACGAAGGAATCGATCGGACTAGCAAATGCGCCACCAATTGATCTCGAATCCGGCGAGAGCAAAGGTGCCCTTACGCAAAAACAAAAACTGGATGGTCTATTCAGCTCTGGGGGGCTCCTCGATGAGGTGGTAACCTACCATGCATACGTCCACGAGATTCCAGAGGAAGAGTTGGAACAATGGAAAGGGAAACTAACCGGATTGAGGGACAAGGGGGAGAGGATTACGCTCAAACTTGTCAAATTTGAGGATTTGTGGAAGGCAACGAGGGATACGAAGGCACTATGCGCATGGGGACTGTGGAAGGGGTTGATGGAGGAAGGAAGGTTGCCATATTAAACGGGAGCCCACGCTGGCTTTTTAGTGGGATGGAGGGTATAATGACACTACGTATAGACTTGTTGAAGGGAAAGTTATAAGGATAGTATGCATACGCATATTCATATACATTTAAGGATATTGTGTATGCACAGTACAGCAACCACTCATAAAAGAATAAAACCGTCTCATATGCACCTTCTCCAACCAGGGTATCCAAGCGCTCCATGTAGCTCCAGTGGTATCATCCAGACTTACCCAAGGCACTGCCTTGCCTAAACTCTTCCTTCCAACTATAAATTATATACAAAATTTCCCAGGGTATCAGTGGGTATCCGCGTTCTTTACATCATATATTTACAAACCAAACCAAGTAACAGCCAAGGAAATAGTTCTTCCTCCGTCAGAAGTTGTGAAAACTGAAACCTGAGCACCACCGTTGGCGTCGGTATCAGCGTAGAATGCGTCGCCGTTCGAGTTCACCAATTTGCTTCCGCTAGCGGTGAAAGTAGTCGAGGTAACTCCGGTACCGCAAACAAACTCACCAGCAGAGATACCGCAGTTGCCCTTGCTGCTCTTCAAAGTGAATCCACCACTAACAGCGGTAGCGGTATACGTGGCGCATGTGCCCTTAGTGTACCATTTACCGGCAGAGATCAAGCAACCACCCTTGTCAACATTGAGGTATCCACGGCCGCTGAATGGAGTCCCAGGGCTGCTGGTTGGGGTCGAAGTTGGGCCAGAGGTAGTGCGGGTGGTAGTAGGTGAGCTACCGCCGTTCTTGGGGTAGTACTTGATTCCAGTCTTTGGGCAAGTAGAAGGAGATCCAACGACTGGTGCTGGAACATACTTTCCGCTCTGTGCAGAACCGTAGACGTTGAAATGGTACCAAACCTCAGTCAGGCTGCCACTCTTGCAATTGAACACAACTTCCTGACCATGGACACGCTTGGCAGCAGCTTGGAGAGCTTCGAGGGTATAGGTTGTGGTGTCGGATGGGACAATACCGGCATCGGAGAGCATTTGGTAGGTGTTGAGTCCCTTGAAGAGCTCGACGGATTTATCCATGTAGTCAGCGACGGCTTGGTCTTTCGTGTAGTTAGAGTAGCAGTGTGGCTCAAACGGCGACATGCAAGTTCCGTGCTTGTTCCATTCTAGGATATGATGTTAGCGTTGAAAACCAGCGAGCAGTTTGGAGAATATGCTTACCATGCTGCCAGAAGCCGTCGTCGTCGTTATCATTGCTCTTCCAGTACTCGTTCATATAATCGAGGGTCTCGGTTCTTCCAAACTTCTTCATAACGGAGGTAACGTCATAAGATTCTCGGGACTTATCACAGAATTGCTCCCAAGTTCCATCACAGTTATCGGGCCACAAACCGTGCAGGGTCCCTATATACCAAAGTCAGCGGTTGCAAGGTATGACCAACTTCCAGCTACGCGATTAACGTACACGAAGTCTCGGGGCCGATATCTGGTCTAGCGTTCCAGAACTGGGTTAACAGGATCTGGCCACCAGGGTGGTTGAAGCAGCAGAGGTTGGGGACGGCGGTATTGTTGTGGCAACCTATATACACAAGTCAGCAGGGTTCAGTATCGGAGACTCTTAATATATTCATCATACTCAGCTGGGAACTATCCTGCTTGCTGCAAGTTGGGCCAACAATCGATCTCTGACAGAAGATGTTAAGGGGACTGGCCGCGGCTACTGCCAACAGCCCAGCGAGTGGGACGAGAACTCTCGAGTGCATGGTGAATTCTTGGAAAGTAACTGATGGTCGTGTGTTATATTTCCTCGAATGGAAGTCAACCCGTTTCGATAACCAAGAGAAGACACAAGCACTTGTTTATATACTGTTGAAGTAATCAAGAATCTTATAGAGGAAGCAGGGTCGTGGGTGTCGAAGCTTGGTGAATGCTTGGGTTTCCGATATATTAATGGTGGGGGAAGGAACGTAGATTATATACTCCTGGAAGTTCACGTCTCCGAGGGGCTCGATTGCCCGGATACTTCCATGTCGCATTGCCTGAGCAATCAGAATCCGTGAGGGGGGGTAAGCATGTTCCACATAGCATAGACCTGAAAATAAGACCGTTGGAGCACAACCTTCTGGCGCTCACGGGATGAGATCAAAAGCAAAGAGTGCGCAGTGCACCCGTCGATCAAGCCCAAACCGAACCCATAAACCACAATCCTTGGACCCCCTACCCTTGGAGTTATCCATTAACCAAATCTGAGCCATTCGTCCCATCGCTGGATCCCGAGATATCCAGGTCAAGAGAACCTATCTCCTTTCGAGAAGCTGCACATGCAATCAAGCTTTCTGCCATTGCAGCTCTTGTAAGGAACCAGTATAGTGCCATTATGAATGGGTTTGTCAGGTAGCCAGGGGAGAGTCCTAGTATTGGTTCCAAAGAGTGTGGAAAGTTATGATCCTTCCAGCTTTGGAAATATGAGCGGACGATCCGGGATGACCTGGAGGTGTAAACAGGTGAGATCGATAGGGTTTCCGTAAATGCAGTACGTAAGAAAACAGGAGCAGGTGTATTCGCTTTCGATGCTATTACCCTCCACTAATCCATTGGGTGTAAGAATAAGAAACCTGCAAGTATTATCCGTACAGGTTTGTAGTTAAAGTGGTGGTTGTATCGTCGCATGGTGCAAACCCGCGGTTCTCATTGGTAACATCCTTTTGTGGCAAGTGGCAAGCCAGGGGTTACAGTCAAGCAGTATTTATCCCTATAGAGGTCTCCATTAACACTGGCAACCGAATTACCCAGAAAATTGTAGCCTAGCGCTCGCGTTGGATCTTTTCTGTGCTTAACAGTCGACAGTCTTTATCGTAGGCTTGCGCTGTGCCTCGGATTTATTGGATCTCCATGAAGGCTCAATGGATTGTAGGTGTGTTGGCCAATAAAGGGCCGAGAATCGATAGCGGCCAACCAAACGGACACAGGCTGCGGGGAGGCGAAAGGCTTCCGAGCTGTTACGGATAAAGCGCCTTTACCAAGTGCAAACCAAAGGAGACCACTAATATTGAAAGTACGGCCATTCCAGTGACGGCTTAAAGACCTCATGTGCCTCACTTAAAAAGGATCTCAGCTCGTACAGGTCACAGTGAGCTCCAAAGTTGCAAAAGAATCTAGAAGACTTGAGACCTCAAAGCTACGGTGGAATTGAAGATGGCGAGCTATATGGAGTATCACACGAGGGGCAGGACAAGACTCTCAGCCGTAAAGCGACACCTTCTAACATTGGTATTAATTAGCTGTCGCCGTCATACCAGAATAACCGACGACTGATATCGCAGAGAAGAGTAGCATTCCATGTGGGTGAATGCACCTATGGCATGCAGAGGAAAACGCCACTGCAATAAAATTGACGAAGAAAGGACCATTATGCGATAATCAACTCCCCGTATGGAGGTGATTAAAGATAGGGTGTAGATATCCGCAGAGAAAACATTGTTTCTTTGATATCGGATTTGTATATGCAAAACAAGGTCCTCCTGCTTGGTCAGGCTTAGCGGGTGGGATTGATGTCTCGCATTCGGTGGGGTGGGTTGGGATGCCTGACCCACCCGGCCCTAAAGACTTGGCTTTTCTGGTGAAGCATGGTCGCAAATGCAAGGGACGAGCTTCTACAATAGACCTTACGGGCCAACCAAGTGCTCCTCGTGTCCGGCGCATTTGAAGGTACTTTGAGATATCTGAATATTTATTTCCTGGTTATTATCATATGCTAAGAATATCGGTTCGAGCGTGGAGGAGAGGTCTTGCCAAGTTTGATACCGAGGCCTGCAGGCCTGAGTCGGATGGCTGCATCCGGAACTTTTGACATCAGGAAGGTACAAAATCCCCACCTCAGGTTTTTATTCTAGTGCAACTCGTGAGTATACTAGTATCTGACGGAACGTTGAAGCGCAAAAGGGATCCCAAGTTTCATCAATCAGATCCAATCGTTGGTAACTTAGTCGCAAGTACCGATAACAAGAGCATGGAATCCAGATCGACAATTAAGTTCTTTAGTATGGGCTATCAATGGCCAGCCTGGTGGTGCCGAAGGTTCCATGCTTTCGAACCTTCCCAAATTGTGCTTACCACCCGTATGGGCGGCTCTATGTCACGAATGGCAAGGTCAACACAAGACACAAGACACGGAATGGAGCTTAAGCGAACTCTCCAGGTCTAGGTGTGGATGTAGACAGTAGATAGGCCATCTTGTTGTCCAGTCCGGTAGTCTACTAGAATGCGAATATCCATGTCCGCGTCATATATAGCAACGGATTTTCGTGCCTTAAATTCGTCATCACTCATAATAGAGTTTTGCTTTTGATATACACGGTAGACTTTCTGACCCTAGAGTCCTTCTACCCTGTAGATCAATCTGCATGCTGCAGGTTTCATAACTGCAGCTGCAGCTACAGCCTGGTACGTCTAGAAGACACCATTGTTGAAATAAACATTCTAAAACGGATCCGACCGTGAATTATCCATACGCCATCCATGCTCTATCCTTGCTGATTGAAAGGAAGCAGCCGATCCCCTATTCAAGTAGGGTGATTGTCATCTGCACCTCCGGCTGTTCCCGACTAATAAGTTACCTGGGGCTGATATCGAAGAAATTCTGCACGTGGCCTTCATTATCGAGCCGGCGAGATAAGGATCGAGATTTGCATTTAATATTTTTATACCTGTTCTTCTGATCGCACGCGGCGCAGTTCTTGTTGACTAACAATTACGTTAACGGCATTTCTAAAGCTGAATGCTTGGTTTAATTATACTAACTCTGTCAGCCGGGCCTCGACGTAGGTTTCCTGGTAGGTGCTCCAGCCGATCAGAAGGAAAGCTACTATGATCAAGGCCCCTCCCCCAAGTGTCGCCCTTGTGAGGTCATGGCCAGTAAAGAGCCAGTCATACAATGCGACGATGAAAATACTCAACCTATATGTCCTAGTCAGCAATCGTCTAAACCCATACAGTAGGATAGCATTAAGTACGTACATCGCAGCCACTGATGAGAGTACCGGGCTTGTCAGGGCCATTAATGATAAGAATGAAGCAGTAAACCCTGTAGCCAAAAGTCAGCACCTTCCGCCAAAATCTCCCGGGATACTTCCATCGAGATACTAACCTGCGCTACTAATAACACCTACTCCGGTCCAGAATGCTGCTACCCTAGTCGGTAATTCGAAAGGCTCCCAGCCTGTGAAATGTAGCAATGGTAACGGAAGCCAGAATACCGCCGTTGTAAACACCCCGATGCTGCTTCCAACAAGTACAGAAAACACAATATTCATCTCCGCAGTAGCTTCAGCCGGTAAACACGCCTTTAGTTTATATAAAACTCTATACAGACCAAATAAAACAGCGCCAATAGCACATATTATGTTCCCCATGGCTCTACTTCCGCTACTAATGCCGGAAGTGTCAGACGACGGTTCACTAGGGTTACCGTATGCCATAACTAAAACGCCTAGAACGGCGACAACAACCGCGATATTCTTCGCCATCCGCATCGACTCTTTAAGAAGCCATACACTGAATACGTAGGTGAAAATGGCAGACGTATTGTTGATTGCAGTCAAGTCGCTTGGCGTCGTCATATTCTTTATAAGGCTTGTTAGTCAAATGAGCATAATTATCACGGATTGAGGATAGGACTTACAGCAGCAACAAACCAAGTTATTGCAGCAACATTGAGAGCGCAACATTGCACAAAGCACGTCTTTACCATATAGGGTATTGGTGATTTCAGCATCTGCTGAGAAGTGAGATCGAGGGTCTGATGCTCTACAAACTGTGCCGTCCTTCTAACAGCAGTAAGATGATCTTCGAAAAAGCGGCTCCATGGTTTGCTCGGCTGCTCATAACGTTGAAACACAATCAACCCGGGCCACAAGATAAAATAAAATCCGTGCGTTAAATATCTATATACTATGTTAATAATAGGGCCATTTCTTGAGGTGCTGGTGACTTCATACAGCATGAAATATGGTTTATTCCATCCAAGATCCCTCTGCACATAAACTGTAGCCTCCGTCTGTGCAACTAGGCAAAACACTACAATAGCCATAAGCACCACTGCGGTGGTGATCTGTTTCCTCTCGTCGGGACCTTCAAAGGTTCGCCGGAATATGGCTATCGGGCTTCCAATACTGGACTCGTGTTCATCGGAGGATTCGCGTGGGGAATCAACGTCCCACTCCACATCCCACGAATCCTGTGCGGCAGCATCGGTCGAAGAATCTCCTTCCGATGCATTGTTTGCGGTTAGTAAAGGTTTGGAGGATTCTTGCATACTGTTCTATACTCGTCGTCTATGACCGGAAGCTCCCGGGAATTAATTTTTCAACGATAACTAACAAGCGCTCGGGGGGTGTAGCATTCTGTTTATATATATAGGGAGAACGAGAGACACTCTGTTTTGGATACGTTTCTTCTATCGGCGAGATAACGCGAAGTACATGTAGAATCTGGTAGCAGCTGGCACGCTCATGTGCATTGCATCTGTAGAGTTTGCAACGTCAGCTTGCAGTTGTGCGGGTGGCACTTGAACATCCCGACAACAAATCAACACATTCCGTAGGTTCGATGGGTCTCAGAAGTGGCCAACTATAGCTGTATCGTAGTTTCTATAGATGGCACGATTCTTAGGGAAATAATCACTTTAGTAGTAGTCTAAATCGCCATACTTTGACCCACAGACCTCCTAGCGACCGATGCTATACTTTTATTGAGAAAACTTTCCATTTGTAAGGTCAGAAGTTTCAGCTCCGAAAGCATTATTTTTAGTCTTTCAGCCATCTCAGTTGGTATGACTCAACGCCCTTGAGACTACGGCTCCGATGCGGCATACAATCTATAAAGTCCCTCTTTCTCCCCAAATCTTTAAATCTAGAGGATCCTAAAACGATAAATATTTCCCCCAAAACCTTTCTTTTCGCTCTAGATATAGATTTTGAGATTTCTTGGCGATTCAGAGCAAGTTGGCGGGGATGAGAAAATGTCCCTTCGTTGAGGGTTTGGGGAAAAGCCGTGGCCGGTGGCATATTCAAGAACACTACCATAGCTATATCCTTAGCTTAGCCTCTCAGGGCAACTACGAATTTTGAATAAGGCGGGCCAAGATTTTGATGTGACTCTACAAGGCAGCACAACACTAGACTATCGATATCGTTCTTGAAATTGGAAATTAACTTGCAAGCATTAAAGCACCTGGAAGTCTACACAACTTCCCGACCGAAGCTCCAGAGGAGTGGACTACCGTATTAAACCTGCTCCATACCTGACTGTTCACTGACTTGAGCTCTCAGAAGGCGATTCTTGAAAAACTCGAGACAGCCTCCTCTTGACACGCACCCAGGCCACCCACTCTTGCCTAATGGACGATGGTAATCACCTCATCGCGTTTAGGCTGGATAGTTCGCATCTTCATAAAGCGGGGGGGCCATACCAAAATCGCCCTTGGAGATCGCTCGGAAATGTAGTGCCCCTTAACTTTCTCCATCGGCATTATCTTTGTGCATTCACGGTTCCTCATATATACGTCAAAAAATACAACGTCCCCATTTGCGTTGCCGTCTTGAATGTCACACAAGCCCGCAATGCGGCATCTCAACAACATCTCCAACAAGCAACTTACATAATTACAATTATCAAGCCATCTTCGCTCTCATCAACTCTCATCTACCGGCAGCGCCCCCAGATCCGCAATATCCCCACCATATTTCTTTTTCGTATCTAACCTCTAAGTAGTGCACTTCTCTGGGTTTTTCTAATTGTGGCGCTTTTTTAGCTTCTAACTGGTGACTCGCCAGCCCAAGTACTTCCGAGGGTTTGACTAATTTCAGGCTACACTGATCCTTAAGATCCGGAAGTATAGAAAGGCCTCGATATGGGCGCCGGGGTGCCAGCATCCGCATAAATGCCTGAGAAGACCGGAAAGGTACGTTGATCGCCATTTTCGAGCAGCTTTCAATCCATACTGATCCTCTTCACTCCTAGATATCACGTCTCCGCCACGTGCTATCTAAGCTCCGCCCTAGCAAAGATCCTCAAGACAAACCCGAAGAGACGGCCCAAGAGGATTCGAACGGCCCGCCCCCGGAGTCCCCGCTACACTCCCCCGTCATGCCGTTCGCAAAGCGGCCTCAGTTTTCCACCTTGGACGTCCTCCCTAGCGAACTCCTCCTCTCCATTCTCCAAAACCTCGACCTCACCTCCCTCAAAGCAACCATAAAAGTCTACCGTCGCAGCCGCACCGTTTTCTCCCAATACCACAAGCAGATAATCTCCCATATACTCTCAGCCAACCTCGCGGACCCTTCATTCAGCACCTACTTTCCCCAAACCTTCAATGACGCCGAATATCCCCCGCCCCCGGAGTTCCCCCTCGACACTAGCCACGTCGAAGCCTACACCTCCCTCCGCTGGGCCAAATCTCTTCTGCAATTAGAGAAAACAATAGGAAACCTAACAACCTACATCGACTCCTGCGTCACCCCAACCCTCCTACCAAAACTCACCCCTCGCGACACCAGCTTCCCCATCCCGGACGTTTGCTCTGCCACCGAGACCGCAATAACCCACACCATCAACCGTTCCCTCGTCATAAACGCCCAAATCCTCTTTTACAAGCACCCTCTCCTGGTCCACTCCACCACAAACTTTACCCAATCCCTGTGGACCTGCCTCCCCCGCCCTCCGCAAGCTCTGTACACCCAATGGATGGCTAAATACCTCCTTCCAGCGGACCGAATGCCCGAAAACCTAGCCGACGAGCTCACCTCTGACGATCCGCAGAACAACACCGTCAAAACCTGCTATAGGGTCCTCAGGCGAATGATCTATCACTACCTGACGCTGCATTTGAAGCGTCACAAGCTGTGGAAGGATAACTGCGTGATCTCGTCGTGGAGGTACATGCGGGATTCGGTCACCATTCGGGATGAGCTGTTCTTCTTTTTGAAGATTTCGCCGGAGCTGCTGGTTGGGGTTGTGGAGGTTTGCAAGGCGGAGGATGATGGGATGATGGGGGAGGCGGAGGTTAAGAAGAGGTATTTGAAGGTTGCGGGGGAGCTGGGGAAGGTTTATGGGGAGGCGTGCGAGGTTACGCATTTGGTGTTGGAGGAGAGGAGAGAGAGGGAGGGTAGTGGGGCGACGGAGGTGGAGCAGGTTGAGGGTGCTGCAGAAGTGGATGGCGAGACCAATTCTCAAGCTCAAGCTCAAGCTCCAACGCAAGTACAAGGAGAAGGGGGCCAAGGAGATAGCGAGGATGGGTGGGAGAGTGAATAAAGGCGGTATTTTGGCGTTATCAGCGTTTTCAATGGAGTTAGTCGCTGTCCTTTATCTATTAATGTATATTACATATTACACTACTCTTACGTGTAGCTTCTATTTACTCGCTACACTGCCATGTAGCATTAGACCCTATTTCTACACATAACTAAATTTAATTCGACAGACAGTTAATCTAAAAAGAGGTCAAGGCCCCCAACGTAATGTTCATTGATTAAAAGTATGTATCTTCAATCTTCCTCCCGCCAATATTGATAAAGTAATATTATAACAAGACAACCAACGTGCCCACAAAGAGCATCTAATCATTAGACCCCCGCCATGCCAAAGTTAACAACAGACCGCTGAAAAAAACACATTAATCCCGTGCGGTTTTGGTACCCTCATGTATCTTCCGCTTATTAGAAGCCGCTAAGAAAATGGGCGTGACTTAGAAAAGAATGAACCATAAGAAAATTCGTTCGTAACAACCGAAGCAGAGTAGAAAAAAGAAGGAAAAAGGTAAGCAAAGCGGCATCTAGTTAAAACCATTATTGGCAAAGTTAGTAATAAACAGAAGAGAAACGCCAAAAAAGATTCCATGTCCCCACAGATATGTACAATTAGTCGAGACGACCTCCAAAAGGAAATAAATAACAGGCACACCATAAAATCCCATTTATTAAAAACACAAGAAAAGAAGGTAAGAGGACCAAAAAAAAAGAGAGTATGCACTTTTATGTACGAGAGCAAGAAGAGCAAAACGAAAATGAAAACAAAAAGTGAAGGAAAGGTCTTGCAGTTAGCCTGCCCAATGGAAAGTATGAATGAAAAGGTTCGCAAGCCTCAAAGGCCCATGAGAGATACCGGTTAATCAAATGAACGAGGAACCCAAGAAAGAGCCGAGAGGGTCACGCCTATTCATGGGTGGTAGTATCCATCAACGCTGAAGAAGCGCCATAACGCTGTAGTGCTTTGCGTAGCTCATTCTTCTTGATCGGCTTGGCAAGGAAATAATCCATTCCTGCGTCGAAACACTCTTTCACGTTGCTTTGCTCTGCAAATGCCGTCAGGGCGCATATGGCGGACGTGTATCCCATTTCTCGGATCGCTTTCGTAGCTTGGAGACCGTCGACATTGGGCATCTGGATGTCCATGAAGATGATGTCGAATTTCTTGCCCGCAGTGATAGCTTCTTTGACTTTTTCTATCGCAATGGCGCCGTCCTCTGCCAGTGTGACGTCTACAAATATTAGGGTTAGCATAGGGCGCAAACTCGGAATGTTAGGGCAAGAAAATATGGCATACCAGTGACGGCTTCAAGCCGTAGCATCTTCTTGATAACTTGAATGTTCACTCTGTTGTCTTCGGCTACTAGAACCTTGACGGATGCTCTCTTCTCCTTGAGTTCCTTCAGTTCTTTCGAAGACCGCTTCTCCTTCTCCTTCTTGGGGGTCGCACTAGATTCCCCTGGTGTTTCATGCGTTTGAGGCCGAACTTTACTAATCCTTACGGACTTGCTAGGTGAGACTGTCACAATCGGCGGCGGCGATGCATGCTTTGGTGTTGTCGGCTCCTGCGCTACAGGGGGGGGTATAGACGTAGAGAGTAAAGGGGCACTGGCGCCAGTCGTGGTAGGCGCTAACGATCCCCCTTGATCCTCTGAGGATTTGCGTGTCCCTGGCAGCGTGCCCTCTAAGCTCCTAGGGGTCAGCATTGCGGGTGATGATGATGTTCTCTCGAGTGCTGGTCTCCTTTGGTTGACTAGAGCGTCAGTTCGGTCGCTGCTTTGAGGATCTGTGGGCGTATAAGGTGGAATACTCGGCAGCGGGGGTGGTGGCGGTGAGTGATCATAATCGCGTTGTCGTTTTTCCATTGAGCGACTTTGCCTCCGTTCCCCGTAGTTTTCATCTTCGACGACTTCTGGCGCGAAGAAAGGTTGACTCAATCCTACTAATCTCGTTGCGTCTGCCGGACCGCCGGAGATCGAACTGAAGGCCGTCGATGCACTCTTCGTGCTGATATTATCAATATCCCCTCTAGGCCGCAAGTTCGGTGGCAGGTTCCGGGTATACCTTGTAGTAGCCAAGCTTCCTGGTCGCGAGTATCCGGTGGACGGCTGCGAAGCAAATCCTCCAGCTTTTAGTGGAATCCGTAGTGTAAATGTACTCCCTGCTCCTTCGAAAGATTTCAACTCGATTACGCCTCCCATCAACTCCGCCAGTTGCTTGCAGATACTTAACCCTAATCCCGTGCCACCGTATTTCTTCGACAGGCCAAGATCTCCTTGGACAAATGGTTCGAAAATCTTCGTATGCATGTGGCCCGGAATACCAGGGCCAGTATCAATGACGGAAAATTCGAACCATCTGACGACTATCCTGGGGTCATCGGCTGGAGATTTTCCGTCCTCTTGTTCGGTGTCTTCGTCCCGATTGCTCTCGTCAAAGTATGCCTCCGTTGTAGAAGAATTCGAAATCTCGCCTGGGGTGGTCAGCGATGGGATTGTAAGCGACGTAGCTTCTTTTTTCGCCTTGAGCGCCATATTTGCAGGGGTGTTGGGATTGATGATAGCGGTTTGCGGCATCTTAAGGGTTGGCATATCCTTCTGCGGAGTGTCATCTGTCGTCAAGGCTACTCCCCTAGTATCCTCGAGCATTGCGATCCTCAGTTGGACAGAGCCCTTTTCTCTGGAGGAAAATATTGTTAGAATTTTATCAGTGGACTGAAAAGTGGCAATGTTTTAAGTGGTGAGCTTCAACTTACGGTGTGAACTTTAGAGCATTGCTGAGCAAGTTGATCACAACCTGAAGAATCCGATTTATGTCGCCTCGGAGAACTCCATGAACCGACGCTTCCCCAGCTTCTGCATTCCCGCTATCCTTCACAATCTCAACGCCCAGCTCAACGCCTTTGTCCCTTGCTGTTTTGACAAAAATTGCTTTCACTTGCGTTATTAAATCTCGAACATGGAATTCTCCTTCCTCTAACACGACGTTAACTCCCGCAACCTGATTCCGGCTGAAAGTTAATAGATCCGTGAGCAGGCATAGCAGGAGATCCCCACTCTTGTAGATGGTGTTGAGGCTCCGTTTTACGCCTGGTGCGAGATTCGTTTCTGTCAACATGACGGAACACATTCCTAGAATTCCGTTCAGTGGTGTTCTCAGCTCGTGAGTGACGTTCGCGATAAACATAGATTTAGCATCGTTGGCTGCATTTGCAAGTTGCGTTTGTTCCTTCAACTCAGCCGTCCTGGTCGCGACCCGCTCTTCAAGGTGCGTGTATTGTTTCACCAGTTCATCGGTCATCTCGTTGAAAGTTCTTGTTAGGTCGGTAAGCTCATCTGTGACGAAGTGCTTTTTATCGGGAACTTTATCGGGTACTCGAAAGCTTCTCTCTTTGCGATTTCGAGCGTTCCCGTGGTGAATTTTCTCGCTTGTAAAGCCTCGTCTCCACCAGGGCCGCCGCCTCCGAATGGACTCATCAATAGTGCTTTCCCCCGCGGTCCCGGCGAATACACCCGGTGGATCTTCTGTTTCGCTATCATATGCTGTGGGGCTGTATCCCGGAGGTCGAGTAGTCTTTTCGGTGGCATCCCGCAGTCTAGCGATCGGTCGTACTAGACAGATAAACGTTAGCGCTAGGTTATAAAGAAAGAATGTTAACTATACATACTTGCATAGGTGGCTAGGATACATGTCACTACCACGACCCCAGCAGCAGTTCCAAAAACGGTTGCTAGCAAGAGATTCCTAAGGTGATTTATTGGTTGGCTAACTTCCCCGTGATCTTGCTGTATAATCAGCATCCAAGTCGTAATAGAGTAATTCACGGGCGCAAAGCTGCTACTAGTTAGCAAGAAGGGTCCAAAAATTGTCTGCAGCAATTGGCCACGCCAAAAACTTACCCGATAGCAACTCTAGCATGATTGGCTGGGTTTCGGGTATCGATAAGACTGCCTTTGAAGCCGGGAGTTGTAGAAATTTGAGGGAACCAGCCTCCTAGGTTGCCCTCGCCCTCAGTGCTAATGATGGGAGGTAGGACGTATCTCCAGCTGACGTTCCCAGGCCATCCAGATTCCTCGTCCGCGACATTTGTATCTTGTGGGCCGATTAATAGGTACTTCCCTGTTTCCCCCAGTCCCTCTTCATCGCTGATCGTATTCTCAATATTAAAGACAGACACAATCGCGGTCACATATCCCAGGATCGACTTGTTGGCTACTGCGGAGGTAGTGTTGTTGTAAATTGGTACAGTTATACTGGCGATGTGGGCGGAGGAGTTAGTAAGAGATCGAACAGGACCAATGAATAAGTTTCTACCAGGAGGCGACTTTGGGAAAAGTTCATCAGGGAACCCCGGGTGCCCGTCCAGAGAGTTGAAGCCTACTCTATTTCCGGTTGCATCTTGAATCTCGACGAAGCCCTGGGTATTAGCTGGCAGAACGCCTTCACTAGTGATGTTCAGATAGACCTCCTTAAAGTCGGAACTAAAAACTGTCAGATGTTGCAGGGCTAATTGAGTTGACAAAACCAGTGAAAAGTCAATTAAAGAAGTGTTCCAGTTGGCATAGGTTGTGTTTCTGGTGCCACCAATCTCCCCGGTATATCGTTTGATGGCATTCAGTATCTGGGCGCGAGAGGCGACATTGGTAACAGTAGATTCGAGGAGATTCACGTCCGAGGCTATCTGCTCAGCCTTAAGAGAGCTAATGAGGGAAAGCCGTTGTCTTCGAAGGTCGGTTACGAGGCTGGAAACGGTGAAGTTGGGGTTAGTATAAATTTGCGGGTACCAACATCATCCAATTAACGAAGTGATTGGGGGCATCTTCACTTTTGATTATTGAACCACTAGAGAAACCATGTTAGCATGAGAACAATAGGAATATGAGCCTACGGGCAAGATAACCGTTGGACTTACCGTTACAATAGCGAGCACGCCTAGCGAGGTGAGAGAAACGAGTAGGACGAACGCCTGTTGGAGAAACACGCTCAATTAGCTAACCGACCACAAGGAACCGACGGATTCCCACATGGCACCATTCGATATCGCGAACAGGCACGTTCAATTCATACGGGAATCAACATCTCGTTAAATGCGACAGGTACATAGATTGCATACGCTTAACTGGTTTCTGATACTGATATGCATCTTTTTTCCCCCTCCGCGACCGAGGCGAGAGCCCAGTCCCTCCTTCTTCTTCTCTGGTTGTCGCAACAAGAAAATGTTTCGGCAAGCCTGTCAAAGGCTGCCTTGGAAGAGGATCGCTTTCGCCTCCAGAGTGCCCCAATTTCGCACGAAACCCAAATGAAGAGTAAGTCGTCAACCTCAAAACCAGAAAAAAAAGGATGAACGAACGAACGCTGTCAGGTCTCGAGAATCTTCGGTCGCTTCGAGGGTATATGAGGTGCCCTATCCGATCTTCGCCTTGCAATTGACCTCTTTTTTGGCAAAAAGTATGGAGAAAGGAAAGATTCTCTCTTGGTGGCTCAAAACCGAGATGGTGGGATAATTTTGACTTTTGAGTTTCTGCGTGTTTTTGAATCAAATCGGTCGATTCGGGCTTGGAGTACTTTCTTTTCTTTTCTTTTCTTTTTGGTGTCAATGACCTTCTCGCTGGGACGGGGCTGGCTGGCTGGCTGGCTGGCTAGCTGGCCGAGAGAAATGTACGTATATTATTATGTATGGGGGGTGGTGGGTGTGGAAGAACTGCGGGTCGTTGGATGCCGAGCTTTGATGGGTGCATGTGTGCAGGTGTGGGAGGGTGGTTCGTGTCGAATGCGAAAAAAATTTGAGACGACGTGAACAGGCCAACCAGCCGGAGCGAGAAGGCAGCAGACCAGCCAAGCGAAGGGATTTTTGAAGAAGAGTAGCGGAAAAGAAGGAGAAAAAAAAAAAAAGGCTGAAGGGGAAGTAGGGCAAACGGAATCACCGGAAACGTTGATTGCTCCAACAGTTCAGAATGTTCCCAGCAGCCGTTGGCAGGACCCGATATCCTCTTTTTTTTTTTTTTTT